>JABTTQ020001721.1:1200000-1543210 GCA_016081115.2 Rehmannia glutinosa | reverse complement strand
CAATAATCCAATAAGTGCTCAGATCTTGTTTGATCTACAGTTTCGCCATCCGCATCCATATCCATTTTCTGATCGATGTATTCATTGGTATTTTCACAGAAGGCTTCTTTCCATACCAAATTTCTTCATTGAATCTCTGGTGTATTTTGTCCTCGACTTATGAAGGTTCCATCCTTCACTGTTTGATTGGAGTCCAAGGAAGAATGTCACTCTCCCATCATGCTCATTTCGAATTTGCTTTGTATAAGGTTTGAAAATTTATCACACACTCTTTGTTTGTGGATCCAAAAATGATGTCATCCACATATATTTGAACAAGCGATGCTCTTCCCGTCTTGAATTCTGAAGAGTGTTCTATCCACTTTTCCTTTTGTGAATCCATTCTCAGTCAGGAATTGTGGTAATGTGTCATACCATGCTCTGGGTTCCTGTTTCAATCCATATAGAGCTTTCTTGAGTTTGTATACCTTATCTCCAAGAATCTTCTGCTCAAATCCTGGAGGTTGTTCAACATATACTTCTTCTTCCAATAGACCATTTAGGAATGCACTCTTTACATCCATTTGATATACAATAAAGTTCTTGTGAGCTGCATAGGCAAGAAACATCCTTATGGCTTCCAATCTTGCCACAGAGCAAAAGTTTCATCAAAATATATTCCTTCTTCTTGGCACAATATCCTTTGGCTACCAATCTTGCTTTGTTTCTTACCACGTAACCTTCCTCATTCATCTTGTTTCTCGAATACCCATTTAGTGCCAATAACATTTTGATGGGTAGGTCTTTGAACCAATTCCCACACTTTATTTCTTTCAAATTGATTCAGATCTTCTTGCATTTCTTGAATCCAATGCGTGTCATCCAGTCAGCTTGTGACACATCTTTAGGCTCTATTTGTGAGATGAAGTAGGTGAACATTGCTTCTTGTTGAGTTCTCGATCTTGTTTTGACGCCTTCTCTTACATCTCCAAAGTGACTGGATTCGTGGATGGTCTCTCACCATCTTACTTCTAGTTGGAGTAAGTTAGCTGGATTCGATCGCCTTGCAGCCTATGTTGCTTTGATCACCTCTCTCGTCATCACTTAGCCGCACATTTTCCACTGCTTTTGAGACTCAAATATCTCATCTTCATCCTGGGTTAATAATTCCACTTCTTGAAGATGGACTCTTCTCGCATGGTTGATTGATTCACTTTATCACCACTCTTCAATGCCTTCTCCATTTACATTTGCTCATCAAACACCACATGAATGGATTCCTCTCGTAACCATAGTCCTCTTTGTTGAGTACTCTGTAGGCTTTGCTTTCAATTGAGTATCCCAAGAAAATACCTTCATCCGCTTTAGCATCAAAAGCCTTTAAATTATCTTTGCCATTGTTATGGATGAAGCATTTGCATCCAAATATTCTAAAATATGCAACACTTGGATTTCTCCCCGTCCAAATCTCATAGGAGTCTTTGTCACCGTCATTTTATCATGCATCTATTTTGAGTATGGCATGTTGTGTTTATTGCTTCAGCCAAAATCTTTTAGGTAGCCCCGTCGCCTAACATGGTCCTTGCTTCTTTGAGAGTTCTATTCCTTCTTTCTCGCAACTCCATTCTCACGTGGAGTCCTTGCACGCATAATTCATGACCAATACCATTTTCTATACAATATCGAAGTTATTATACCATTGACAAACTCAGTTCCTCACGATCTTATTTTGATAATGGTTTGACTTTTCTCATTTTGAATCCTCTTCATCATCCTGTGGTAGTTTATGTAGAGTTTCTTTCTTCTTACACGTGAATATTGTCCATGTATATCTTGAATAGTCATCTACTACCACCAAGGTGTATTTCTTTCCACTTATGCTAGGTTCAACTCGGACCAAATAGATCCATATGCAGATGCAATATCCTTGTTGAAGATGGACATGTCTTTTCTTTGAATGATGATTTGATTTGTTTTCCTTCTGACATGCGTCACAAATACTCTCCTTCTTTTATACTGAGTCTGGAAGTCCTTCCACAAGATTTCTTCCG
Organism: Rehmannia glutinosa; assembly: GCA_016081115.2. Taxonomy (NCBI): domain Eukaryota; kingdom Viridiplantae; phylum Streptophyta; class Magnoliopsida; order Lamiales; family Orobanchaceae; genus Rehmannia; species Rehmannia glutinosa. The sequence continues at coordinate 1,541,180 of JABTTQ020001721.1, read as the reverse complement.
CAAGCTTGTTAATCGCTTTTGAAATTCGGTGACTCAGCTTCTTGTGCCACAACCAACTTGATTCACCATGTTTTTGCTAATAGACAGGTGCTTGGTGTTGCAGTTGACCAATACACGACATACATGTTCTTTTGTCTGCATCCTTGCAACACAACTACATATGATTCAGTATCCTTGATTTGGCATATACCCATGTTAAATCCAACATTATAACCCTTGTCACAGAGTTGGTTGATACTTAGCAAGTTGAAGTTGAGTCCTTCAACATATGCAACATCTGTGATTTCTAATCCATTTTTCTTGATGGATCCAATGCCTCTTATTTCTCCAGGAGCTTCATTTCCTCCAAATATGACTTTTGCACATCTGACTTCCTTGAATTTTGACAGAATTTTCTTGTTTCCTGTCATGTGTCTGGAACAGCCACTATCCATGTACCAGGTTCCTTGGCACTCAGTTGTTCCTTGAACCTGCAATCAAGGAAATTAAGTTTTAGGTACCCATACTTGTCTGGGTCCTAAGGGGTTAGTGTTGTAAGATGATCCAACCAACCTATAGCCAAATGATTTGACTCTAAGGGGTTGCCATCTATTAGTCCCATAATCATAATTAATTTTGGCAAATTGCTTGGGGTTCTAGGTTCATACAACCTGTCTCTTTGTCCGTATGCCTGTATGTGTTTTAGAAATTGCCTTCTTTGGGTAGTTGTGATGTATTTGAGTGTAGTGCCTAGGTGCATATGTGTGCTGATGAAAGCTCTTATACCTTTGGAATGGCCTTTGCTGAGTTCTAGGCCTTTGCCATTTGGGCTTATATTCCATAGGTCTTTGCTGATAGTTCACATTATTCCAATCAGCTTGGCTTGGGTACTTTCTACCATTCCCTTCATATGTATTTCTTTTATAGAACTTATGAGGTTTTTGGTAGCTCTGCTTCTTCTTTACAGAGTATTTCCTGTTTGGAGTTCACATTATTTCCTGTTTGGAGTTTGCGGGAGGCTCAATGAACCAACCGCTCTGATACCACTTGTAGGTCCCAAGGGGTGTGAGTGTAAGGTTTAGAAGGGGGTTGAATAAACCTTACCAACTTTTCAATTTAGTCCTTTTAAATATTCAGAGTTAATACTTCACAACGAGTCCTTGATGGACAACTAAGTTAGTTAATCAAATAGAGTTAGTCACTCAACGCACTGACCGAGCCGCTGATAGAATAACTCGGCTGTTTTGACTAAAGACTTAACTCGACTGTGATTTGTTTTCAGCGGAAGACTTAACACCCTTGAATTTTGTTAAGTTTGTTTTAATACTTGGTTTTAGCACACAGTTGGTTATCAATTGGATAGCAAGTTTATCAAATAGATATAAAAATAAGATGCGTAAATTAAAGTGCTGAAATGTAAATGACACAATAGGATTTTATAGAGGTTCGAAGATGGGGTAATTCTTCTACTCCTCTCTTCTCCAACTCCCGGAGGAATCCACTAAGTATTGATCAAGATACAGAGTGGTTAATACCCAGATACAAGTCTTGATCACACAACACTTGATCCTTTGGGACTCAATCTGAGATGCCTTGGTCACTCACCGGCTTCTCGTACGACACGCCTTCTTCATAGGCAGGCAAATGCTTTGCTACTACAGCCCACTTTGCTCAAGCTTCTTGGATTTGATCACGAAGCCCTCTAATAACTTGAGACTGGTTCGACCTTGAACCTTCCTACAATCCTCCGTGGAATGTAGAATCCTTGATTCTTCAAAAGTTTCCTCTTCAACTGATTGAGGTTATCTTTCCTTCACAGGTGAGTGTTGGATTGATTTCCTTCGTAATGTAGGCTTGAGGATTGATCTTGAATGACTTGAGAATGTTTTAGGTTACAGTTCAAATATTTGCTTGAATGTTCGTGGTTCAGGTTGTCAAGGTAACCTTTTCTCAAATAAACTCCTCAGCCTTTTATAGTGTTCTTTTGAAAATTTGTCCGTTGAAGAGATAGGCTTATTTTCAAAAGACACTTGTGGTCGTTGGCTTGTCTTGTTGCAGTCCTTGGAATTTATGTTTCCTCGTATGAACGATTCTTCAGCTTTTCAGAGTTCTGACATGGTGCAGAGCTTCTCATTGGTTTATTCCTTTTGCACGCTTCGAACCGAGCACTTCAAGAAAGGTAGTATGGAGGTATTAGTTGTTTAAGTAATTCTCTTGATTTCTACAACGGATCTATTTCAGATTATCTCGACTTGACCGCATTTCCTTGCCTTCCCCAGGTGACTTAGAGTCGCTTCCAATCATCGGATGACTCTTCTCACTTCAACTTGAGACTTGGCTATCTTGAGTTGACTTGACCGATACTTTACTCACCGCATCTTCAATGAGTTCCCCGTCTTCTCTTTTTGCCATACTTAGTTGCCTTTGCAATGAGTTTTCCTTCCGTCTCCATTGTCTTCTTGCATGCTTAGCATAGCCGACTTAACTCAACTGACCACCTATCTATTACAATGCGCTTTACAAGAAAAATGGAGTGCCAACATCCTATTCTAAGTTTTACATGACATTCATCAAAATCTACAAAATAATTTCCCAACAGTTTCTGTTTCAGAAAAATGGCTTAAATGTTTGAAGTGTATGGCTAGTCGAGGCCTGAATTTGATTCAGTCTCCACAAGACGAAAAACGCCCCGTATACAAAGTACTAACGGTTCCGACATTCGTCTCTAAGATACAATGACTATTTCAATTTCGAGTTTACAGCACTTGCAAACCCAAAACACAGCGAACAACAAAATATTTCTGACTTTTCAAGTTTTTGAATGGGAAGAATGTCAATATGCTCGAATGCAAAATGATCGTTTATTATCTGATGATTTTTGTGTGTTTCATATGTCATTTCATCTGCAAAGGTTCGAATTATATAGGCAACAAGGTGTCCGTAAGACAGATTTACACCGAACAGGCACATCTGTTCATCCTTTCCCATCGACGCACGACCAGGCGCATGGCCCATGCGTGTGCCCGTGCGTGGATGCGAACAAAAATAACAAAGTTTCGACTTGACACATAACCCGATGCACAGGCCGTGCGTCCACCCGTGCTTGGATGCGAACAAGTCTGTCTTGACGCACGAGCCGTGCGTCAGCCCGTGCTCGGATGCGAACACTTTCCCATTAGAAATTTTTAATTAATTAATTATTTATTTTAAATATTTTTGGTCCAAAAAGAATAAGTAGCTTGAAGCCTAAGCCCACGGCCTAGACCAGGGTCGGGTTGGGGCATGCCGGCGTACGGGCGGCAGCGCGCTCACGTGTGTGCTTTGAACCAAACCCACAAGCATGTAGGTCTTCACCCCTTTAGAAACTTAGGAGCCCCCAAGGGCCCAAACTCATAAGTCCAACTTGGGATGTATCAAGTGAGCAAACTTTGCCTCCTTTTCTCGTGTGGGATAGAGCATTTCTCATTCCCCATATTTTTCATTTTTTATACCATTTTCATTTATTAAGTGGCTAACTTCTAGCATTCTTATTTGTGAATGATTCTACCGAAAGTGTAGATCATTCTTGCTAAGTCCATGAGGTAACTTCGTGGTACATGGGTACTGGGAAGTCCATGAAGGTCCTCTAAGTAATAACTAGCTCGGCAACACAAAATTAAAAGGGTCTCGGGATTGTCTTGAGGAAATATCTCATATGCTTAGGTCAACATGGTTCTAATATTGTAAAAAATGCACAATAATAAGTTAATCGAGAATACTTATAAAAGAATGAAGATGGCTATTATATTCTAGACATTGAGCCTAATGGGCCTTACTTAGTAGACTTGCCTCGTAGGTCATTTAAGCCGTATGGACTTTGCATAGTAAATTAGGTTTGTGGGGCATTTATCATGATGACAACTTAATTTGGTCTAATTATAATAATGTTGGATTTTAAATAATTGATCAAATAAATAATAATTGAAAGTCGAATTTAACCACATATATATATATATATATATATTTATATTTATAGGATTTGGATCTGGTGAGTCCATATAATATAAATAAGTACGTGAGACCAAATCTGGATCGTTGACCTCTTCTTTTTAACGATGTAGATTTAATTGATTTTTATTTTAGTTTATATTTAATTACGGGTTGTTAAGGATAAGTAGGTAATTTGTTTGAATATCAATAAAAATGGGAGTTATTTTTAGTAGTGCCCGTTCACATTCTGGATTTTTTGGGATTTGTTTGAAACCATATCTCTGACCTTATCCGTTGTGAGAAATATGTTGCTTATTGAAGACAAATATATTGCTTATTGAAGACAAATATGTTATTTTTTTTGGATATATTTGAAATCGTATTCCGAAATTCTCTCTTTCTTTTCACAATCAAACTTGCAATTAATATTAGCGCATTCCGTTGGGCAAAATATGTTGCTTATTGAGGACAAATATATTATTTATTTAAGGCATAATGTTGCAAACACGCATTATTCCCTTCGATTTGTCTTTTTATATATATCTAATTTTGTTGCTTATTTATGTCAACTATGTTGCTTATCAAGGACAAATATGTTGCTTATTTAAAGTGCATAATGTTGCTAAGTATGTGTTTTTTTTTATGTGGATCGTGTTGCTTATTGAAGACAATTATTTTTCTTATTTAAGTAGACAATGTTGCTAAGATGGGTGAAAATCATGATTTAAATAGGTCATATGTCTTGTATATATGTATTTTTGTTGCTTTTGTATGACAATTGTATTGCTTATTAATGACAAATATGTTGCTTAGACATTGTATATTTGTTGCTTACAAATATTACATAATTTTGCTATGGTTTTAGATGGTAAGATAACATCTATGTTGTTGTGTGTAACTTCCCTAATTTCATGGGATATGATAGATTGGTTTGGACTAATATATCCCCTTTATCAATTTAATTAGGTATTTTTATATATTTTAAGCATATTTATTATTAGTCATTGAAATTTGTTGATCTGTAGTCCAGATTTAGTCCTACGTACTTACCTAAGGCATTGGTCTCATATAATCTCTCCCATATATATATATATATATATATATATATATATATGGATGAGATCTCATGTGGCAGCCTCGTACCATGTGGCAGTGTGAACAGATCTCATCCATCCATCCTAATTAATCACTGGTTCAGATTAGAGCTAAAAATACACCATTTTGCAATTATTTTATATATGTAATAAGGGCAAATTGGTAACTAAAATTAATACCATATTTAATTACCTAAAATCAAGGGATATATTCAATATCACCTTTCCATAACAAATACACCTAATCATGAGGCAAAAAAATGGTGTCACCTTCTTCTTCAAAGATTCATTGACGAAAAAAACAAAATGGGAAAAAATATGCACCAAATTCACGAAAATAGTCCCATCCGCCATTTTTGAACAATAAAGAAGGTATACGAAATGGGCGATCAAGACGCTACCACACACAAACTGACATGTTGATAGATGAACTAGATGAAGCTGCGATTCAGGGGCATTTTGTCCAAGTATGTGCGTATCTGTTGCGAAAAAAACAAATTTTCGTTGTTCATCCTATCGTTATGTGACAAAATCATACATCGTAATTTTTCGTTTATTTTGGTGTATAAAATGAAAAGGATTGTATATGCAGTTATTGTAATGTTGGTGTATGTATATGCATATTATTGTGCACATATAATCATGCAATACGGAGTAGGATAAATACTTATCTGATGGTAAGTTGTTATGCGTATTTTGGTAAACAGAGGTTTGTAATATTGTGCCTATGGAAGCATTATTTGGTGTATATATATGTATGTTTTTGTGCTAGTATAAAATGAACTATGGCCTGTTTGGATGTATAATTGAGAGTAAACATTGAAAATTAAATTAGTATAAAAATATCTACTATATTGTACATTGGAAGCATATGTTGGTGTATACATTTGCATAATTCGGTGTTTTATAAGCATAAAAATATGGTATAGATTAATTCAAATATAGTATCCCAAAATCATATTTTGGTGTACACTTGTCCAATATTTGGTGATAATATAAGCATTGTTAGATGTTTAATTGAGAATATTGTATACTAATATTGACAATATTGTATATTTTGAAAATTATTTTGTGTATACATTTGATTGATTTGGTGTACAAATATGCAAATTTTAATGATAAAAGTATCCAACGCATTGTAGTGCGAGAGCCAGATTAAAAGCAGGATACAAGTGGCAAAATTGCATTACACAAGAGTCGTACATGTCCCGAGCAACCAACAAAATGAGAAACCCCATTTTCACCAATTTTCAGTATTATACTATGCAAAAACTCAGTACAATACAATGGCAAAGCTTTGATGGTCAAAAATATTGTGTACAATTACATTGCTTAATTCTTCACTATATGTATGTCAAGTTACTATTAATTATTCATTACTTCATCATTAATTATGCACCAAAATAATTTATCTTTAATGTTTTGGTATTTTTATACTATAATACACGGTCAACACAGTGAGATCCCCCATTTCCAACAAGTTTCAGTAATATACTAAGCAAAAACTCAGAACAAATACAATGTGCGCATTTCAATGGTGAATTTTTTTGTGTACAATCACATTTCTCAATTCATCATTATTTGTGTGCCAAATTACTATTAAATGTTTACCACTTTGTCGTTAATTATACACCCAAAATTAATTTCTCTTTCAAATTTGTGTATTTTAAACGAATCCGCATTGTATTACAAAAATGCATCATAATAGTACTAATAAAGGCACATAATACTTCAAAAATATGCACTAAAAAAAGTCATTAACACTTGCAAATAAAACAAGCTTGTGGATAACATATATACAACAAAAGGTGCCAAAAATGTACCATAATGCTATTAATTGTGCACTATTTCTTTACTAACTATACACCACAAATAATCACATCTAAAAACATAACAGACATATTGCAACAATGCACTGGTAAAAATACACCAAAAATGTTATTAAATAAGCATTGAAATTTCATAATCTAATCTAATAAACTATGCTAAAAACGTACTTAGAACACCTCATCTAATAAAACACACAAATGTCCATGTCAATTCTACTTGTCATTGAAATTTTTTTAGCCAAATCAAGAACTCTGTCTTTCTCTTGGTTCAGGTTATGCATTAGAATTATATGGCAGTATACTTGTCCTCAACTTGGGCATCGTGATATTTCGCTTCGATTTGGCAAAATTTAGACCTCTTATTAACATTACGTCCACCATCGTCCGCCTGCCCAGATGCCGGTCTTTCCTGTCTCCTTTAGCCATATAAAATTCTCAACCTGGTATTAACAACATAAATAATCGCAAGGCAAAACTCAATAATCAGGCATCAATAAAACACACAATTGAAAAACTAATTGTGCACTGTATGAACCTTATTTGTATATTAGAATTAAATTATTTAAACACCATGTGTGTTGATGCATTTCATGGACTACATATGCACATGCCCAAACCTAGCAAATGCACCAAAACACATCTTTCATTGCACAATAATAATACTAAATAAGCACCAATACATATATCCATGGCTCATTCGTTTTTTTCAATGCAGGGGTTAAAACAACACCACACTAGAAGTAACTATACACCAACATATAACTGAAAGTGCATCATTCTTAAGTAAATTGTACACTCAAAAAACAAAAAAGGAATTACAAAAATAGAGCATGGTATACTAACACATTTCAAGAAAGCAGGTTTCAAAAACATTGGAAAAACAATATATGCACATGACCGAACCAATCAATGCACCAAAATATATTTTCATTGCACAATATCAATACTAAATATGCGCCATTACTAAGACAACACCACACTAAAAGTAAATAGACTTCAAAATATAATTAAAAGTGTATCATTCTGCAGTAAACTGTACACCAAAAAAACAAAGAAGGACTCGCAAAATTAAAGAATGGTATACTAATACATTTCACAAAAATAGGTTTCAAAAACATCATTCTGCAAACAAACTACATACATGCACATGACACTCATAACTTCCCCCCCCCCCAACATAAAATGTTACACCCCCGATAACTAAAATTATATCATTTTTATCAAAATTTACACCAAAAATCTCCAACAAAGATGCTCTGGTTCGCACAAAAATATTCCCAGAAACAAAAAAAAAACCATAAAAGAACAAGTTATATAGACACATACAGACACATTTCACCAAAACCCAGTTTCATAAAAAATAAAAGAATCAACAAATCTGCAAAACAAGCCAAATACACGAACGTTACACTCGTAAATTCCACTCTGTAGCTCAACTTACACCATCTCATATCAATAACATAAAAATTACACAATCTATTAACTAAATATACATTGTTTTTATCAACTTTTATACCAAAAAATCTCTACCAAATTTGTACTATTTCGCACAAAAACATCTCCAGACACAAAAAAAAACAAGAAAATCGCCTGTACAAATCGAAAATCAAAACCTAGATACTTCAAAATAAAAAAATAAAAACAAACAAAACTGTCTACTCTTCTTACTACAAATTACTTCAAAGATAAAAAATGGACATAAGCATGGTTCAACAAAAAAAAAAAAAACATTTAATGTTAAAATCCTTACTACCAAAATCTCCAACCAAAACTTAAATATAATGATATCAAACACTTACCTTTACCAACTATTTGAATAGCGAGTGTGTTGTTGTTGAAACCAATAGGAGAACCTTCAAAACCGATCAAAAAAGAGAGAAATCGCCATCGAGAGAAAGAACAAGAGAGAGAAACAAGATAATGGAGTTTTGATGTTTATGAAACATAGTTTGGAGAGAAAGACAAGAGAGAGAAACAAGATAATGGAGTTTTGAGTTTTCTGAAACAGAGTTTAGAGAGAAAGCAGTGATCAATTGATTGAAATCCCAAAAAAGAGGGGTTGTTAGGGGTTACCATAAATGCCGAGTTCTTTTGTTTATAAAATACCATTGTGCCCTTAATTGGGCGAAATTAAATATAAACAAAAAAAAAATTCGAAAAAAAATTGGGCCTTAGGATTTGTGAGATTAATGGCTTATATTGGTCCACATTGCCACATGGTAAGGCCCCTACCACATTTGATCCTACACACACACACACACACACACACACATATATATATATATATATATATATATATATATATATAGGGGGAGGATCCAATGAGACCACTTATTATAGTGAGACAATGTGGACTCATCTCAACTCTTTTTTATCTATATTAATTGCTAAGATAAATATGGGTTGTAATTACATTAAATATTTAATTAAGGCAAAATAAGGGTATAATTGTCAAAACAAACATGTGGGGGACCATCCAAATATGGAATCAGTTATTAGGAGAGAGAGAATCACGTAGGGAGAGAGAAAATCGTGCTGGAGAAAGAAAATTACGCATGTGCTCTGCCATGTAGTATCATGTACACTTATCATATATTTGTTGTATACTTAACACTATTTTACTGTATGTTTAACATAATTTTACTGCATATTAAAATGATCGAACAAAAACATGTGGAGACCGTGAATCAATGAATCAGTTATAGAGAGAGAGAGAGAGAGAGAGAGAGAGAGAGAGAGAGAGAGAGAGAATCACGCTCATTAACATGTGGGGACCGTGGATTAAGTAAATCAGTTATAGAGAGAGAGAGAGAGAAATAGAGAGAGAGAGAGAATCACGCTCATTATTGTACTGTATATTTAACATATATTTAATGTATATTTAACACTATTATGTTGTATATTTAACATATTTGTTCTGCATATTACAATTGTCAAACAAAAATATAAGTATTTACAACAAAATATATATATATAAGTATACAACAAACCACATATAAGTATACATCAAAAAAAATAAGTATACATCAACATAAATACATACATAAAAAATTAACTACTTATACATCAAAACACATATAAGTATACATCGAAAAATATATAAGTGTACAGTAATCCTAACTGCCTCCTTGCAGGCTCTCGTTTTCTCTACGTCATCATCGTCTTCTTCACCAATCCTCCAATCCTAAGATCAAAAAGCTCAAATCGAGCTCGCTTGGCAGATCTCAAAACATGGCGACAAACCGCTCCCCACCTTTCTACCACTCGGTCACGACACCAACCAACCGCCCTCGAAACGCGGCGACGACGCCGTCTTGAGTTCAAAACCCTTAACAATCTCCCCGCAAACCTCATTATTTCTCTCCCTCCACAAACTCAACATGACCATGAAGCATTTATCAACATTCCATTTATGAATGCTTCATAAAGTTGGCAATAAATTCCTTAACAGATTCAATATTCGACACCCATCTATCCACCAATGTCTTGCGCCCTGCAACATCCCAACACATAATGCAATATTTGCAGCTTATAAAAAGATGTCAACCCGTTTCTAACTCCTCATTACAAAGAACGCAGGGGCGGACCTAGGATTAACAACTGAGGGAGGCCAACTTGGGGTGATAGGGATCAGTAGATGCGGGTACCCACACATGTTCAGATCCTAATGGGATGCTACGAGTAACTTTTTATAGGTTTGAGTCATTCAACTACTCCCTTCATCCTAATAAGATAGGCCACATTTTTTTTCTGTCTGTCCCAAATTATATATGCTTACTTCCTTATTTAGATTATTAATTACACAATAATAGACTAAACTACCCCTATTTAATTCAGTTTATTTGAGACCAACAATGATATACTCCCATTTAATGAAAGGGCAAAGTAGTAAGAATATGGAAAAAAGATTATGATCCTAATTATTTTTATTGGTTTTTTTCTTAATCTGCATGAAATACTCTACTTGCATATCTTATTGGGACGGATGGAGTAATATATATGATTTCTTAATATGGTTTGAGATGAGTACAAGTATTAATATCATAGGATTTGGGTAGAGATACTCGAGCGCTAACATTTAGAACGAATTATCCATCATTTATCTATATATGTATTATTATTATATATGATAAATATATTTAAATACGTTTTAATTGCATCAAAAAATTGTATCAATATTCGTAGTTAAATTAAATATTTCCAAATACATCAATAAATTCTAATCAAGATGTATACTCCGCAATTTTAAATATTATGATATATATCAATATCTACACAATAGTTTATTCAAACTTAAAGGTAATAATCATGAGTTTGTGTGTTTTACAACAAATTTTATTGATCAATAATTTGGGTTGGCAATAAAAATACTAAAATACTACATATAGATATATATATATATATTGATACATATACATATACATATATGTACACACACACACACACACACACATATATATATATATATATATATATATATAAAGGTTGGTTCTTGTGAGACCATATATTGGGGTGAAACCGTGAGACCTAATCTGAACCGTTGCAATTTAACAATTAATGGATGAAATTGAAATAATAAATATAGAAGCATTCTCAACCATTATTTTCATGTGAGGGTATTATAGTAAAAACACAAAAATCGGTCAGTCAATGATAATAAACAAGATATGCATGATTCAAACTTACCTTATCTAATATCTATAATTTAGGAGGTGCAATAAATGATAATCTCCACCAAAAAAATATATGATTGAACCATACATTGTATTATCACTGCCCAAAAAAAAAAACAATTTATCTTGTACATTGATGCAGCGTATTTTAACTAAGTATGCAACACTGAGATGAATTACATATATTGATGCAACCTATTTTAACTAAAAATGCACCAAATTGTAACTAAGAATGCAACAAATTGTAACTAAAAATACATTGACACATATAGTGAATACACCAAATTGTTACTAAGAATGCAACCTATTTTAACTAACAATATATTGATGCAACCTATTTTAACTAAGAATGCACCAAATTGTAACTAAGAATGCAACAAATTGTAACTTACAATACATTGACCCATACAGTAAATTATCGCTGCAATCAAAAAAACCCTTATCTTATATATTCATGCAAACCTATTTTAACCAAGAATGCAACAAATGTAACTAAGAATGCAATAAATTGTACCTAAGAATACATTGACCTATGCAGTGAATTATCATTGCAATAAAAAAAAAATCCTTTATCTTATATATTCATGCAAACCTATTTTAACCAAGAATGCAACAAAATGTAACTAAGAATGTAACAAATTGTAACAAAGAATACATTGATCCATGCATGACGAATTATCACTGCAAAAAAAATGAAAAAAACCCTTACCTTATATATTGATGCAAAGTATTTTAACTAAGAATGCAACAAATTGTATCTAAATATGCACTATAACAGAACATGTATCGTGCTAAAAAAAAACTGATAAGATCACCCATTAATGCATGAGGGCCGGAAAATTAGGGATTCGTCATACTCTCCTTAATTTAAAAAATCGATTGAAACTGATAAGATCACCCATTAATGCATGAGGGCTGAAAAATTAGGGATTCATCATACTCTCCAATGAAATTAGCACGTCAAAAGATTTTTACAATCTCTCTCTACCGAAATTAAAGGGGCATTAATATCTATCCTTAATTAACAACCGGCGCCTATATGTAGTTTTACCAATATAACCTTGTAACAATTTTTTATCATTAAAAATACATTAAAAATTGGATTAATCTAAACCCTTCAAAAATAAGAATAAACGTACCAGATTATGTCTCACGGTCTCCCCCTAGGATATTGGTCTCATTTGAACCAATATATATATATATATATATATATATATATATAAGTGTAAAAAGAAAAAAATTGGGGGGGGGGGAGGCCAAGGCCCCCCTTGGGCATAGGGTGGTAGTTCCGCCGAAGAACGCAATGACTTCCCGCAGGAATATGTCTGCAACCAACGCGACGTATTGTCCGCCATCGTGAGCCAGCAAAATGGAACCGCTCGGGCGATTTTGGGGGGAGACCAATCCCTATATTCAATTACCAAAATTAAATGATATTATACAATTACAATGCTGCCCTTTTCAGATTTAAAATAAATAAAAAATATTTATTAAATTGAGTAAATCTCAACCATCTAAAATTACAGATTTATGGACAGGAATAGTCCACGCTGTCTCACTCTAATTACGTGGTCTCATTTGATCCAATCCCTATATATATATATATATATATATATATATATATATATATATATAGAGAGAGAGAGAGAGAGAGAGAGAGAGAGAGAATCATGTTCATTATTATACTGTATATTTTAACATCTATTTACTGAATATTTAACACTATTATACTGCATATTTAACATATATGTACTGCTTATTAAAATTGTCAAACAAAAACATGTGGGTACCGTGAATTAAGGAATCAGTTATATGGCAAATGACTATTCTATACTTATTCGAATTAAAATAAAAAAATTGCTTAAAAATCAATTAAATCTCAGCCTTTGAAAAAATTAAATAAATGGACATGATTAGTCAACATTGTCTTATCCCATAATCTCATTTGATCCAATCCCTACTAATATATATAAATTTGGGGCCCCCAAAAGTTGGAGGCCCATGGTCATAGCCCATCTTGCCACCCTTAGGGCCAGGCCTGGCCTGATAGCAATCGAGCCCGCCAACCAGTTACCAAAGTTTTATGAATTATATGAACGAAAAGCAATCGATTGGGACCATTCAGTAGAATGGCTCATGAAAAATGAACTAAAACGATGACCATCCTATGCACCACCCCCTTGTTCAGTGGATTATTATCTAACATTGGTTTGATTCTACACATTTTTAGATTGGGGAGAATTTGGGTTTAGCCCGTCACAATCGCTAACCTTGTGGTTGTTTTTTCTTTTTCCAATTTTTTTTTGTGCCCTCTTATTGTTCTGATTTTACTTGATCAAGATATGATTTATTTGATATGCATTGTTTTTGTTTTTAACTATTTTTAGTTTTGTTACTGGATTATTTTCCACAGGTGTGATTTTAGTTTAGTTGGTGGTACTGATTTTCTCCAATGTCGGCTGATTCTCACTTCATCTTCACAACAAAGCCCAAAGTCTGGCCCATCTGATTTATATAATCCGATAAAGTTAAATGTCTAGTAATATAACTAACTAGTCCACATGTCTTTGGGCTACGCCCAATCACGAGAGCTAACTACGAGAGTCAAAACTATAGTTGTCAATTGTCATTTAGAGAAGCAAACTCTAGAAAAAAGGGATTATCAGTTTCTAGGTAGAAATTCACATATTTTTTTCACATAAAAGTTGAGAATCACTTTTTTTAGAGATTACAAACACTCCCAATATCGCTGTCATTCACTCTTTATCAATTGAAGATCCCAAATCATATTGTAGGTCCCAAGGGGTGTAAGTGTAAGGTTTAGAAGGGGGGGTTGAATAAACCTTACCAAATTTTCGATTTAGTCCTTTTAAATATACGAGTTGATTCTTCACAAATGTGTGTCCTTGATGGACAATCGATTTAGTCAATCAAGAGAGTTAGTCTCTCAATAGACTCAACTGAGCCGTTGATGGAATAACTCACCACTGACTCTAAATTAACTCAACCGAGGTTTTGTTTTCAAATGGAAGACTTAACACCCTTAAGTTTGATTAAGTAAGAGTTTAGTGTTGGGTTTAGTACTTGTATTATCAAATGGATAGCAAATTTATCAAAGATATATAAGCGATTAAAAATGCGAGAATTAAAATGCTGAAATGTAAATGACACGGTGAAATTTTTATAGAGGTTCGAAGATGGGGTAATTCTTCTACTCCTCTCTTCTCCAACTCCCGAGGAATCCACTAGGTAATGATCAGTTTACAAAGTGGTAATCCTGGATACAAGTCTTGATCACACAAACTAACTTGATCCTTTGGGACTCGATCCTGAGACGCTTGATCACTCACCAAGCTTCTCGACGACTCGGCTTTCTTCACAGGGCAAATTGCCTTGCTACTACATACACTTGCTCAAGCTCTTTGGATTTGATCACGAAGCCCTCCAAAAGCTTAAGACTTGTTCGACCTTGAACCTTCCTACAAACCTTCGTGGAATGTAGACCCCTTTCTTTCAAAAGTTTCCTCTTCAACCGATTGAAGTTCTCTTTCCTTCACGGGTTAGTGTTGGATTGATGTACTTCGTAATGTAGGCTTGAGGATTAATCTTGAATGATTTGAGAGTATTTCTGTTATAATTTTAATTGATTTCTTGAATGTTCGTGGTTCGTAACCTCCTCTCGTAGTCATTCCTCGGCCTTTTATAGTGGTCTTTCGTAAATTTTCCCGTTGAAGAGATAGGCTTATTTTTGAAAATCACTTGCGATCGTTGGCTTGTCTTGTTGCGATCCTTGGAATTGCCATTTCCTCGTATGAATTGTTCTTTCACCTTTTCGAGTTCGACACGGTGTAGTGCTTCCCATTTGTTCATTCCTTTTGCACGCTTCGGGGGTCGAGCACTCTGAGAAAGGTGGTATGGAGATATTACTTGTTTAAATAAATCTCTTGATTTACGTGCAACGGATCTTTTACGATTATCTCGACTTGATCGTTTCCTTGCTTTCCCAGGTGACTTAGAGTCGACTTCCAATCATTGGATGACTTTTCTCATCACTTCAACTTGAGACTTGCTTTTCTCGAGTTGACTTGATACTCCACTTAGCCGCATCTCACCGCTTCTTCAATAGAGTTCCCGTCTACTCTTCTTTGCCATACTTAGTCTGTCTCACAGCAGAGTCTTCCTTCCAGTCCTCGCTTGTCTTCTTGCATGTTAGGGCGTAGGCCGACTTAACTCGCCTTGGCGGCTCTAATTGTTACAATGCATTTTACAACAAGAATTGGGGTGTCAACTTTCTATTCTAAGTTTTACATGGCATTCATCAAAATCTAAACAATAAAATTCCTAACAATTTCCCCCTTTTTGATGATGCCAAAACTTAAATCATTCAAAAATGCAAACATCAAAGATACATACAGATAGTGTATTGACATAGAATGTATGCGCAGAATCAATTCTTTTATTGATCATATCATTCTTGTTCTTTTACACAATCACAAGGTGTATCAGTACATATTTGCCTACAAAAAAATAAAGAATTTACTTTGTTTTTCGAAGACTTACATGGTATGTATTTACATTATAAAATACACGAAGGGGTGGACAAAGAACACTTCATCTCCTTCATTGTCTCCTTCTTTCATCTTGTTCAAAGATCTTCTTCTTTCTTCTCTTTTTCTCATCGTCACCGCCTTCTTTTTCTTTTCATATGCCTTCCCTGGCGACTTCATCTCTTCTTATTCTTTCTTGTCTTTCCTCCCATAGCCGAGTTTGTCTCTTGTTTTCTTCTTCTAATCTTTTTGCATACTCAAATACTTTTTTAGCCACTTGCAAATTTGCCATTTGGTCAAGCCCGGCCAAGAGATCCCTCCTTTCTTTCCCCGGATCTACGTATTCAATATTCTTGGGCGGAGGCCTAGGTTTGAAGCTTCTTCCTCCACCATCGCTTCTTCCTCTACCTGCGGGCGTGTCTTTATCTTTTCTTTCCAAATGAGTGACCCGGAGTGACCAAAGCAGAGTGATCGCGGTAGTCTCCGCTGTCGCCTTCTTCACATAACGTGAGTCCCTTTTCCCAAGATAAGTCCCAAGCTTGAGCCATAGACATTTTTGCAAAGTATCCTTCGATTCGAGCGTTTTAAATTCATCAACGATCGTGGCTCGTCCCGACATCCGAAATGGCATAAGTGTCTCTCTTCACCGGAATGCCTCCATGTTCTTTCAAGATGTTCATAACTCGGGCATCCATTCTTCTTTCCACTTCCTTCATCCCTGCTTCAATTGTTTTTCTCTTTTCACCATAGATACAACAGAGTGTTGGAGTGGCGAGTTACAGGAGTTTGCTACACGATAATGTCACCGTGACAGACCCGTTGAGGGGTTTGTGCAATCATCAAGGTCATATCTTTTGATCCTTCCCCCTCAAGAGATTTTCCTTCGCAACACTGCTTCCTTCCTTCTCAACTTCGATCCCCTTGCGCTTTTTGTATTCCTCTTCCCCCTTTTTGGCATCATCAAAGGAGAGAGGAACGCCGGAAATAGACTTGCAAGTAGGAAGTCGAGCCTCGCGATAGTTGAGTTTTGTCTCGAGTCCGCTGCAGTATGCGACGAAATTCGGATCGAGTAGCGTTGGACTCTGCTGAAATCGGCTTCATCTCGGCCATGAGAAGACGAGTTTTGTATTCATGGTCTCTTCCAAACGTCAGATCACTCTTGTTTTGCTCACGCAATGCAGCTTAACCTCGGCAATGTGAGCTTCATGCATGTGCTCAATATGTTCTCTCAAACCCGTTTTGCATCGCATTTTCACTCTCCATACCAGCCTTGTTGAACAATGTCCTGAAGTATCTCACTTGTTCCACACGTATTGTTTGTCTTTGTTGCCACCATTCCCTGATCCGGATCATTATGCCTCTTAAATCAGCAGTGAGATTGGCATCTCTGTTGTCCGATCGCATATCCATAGAGGCCGATGCCTCTCCATCCGTTCAATCTCGGCGAATAATGCCTTGAACACTTCGCGGACTTCAACCGATTCTTCCGTTGCGGTGATGGCCATGCAACGTTAAAATCATAATCACCGAACAATGGTTCCCCGATTGAAAAACGGAAGTCTGTGGTAGCGTGCTTGTTCGTTTTCGACTCTTCATGGAGTTCCGGTATCTCCAGGGAAAAAGGAAAAGATTCTACAAAGGAAAGGATTCATCACCGCCAACCGGGATCTGTTCGATGATGAGCGGTGCGCGTGAAGTTCTTTTGGGAATCGATCCTGCTGCGGCTTGAGGAGCTTGCGCATGGACTCTGGTTCACCGGGTTTTGTTGTGAAGTGGTCCCGGTTTTCGAGCCTCGGTGTCTCAACAACTTCGTTGGTCTCGATTGATTTTTCCAATTGAGTAGACGTCCTCGGCCTTATCGATGGCGTCATCGGACGATGATGAGATTTCCATTGGTGGCTCATCATCAAAATTAAAGGTTTGACGAGTAGTCTTGGGATCGACTTGCTCGTGCTTGGAACATCCGCAATGAGTCTTTTGGATCTCATTACGGGGATGACTCGACTTTCTTCTTCACCTTCCGATCCCGTAAAGGTGACATCGGGATTATCTTGGGAATTATGAAGCGCGCTTATCTCCTTCTCGATGGGTCGATAATAGCGGGAGGGATGTTCTCTACTTGACTACCTTACCCCGGAAGTCTCAACCTCCCGTGGCCTTCATTACCTCCAAGCTCTCTCTTTGCGCAATGAGGCCTTGTCCTCCCTTTCGACAAAGTGTCACCGTCTTAGGGTCTTCTCATGGCATCCATTGAGTCTCAACCCCATGGATTGCACTTTCATCGCCTGTGTGTTAACTCCCAGTGCCGTTCCATCCTCAGTGCCTCGATCGCCTCAAGCCGTCATTAGCCTTCGAGCGCTTGGCACCTCACCGAGACAGTCTCAATTGTCCGAGCTTCGTTGATGGCAACTTGCTTTTCTTCTTGTGTTTGTATTTTCTCTACTTCGCCTCATTGATTCGTTGTGGAGTCATCTCGGCATCCTCCAACCTTGTTGCGGTGGAGGAGTTTCCCCACCGGGCGCACCACCGAGTGACTTGGAATGGGGTCACTCGTCTCCAAACTCCCTACTGTTTCGATTGAATGTTCAGCCGTTGGGGCGGTGGTAAAACACCTTCAATAGGGGTTGGCTCGACCGGGGTCCCCACTATCCCGCCATCGCCATGTCCCTTATTGCTTTCTTCCGAGTGAGTCTGGGAAGTGGTAGCAAGAACAACAACAGTGGCGATTTCTTCAACCACTCCCATTGGATCAATTTCACCGTGTTTCGAGGACTCTCCTGGTCCCTCCATCGATCTTTTGCTCGTGAAGGATTCTTGATTCGTGCAATGCTTGCTGCATTTGCAACTCTTCGTAGGGCAGAAAGATTTTCCCGATCCTCATCACTGCCGGAGAAGACATCAAGGAGAGGATGTGTGTGTTCTGTGGTGCCGAGATAGGATGGCCATCTCGGCCTTCTCACGTGCCTCGCCTTCCTCTCGCATGCTTTTCTTTCTCCTTGTCCTTGTAGATCTGCAGGATGTCTCGTGCGATTGTCTTCATCCATCTTTGGGAGTACAGTGGTCGATCCCGAAGGAAGCTCAACAGCTTCCTCTTCTTCTTCTATAGACTCAGGCCGTTGGAACTGTTCCATGGATCGACTTAATTTCCA
Source organism: Rehmannia glutinosa (assembly GCA_016081115.2). Classification (NCBI taxonomy): domain Eukaryota; kingdom Viridiplantae; phylum Streptophyta; class Magnoliopsida; order Lamiales; family Orobanchaceae; genus Rehmannia; species Rehmannia glutinosa. Next base: position 1,521,940 of record JABTTQ020001721.1, on the reverse strand, counting down.
TTTCCTCCACTCTCGCAGACGATTTTGGATGTCCGGGTAAAGTGGGGATAGGATCATCACATCACTATCCGCTTTATCGCCTTCTTCTTGTGTTTCACTGTGTGGGACTACAAATGTGTCTTCCGTTGCCTCGTTGATCGCCTTCACAGACTTGGCTGTTTCATCAATTACATCCGAGACTCGCTTCTCCAGCCTCTCCGTATCTGCTCCAAATGAGTGGGTCGACTCACCTGGTTTCTCAAGCTCGAGTGCTTGACAATTCTTCTTCGTCTCTAGTTTGTACCGAGGGGATTTACGGTTCGAGACGGTTTCTTCGAGTCTTGGGCGGCGGAGGCCGGTGTCTTTGGTGTCTTTTTCGAGGAGCCGGCCGTCTTGGCTTCTCGCCTCCTCTTTTTGATGATCGGAGAAGGTATTTGGGAGTCCTTCTCGACACGCTGCGGGGCGGGAGACAAGGCCGCCGGGCGGGACTCTGCTGCAGGGGCGGAACATGTTTGGTTTTCTTTGCTTTGCGCAGGGGCAACAGCTTCTTAGCAACCGCAGGGCAGCTTTCTTCTTGGTTGGAGAGGAAACAATTTGTATCTTCGGGTCACCGATTCCCCTCACTTGTGTCGCCTCTCTTGGCGTAAGCTCTCCTCTCAGCGCCAGAGATTTGCTCAACATCCTCTTGTTAACATGGAATGCTTTCCCATGTCAAAGAGGACTCCTTTCACCTCCATTAGCCGGCCAATAACTAGGCCATATCCTAGGGATCCTCCAAATGAGCCATCTTCCTTGAAGGATTTGTTCCCCACGTTCGGGCAGAGTCTCGTGTAGACAAACTCAGCCCGTTTATCTTATCTTCTTTCTCGCGATGATTGCAGCCATTACAATCACTTTGCCTTTGATAGATTGGTCAAAGTCGCCAAATTTGATGTCGATACATTTGGCAACTATGTCCAACACTTGTGATAATCATCCTTCAGCAGTCTCTTGTTTGTCAGTGTATACTATTTTATCAAAGACAATCGGGCTTGGCTATTTCTTTCCAAGCATCGCCAAGTTTACATCAACCGTTAATCTCTCGATGCTCCTCTGCGGTAGTGAGCAATGTTCGCCAAATCCTTGCGAGATAGTCACCGCTTTCCGTGAACAGATGACTTTATTCCTTCATCGTGAATCTCAAAGCATTCACGTAGAATTGTGCGACCTCCTCCACATATGTCATCGGATATTCTAACGCCGAAACGGTTTTAAATGGGCGTTTCCAACTTTTCAACGATTTTCTTCACTAGGGTGTCGTCGGACCCTGTTTCACCATTCCACGAAATCCACCGTAGAGCCGGTGTGGATTTGCTTTCCTAACTTGGTAAAGTCATAAGTTGGTGCCATATTTCAGATTATATCGAAGAAAAACTCGAAATTGATTTGAAGATAGATAGGGTTTCGAGAGAATTTTGCCTTTGCTTTTGAGAGAAAGAAATGAACAGTTTTAGAAGTGTGAGAGAGAAACGGACGAAAAATGGTTTAAATATGGTTTATGAAAAGACGTGCGGGTGGTTTTTGAAATGTGATCGAAATCAACGGCTTAGATTTTGCACGCCTATTTAGCATTTAATGTCTCGTATTTAATGCGGCAAAGATTTATATCCAATCATAAGCTTGGTGTGCGCTTTTATGTCCGTACACATCATCATTATCTTTGACGTCTTCCTTAAAACATTCCCGCTTAGTCAAAACGATCGCGTTTTTGTCACTTTGCTCATAAGTGACTCGAACATCCCTTAGCCGATTTAACTCTACTTCTCACAGCTTCTCTTAGTGACTCAAATTTATTAGTCGACTTGGTGTAGTCAGTTCTTTCCGATCTGGTGATTCTTGAGCTGATTTGTGTGTTCAAATCTTTTTCACTTTTTGTGTTCCATTTCTTTTCTTTGAGTCTTTTCAAAGTTAACTCACTCAATTAACCCTAACTCATGTTTGAGTTCTTCAAATCTTGACTCACATAATGGTTTTGTGAAGATGTCGGCCCAATTGTTTATCGTTGAGATATATCCCAAGATGATATCCTTCTTTTCAACATGATCTCTTATGAAGTGATATCTCGACATCGATATGCTTTGTTCTTGAGTGCAACACAGATTTTGAGTAATGGCAATTGCACTTGTGTTATCACACATGATTGGAATTTCTTTTTCCTCAACTTCATAGTCTCTCACTTTGTCTCATCCATAGGACTTGGGCACAACAATTTGCCGCAGCTATGTATTCTCGCCTCACCAGTAGAGGTGGCTATTGAATTTTGCTTCTTGCTAAACCAGAAATCAGCTGTTTCCTCTAGCATTTGACATGTGCCTGAAGTGCTCTTCCTGTCCACTCGCATCCAAGATAGTCGAATCTGAATAGCCAATTAGCTTGAATCCACCTTCCTTTGGATACCATAGGCCTACTTCTTGGCTTCCTTTCAAGTATCTCAATATTCTCTTAGTTTCTTTGTCATATGGCTCTCTTTTGGAGCAGATTGAAATCTTGCACATACACCTACAAAAAAGGTGATGTCCGGCCCGCTTTGTGAGATAGAGCAATGATCCAATAAGTGCTCGTATCTTGTTTGATCTACAGCTTGCCATCCGCATCCATGTCCATTTTGATGATGTATTCATTGGTATTTTTACAAAAGATTTATCCTCCATACCAAACTTCTTCATTAAATCTCTCGTGTATTTTGTTTGACTTATGAAGGTTCCTTCCTTCACTGTTTCACTTGGAGTCCAAGGAAGAATGTCGCCTCTCCCATCATGCTCATTTCAAATTTACTTTGCATGAGGTTTGAAAATTTTTCACACAGCTCTTTGTTTGTAGATCCAAAAATGATGTCATCCACATATATTTGAACAAGCAAGATACTCTTTTTGTCTTGAATTAAGAAAAGTGTTCTATCTACTTTTCCTTTTGTGAATCCATTTTCGCTTAGGAATTGTGACAAGGTATCATACCAAGCTCGGGTGCCTGTTTCAATCCATATAGGTAGCTTTCTTGAGTTTGTATACCTTATCTCCAAGAGTCTTCGCTCAAATCCTGGAGGTTGTTCAACATACACTTCTTCTTCCAAAGAAATCATTTAGGAATGCACTTTTACATCCATCGATATACAAAGAAATCCTTGTGAGTCGCATAGGCAAGAAACATCCTTATAGCTTCCAATCTTGCTACAGGGCAAATGTTTCATCAAAATCTATCCCTTCTTCTTGACAATATCCTTTGGCTACTAGTCTTGCTTTGTTTCTTACCACATAACCTTCCTCGTTCATCTTATTTCAACACCCATTTGGTGCCAATAACATTTTGATGTATAGGTCTTTGCACTAATTCCCACACTTTATTTCTTTCAAACTGATTCACTCTTTCTTGCATAGCTTGAATCCAATGTGTGTCGTCCAATGCTTGTGACACGTCTTTGGGCTCTATTTGTGAGATGAAGCATGTGAACATAGCTTCTTGTTGAGTTCGATCTTGTTTTGACACCTTCTCTTATATCTCCAATGACAAGTTCGGTGGATGGTCTCTTAGCCATCTTACATCCGTTGAGTAAGTTAGCCGGATTCACGACTTGCACCGTGTTCTTTGTGGGTCGCTCTCTCGTAATCACTTAGTTGCAAATTTTCCACTGTTTTTTGAGATTCACTATCTCATCTTCTTCCGAATTGATAATTCCAAAGCTTCACTTCAAAGATAGGATTCTTCTCGTATGGTTGGATGATTCAAATTTATCACCGACTCTTCAATGTCTTCTCCATTTACATTTGGCTCATCGAATACTACATGAATGGATTCTTCAACCATAGTCCTTTTGTTGAGTATTCTCAGAGGCTTTGCTTTCAAAGAGTATCCTAAGAAGATACCTTCATCGCCTTTAGCATCAAAAGCCTTTAGGTTGTCTTTGCCATTGTTGTGGATGAAGCATTTACATCCAAATATTCTCAAATATGCAACATTTGGTTTTTTTCCAATCCGGATCTCATAGGGAGTCTTTGTCACCGCCTCATTTATCATACATCTGTTTTGGGTGTAGCAAGTGTGTTGATTGCTTCACCCAAAATCTTTTTGGTAACCCCGTCTTGACTAACATGGTCCTTGCCGCTTCTTTTTGAGGGTTCTGCTCTTCTTCTTTCGCAACTCCATTCTCACGTGGAGTTCTTGCTGCCGATAGTTCATGACCAATACCATTTTCAACACAATCTCGAGTTATTATTCCATTGACAAACTCGGTTCCTCCTCTCGCTGATCTTATTTTGATAATGGTTTGACTCTTCTCGTTTTGAATCCTCTTCATCACCGTGGTAGTTTTTGTAGAGTTTCTTTCTTCTTACACATGAATATTGTCCATGTATATCTTGAGTAGTCATCTACCGCCACCAAGGTGTATTTCTTTCCACTTATGCTTTGGCTAGTTCCACTTGGGCCAAATAGATCCATATGAAGCGATGTAATATTCTTGTTGAAGATGAACATGTCTTTTCTTTGAATGACGACTTGATTTGTTTTCCTTCGACATGCGTCACATATACTCTCTTTTTTGTATACTTGAGTCCGTAGTCCTTCCACAAGATGACTTCTTGCCACCTTGTTAATTGTTTTGAAATTCAGGTGACTCACTTTTTGTGCCACAACAACTTGATTCAAAATTGTGCTTTTTGCTAGTAGACAAAGTCTTTGGGTGTTGCGCTTCACCAATCCACCACATACATATTCTTCTCGTCTACATCCTTGCAAAGACAACTTCATTTGATTCAATATCCTTGATTTGGCATACACCCATGTTGAATCCAACATTGTAACCCTTGTCACGAGTTGGTCGATGCTTAGCAGGTTGAAGTTGAGTCCTTCAACATATGCAACGCGTCTGTGATTTCTAATCCATTCCTCTTGATGGTTCCAATGCCTCTTATTTCACCAGGAGCTTCATTTCCTCCAAATATGACTTTTGCTCCTTTAACTTCCTTGAATTTTGACAGATTTTTCTTGTTTCCTGTCATGTGTCCGGGAATGCCCACTATCCATGTACCAGGTTCCTTGGCACTCACTGCTCCTTGAACCCGCAATCAAGGAAATTAAGTTTTAGGTACCCATACTTGTCCGGGTCCCGAGGGGTTAGAATTGTAAGATGATCCAACCAACCTATAGCCAAATGATTTGACTCTAAGGGGTTGCCATCTATTAGTGCCATAATCATAATTAATCCTGGCAAATTGCTTGGGGATTCTAGGTTCATACAAATTGTCTCTTTTGTCAGTATGCTGCGCATATGTGTTTTAGCAATTGCCTTCCTTGGGTAATTGTGGTGTCTTTGAGTGTAGTGCCTAGGTGCATATGTGTGTCTTTGATGAAAGCTCTTGTACTTTTGGAATGGCCTTTCTTTGAGTTCTAGGCCTTTGCCATTTGGGCTTATATTCCATAAGTTTATGCTGATAGTTTACATTATTCCAATCAGCTTGGCTTGGATATTTTCTACCATTCCCATCATATGTATTTCTCTTATAGATTTTTTAGGGATTTTTGGTAGCTCGCTTCTTCTTTACAGAGTAATTTTTGTTTGGAGTTTGCCGAGGAACTCCCTACCGAATCTCTTCTCACTTTCCTTTCAAATAAGCACTCAACTGGCCGTTTTCCTTTTCCTTTATAACCAAGGCCAGCTTTTCTTGTTATGGTGCTTTGATTGAATGTGTGTGCAACATTTAGAGTTTTGGATTTTTCGCATTCTTCATGGCTTGAAGATCCTTTTTCCAAAATTACTTTTGAGGTTTGACATAGCATAGAGGAATTAAATCCTAAGCCTGTCTTGTCTCCACATTCTCTTTGACTCTTAATAAGATCATCTAATGATTTAGATGCCTTAGTGAATGAGGCAATAACATTCTTGAGGTCATTCTCCCTCTTTTCTATAGCAAATGATCTCTGCTATTAATTTAGTATTTTCACCTTTAAACTTTCATTCTCAACAAATTGTTTGATTTAGAGTACTCGGCTCCTTAGTCACTTTGAGTTTTGATTCTTGAGTAGGTTGTTTTCCTCATTCAATAGTGTGTGTGAGGATTTAATGTGTTCAAAATCTTTCATCATTTTGCCTAATGAATCATAAAGATCGAGTGGGTGATGAAGTGTGTGTGTCACGATCACTATCACTAGTGTCCGAGTTTGATGAGTTAGATTGTACCTCATCTTCTTGGTCGATTGATCTTGTTCCTTGGCCATCAAGCGGATCGGGCTTCTTCTTCGTCGGTCACTTGAGTAGTCGCCATCGCTTTGCTCTCTGAATCACCGCTCTCTTGACTTGGCTGTTTTAGCGATCTCTGCAGCCATCATTGCCTTTTTCCTTTCTTGTCTTCTTTCTCTCAAGACCTTCCTTTCCTCTTCATCCTCGTATTTGTTGACTACAGATATGGACAATCAATGGCATAGTGACCTGGTTGTCTGTTCCCAAAGATAGATATTCAACCTTTTGATCTCGCTTCTTTCCATTCCAGGATTGCCACCCTTTGATACTCAACTTTTTGATGATCTGTTCTCTTGGTTGGCCTATCTTCCCTTGATTTGGAGGGAGTGTCTGTCTTCTGGAAGATTCTCCTTTCCTCTCTTGTAGTTCTTATTGAAGAACTTGTTGAACCTCTTAACCATCGTGGCTATTTCTTCCGGGTCAATGACTTCTTTGACCTCGCTCTCTTCACATCTTTAACAATTAGAGCCGCTTGTTTTGGGTACAAATGTCTCTTCCTCGGTCTTTTCTTCTCACTCAAACTCGTAGGCTTTGAGGTCCGAGAATAATTCATGGTTGGATGTCTTTGATAGGTCCATGGAATGTCTCGGTGCCATGACCTTCATTTCCCATTCACCGAAGACTTTTTAGGATCTTCATACACATTTCATTCGTGTATATTCCTTTCCAAGTCGATAACTCATTTGTGATTTCGTGAGAACCGAGCATCTAGTTGATCCAGGTTTTCTCCCGAGATCATTTTGAAGTTCTCAATTTTCTCACGACCACCGATAATTTGTTTTCTTTGATTTGCTCACGAGCCTTCACAGATCAATGTCGGCTTGTCCTGCATTTCTTTAGCCGTTTTGCATGATTTGACTTTATTGAACATGGCTTTGTCCAAGGTTTTGTAAAGGATGTCCTTGGCTACATTGTCCAGGTTATATCTTTTTCTCGTCATCATTTGTCCATTCGGTTCTTGGTTTTTCAACCATGACCGTCCGGGAGCAACATCCTCTTCTCCTTCAAATACGCGGCTCTTCTTACAAACTGTGTTCACTTTTAAGATTTGCAAAGTGGCCCATCTTCTATTACTATCCACATCTCATCATGTAATCTTTGATAGATGAGCCTCGCATACGAATTTTCCAATCATCAAATTCTTCAATTGTGAACATAGGGATGCGTGTTAAATTTGCTTCCATGATGATAACTTTTAATGATAAAAAGAGTTTTGAAAGTTTAAGTACTAAAGCGGACTTTGAAAAGTTTGGAAATCTAGTTCAAGAACCGGTGCGGAGGGTTCAATGAACCAACCGCTCCGATACCACTTGTAGGTCCCAAGAGGTGTAAGTGTAAGGTTTAGAAGGGGGGTGAATAAACCTTACCAAATTTTCGATTTAGTCCTTTTAAATATACGAGTTGATTCTTCACAAAACGTCCTTGATGGATGATCGATTTAGTCAATCGATAAGAGTTAGTCTCTCAACAGACTCAATCGAGTTTGTTGATGGAATAACTCAAATTGTTGACTCTAAATTAACTCAATCGAGGTTTTGTTTTTTCATTGGAAGACTTAACACCCTTAAGTTTGATTAAGTAAGAGTTTAGTCTTTGGTTTAGTACTTGTATTATCAAATGGATAGCAGTTTATCAAAGCATATATAAGCGATTAAAAATGCAGGAATTAAAATGCTTTGAAATGTAAATGACACGTGAAATTTTTATAGAGGTTCGAAGATGGGGTAATTCTTCTACTCCTCTCTTCTCCAACTCCCGGAGGAATCTACTAGGTAATGATCGGTTTACAAAGTGGTAACAGTCCGGATACAAGTCTTGATCACACACTAACTTGATCCTTTGGGACTCGATCCGAGACGCCTTGATCACTCACCGGGCTTCTCGTACGACTCGGCTTCTTCACGGGCGTGCCGTGCCGTGCTACTACTGACTCACTTGCTCAAGCTCTTTGGATTTGATCACGAAGCCCTCCAAAAGCTTAAGACTTGGTTCGACCTTGAACCTTCCTACAAACCTTCGTGGAATGTAGACCCCTTTTCTTCAAAAGTTTCCTCTTCAACGATTGAAGTTCTCTTTCCTTCACAAGTTAGTGTTGGATTGATGTACTTCGTAATGTAGGCTTGAGGATTAATCTTGAATGATTTGAGAGTATTTATGGTTATAATTTTAATTGATTTCTTGAATGTTCGTGTTCGGGTAACCTTTTCTCGTAGTCATTCCTCGGCCTTTTATAGTGGTCTTTCGAAATTTGCCCGTTGAAGAGATAGGCTTATTTTTGAAAATCACTTGCGATCGTTGGCTTGTCTTGTTGTAGTCCTTGGAATTGCCATTTCCTCGTATGAATTGTTCTTTCATCTTTTCGAGTTGTTGCGCATCCTTGGAATTGCCATTTCCTCGTATGAATTTTTCTTTCATCTTTTGAGTTCGACACGGTGTAGTGCTTCCCATTTGTTCATTCCTTTTGAACGCTTCAGGGATCGAGCACTCAGAGAAAGGTGGTATGGAGATATTACTTGTTTAAGTAAATCTCTTGATTTACGTGCAATCTTCTTTTACGATTATCTCGACTTGATGCGTTTCCTTGCTTTCCCGGGTGACTTAGAGTCGACTTCCAATCATTGGATGACTTTTATGTCACTTCAACTTGAGACTTGGCTTTTCTCGAGTTGACTTGATATCTCCACTTAGCCGCATCTCACCGCTTCTTCATAGAGTTCCCGTCTACTCTTCTTTGCCATACTCAATGTCTCACAGAGTCTTCCTTCCTCCTCGATTGTCTTCTTGCATGTTAGGGCGTAGGCTGACTTAACTCAGCTTGGCCAACTCTAATTGTTACAATGCATTTTACAACAAGAATTGGGGTGCCAACTTTCTATTCTAAGTTTTACATGGCATTCATCAAAATCTAAACAATAAAATTCCTAACACATATTAAGAGGCAAATAAAATATTTCAATTTTTACTGTCATAATTAATAATAGTTAGAAAAATAAAATATAAACTTCTTTCATATATATAGAAGTTTTTGTATGAATAAGCTTATTAAAAGATCTAAAACGGTGTTTGGCTAACCTTATTTAAAAAATCTTATAAGATGATAGATCTTATTTTAATTGCTAAAGTGTTTAGATAAAATAAGATGATATAGCTTTTATGATATTAGTAATGACAATTTTCAATTTTTTAATTAAAATAGTCAAAATTAAAGGAGGTTGTTAAAATAAGATCTTATTTTGAAAAAAAGTTGGGATTCCCCACCTTTTTTGAAAAACAGTTTATAAGCTTCTAACATCTTATTTTAGGAGCTTATAAGATCTCATTTTTAAAAAAATAAATACCAAATAAATTTAAACAGCTTATAAACTCTGAGACATCTTATAAGATATTTTAAAGAGCTTAAGCTCAGGCAAACACTCTCTAAGTATTCTCCAAATGTTTCCTAGTAAAACCGAACAAATCGTGAATATAATCCATATCTATAATTATGGTAAGAAAAATGGAAAAATATTGAACTAAAAGTTACTGATATGATATATATCCGTACATGTTGTGAAGCTATAATAAAAACATCGTAAGTTAAACCGTGATTTTTTTCACTAATTAAGTTGGGAGTACTGGTTGGAAGAGAAGGGATAAACTTCAAAGAAACTGGAAGATATTGGGTTTGAATCCTGATCAACACCCTTACAAATGATGAATGATACCATTTGAGCTATAAGCTCGTGGTAGCCATGAGACCAGGATTAAAAGAGGTATTGATTAATCGATAAATTAGTGAATATACATTTATTAAACTAAAACTTTAGTGTATTTTGTCAATTCAAGTGTATTTACAATTCAATCAATAATATTTATCAATTGAAAAGAATTGGGTAAGATTTTATCCACTAAAAATTCAATGTATTTTACCAATTTAGTCAATTAAATATGAATGTATTTATGAATATATGTTTAATCAACTAATGATTAATTAGATTTTAGCAATATAATCATTTGGATGTGAATTATTCTTCTAAATATACATTAAGTTAACCAAAAACATAAATTTATTATTATTGTATTAATATTTGTTTTAGTATGTATCTTGTGGAGGGAAGAATGATGAAAATCAAACAATAAACCTGTGGTTTAGACTTGATATTCTTAACCACTCGACTATTATATACAATTTCTTATTATTGTATTAATTTGATTATGCGAACTCAACGAATTACGTAAAAAGTAGTCGTTATTTGGAAAATCACAAAGTAGTTGTTATTTCACAACTACTTCTGGAGAGTTTTGCACATTTCTTGGATATTTAGATATAAGATATAAAGATATTTACCAAGAAAGTTTCTTGAACAATGGGTGAGATAATAGTTGTTTATAAAAAAACATATATGAAATATATAAAATACATATAAGGATGTTTTTTAGAAATATCTTCATAACGTTATTTTTTAGTAGGTAAAATATCGCCCCAAATGGTGAAAAGTAGAATACATGCATAATTTTAGCAAATTATTTATGTATTTATTATTAATGGGACCATGGATCCTAGTTAGTTAAATACGGACAAGAATAATTCGATATTTAGTACGTAGGAGTATTTCATGAATATATGTGAAAAGTTACGGTTAAATAATCGGCGAAAAATACAGAAATGATAAATATACGGATTTATTAACGTAAGAGTAAAATACGAATGCAAAAGATTTAAAATTTCGGCTTATTTTAACATTGCTTTTATAGAAATTGTACTTATACTATTGTTTAGACTATGTAGAAAAATAATTTAAAAGTAATTTATATTATTAACTTAAAAGTATGACTTAAAATAAAAAATAATTATTTGTTAATGTATTTCTAAATTATTAATGTTTTTATTTTATTAGTTAAATAATATTTTACTGATACTTATAAAAAACATTGGATAATTTTGAGATTATGTAAGTATCTTATAAAAAATAAAATGGAGTATTATTCGGCAAGCATTATACCGATAACTATAATACATTACTAATCATTTACTTCAAAATTAAAACTATGGAGTATTTTCTGGCGCTTCAAAATATGCACAAGAAACAGAAATATTTTTTAAATTATTTATACATACGAGTATTGTATGGGTATACCATGCGTTTTATACATTGCCATGGAGTTATAAGAGTTCTTTAAAAAAGTATTATATTTTCAGTTTAGTTTATTAGCCTAAGTTGGGACCACAAATAATTATTAGATTACAGAAATTATTAATTTATTGAATATTAATTTATATAGGTTATGTTGTATATACTTACTTTGATTATAACTGGTGTTGTTAGTCCAAGTGGCTACGAAAATCTAGAGTGGGGTGAATAAATTTTCCCGATTTGTGCCCTCTTTTTCGAATGTGAAGATGATGAAGAAATAAAAGTGCAGAAATATAAACAACACACAATGATTTATAAAGGTTCAACCTACCTAGAGCCTAATCCTCTACCACCCGGTATGTCCGAATGAATTTCGAAAAAGAAAAAGTTTTATTGATACCAAACAATTACAACTTTCACCTTGAAGAGTACTAAGCTCTTCTTACAACACCACCTATGAAGTTTACTACAATCTTCTTCAACAATGAAGAGCACCAAATTCTTCAACACCTAGAATCAACTAAGTGTGTTCTTACCACAAGAACACTAACAAGGATTTCTTGTTTTGGATGATTTGAGAATTACAATCAAGATTACACTTTGTTTGAAAATATTACAACTCAAAAGTGCAAACGTAATCAAGAAGGAAGTCTAATACTCAAGATGTCCAAGTGTAAAAACTTAGGCTAAATACAACAAGAATATAGACAAGTAAGAATAGGAATTTTGCTGAATTTTCTTGTTGTGTTGAATGATTGTGTTGTTATCACTGATCCTTCAAATCCTTCATCTATTTATAGGAGAGTCTTCAAGATTGGATCTGCAACATAGGCTCATTCATCTTCACTTTTATCAAGATGTACAAATAATGTATAAAAATGACAAAGTGATAAAAGTAACTCTAGTTGCCTCCTATAGGTTCAAAATCCTCATATTTTGAACGGGTTGACCGGTCCACCAGTAGAAAAATTTGAATTTCGAAACCGTTAAAACTGAAGCTCGCACAGATCATCCTGTGGGTCAACTGGTCGACCCACCGGTTGACCCGATGTCGACCTATGCCTGGAACTTGATAGAGAGAGAGGGGCGTTTTAACCAACTTCAGGTATCGGTCGATCACTTGGTCAACCGGTTGACCTAGTCCCGGGACATTTTTGATCCGTAAAAATTTCAACTAAGTCTTTTGGGCTCCATTTTACCTTGATGGTATTCGGTAATAGTTAAAAATACTTTAAATGATGTAAAACAAGTTTTATAACGCCCACAAACGTCGTTTTAAACAATCAGAAATTAATTAAGGTGAAATCATCAAAATTAAAAATAGTTTCAATCTAACAAATTCCTCTTTTTTGATGATTTCAACCCAAAATATTTTTGATAGAGTATTTTTAGAAATAACTTAAAAAGCTCCCCCTATCAATGTATCCTCCCCCTAATCACTTTTATAGCAATACCAAAATTTATTCATTATATCAATTTTTCATTTTAGCTCATGTAGACGTATATATAAAAATTATCAAACAATGAGCTCGAGATCACTTTTTGAACACTTATAAATGGTATTGACAAAAAAATTCATATGTCCAAAAAAGAGTAACTTTCAAAAAAAAATTCAAATCTTTGAGCACATCATAGTCCAAGATAACAAGCAAACCAAATAAGTAATTTAGCCAACAATACACCAATAAAACACTCTTTACCAACAAATGCTTTTTACGAAACACAATATACAAAATCACTTTTATCATCAAGTACTTTTAAACCAAAAAAAACTTATTTGCTTATTTACCACCATAAAGGCTTGCTAGAATTCAATAGCTCATCACCAAAAGTTTAAAATTTTACCAAACTAAGCACTTTTACTTATTTGCTTTTTCTCCCCCTTTGAAATCATAAAAAATAACTCATTAGCTCAACAAAAAATATATCAAAGTGACAAAAACGCAGCACTAGAATTATCATCAAGAGTTAATGAAGTACGACATTTTTTCAAGAAATTAAAACAAATGAGAAATAAGAAATAGGGGTGGGAAGTATCAATCCTCATCCGAGGAGTGTTTGATAAATGATTTTATCATGATTTTGATGATTTTGTTTTTATACCAAAACAATGTTTTTAAAGGTTGTCCAAATACTCCTAAATGATTTAAAATGGTTTTAATATTTTCCGGAGTATTTCTACAAGTTTATTTTCGATATAAATTGGACAACACTTTTGATGATTTTGTGTTAATGTGTTTTTACACCAAAACAATGGTTCTAAAATATTGTCCTAATACTCCCGATCGGTCTAAAATATTTTTACTATTTTTTGGAGTATTTCTTGAAGTTTATTTTCGATATAAAATTGGACAATACTTTTGTTTTGAGGCCAATCGGTCGCCTCTATAGGGCATCCCGTACCTGAAAATTGTGAAAAACAAAGTGAATAAGCTATTTGCTTTGAAAAAAGGTTGGTTGACCGGTCAACGGGGGTGGTAGACCGGTGTGGTCGACCGGTCGGCCGTGGGTGACCGTGCACTGGGAGCATTTTCTTCAAACAGAACTTTCGGACTCGTTTTTTGGTTACGCTCGACCGCTAGACTTAGGGTCGACCGGTCGGACCCCCCGACCGGCGCCCAAGGTTGACAAGAAAATTCTAACCGTTGTGCAGCAGACAGCTTTTCCCTAAATTGTGGGATTGATTTCTAACAGCTATTTTCTTCAATTGTCTTGCAATTTTTTACAAAATTCATGTCCCCAAGAGGAGCCTATGCTTGATCAATCATCTTCTATAAATAGAGGAAGAATTGAAGCAACACAACAAGAGAGAAAACTACAACACAACAAGATACACTCAAGAATACACTTGTTCTTACATTGTCTTATTTCTTGTTGTAATTTGCCTAGCTATTCACTTTCACATTCTTGAGGTCTAGGCTATTCTTGATTACACTTGCACTCAATTGTATTATTCATTATCGAGTTGTAATCTTGAATTTGTGGTTGTCATTCAAACACAAGATATCCTTGTGAGTGTTCTTGTGGTAAGAACACACTTGGGTGAACTAGGTGTTAGGTGTAAGAAGATTGTGGTAATCTTCTTGTTGAGGTGTTGAAGAGTGTGGTGCTCTTCAAGGGTGAAGATTGTGGTAATCTTCACAAGGTGCCGTTGGAGATTGTGGTAATCTTCAAGTGAGATTGTGGTAATCTCAAAGGTGGTGTTGAAGAAGAGTGTGGTGCTCTTCTTCAAGGTGTTGGTGTAAGATTTTGTTGTAATAATTTTGGTAATTATTAATAAAATCTTTTTTCTTTTTGAAATCCATCCCGGATATACTGGGGTGGTAGAGGATTAGGCCCTAGGTGGGTTGAACCTCTTTAAATCGACGTGTGTTGTTTACATTCCGCACCTTTATTATTGTGTTTGAGCCTTCGGTTAAAAAAAGAGGGCGAAATCGAAAAGATGGAGATAATCTATTCACCCCCTCTGATTATCGTAGCCGCTTGGACTTACAAGTGGTATCAGAGACAAACTCTTTGGCAAGCTCGTTTCACATCGCGAGTGAAGAGAAACGATCGTCGGCTACGAACGAAGCTCAACTTTTCGGCACCTCCACCACCAAGCCACCTCGGTTTGATTCCAAAAATTTTATATTTTGGAAAGAAAGAATGGAATGCTATTTACAAGGTTGCGGGTTCGATATTTGGAACACCGTCATCAATGGAGAATCCATTCCGATGAAAGATACACCACACACCTCAAAAGGCTTCAAAAAGCTCAATGATGAAGAGAAGAAAATCATCTCCTTAAATGGTAAAGCTCTTAATATTTTACATTGTTCACTTACCACTTTGGAATTTGATCATGTTGTAGGTATTCAATCGGCACATGAAGTATGGCAAAAATTAGAAGCCATCTATGAAGTATATGCAAATGAAAGGAGCAACTCAAAAGCATCTACTTCACAAATGGATACAACATCAAATTCAACAACATGGGATAAGCCTTCTACAACCTCCCATGATGAACAAGTTGAACAATGCCTCATGGGCATCGAAGAAGAAAATGAAGTAAGTTCTAAACCCTCTACTTCTTATGACAATGAATTGCAAAATGAATATAGTGACTTGCAAAATGATTATGATGAGCTACAAGATGAATTCCAAAACTTACTTGTTAAATACAAAAATTTGAAAAAGGAATTCATTGTTTTGAAAAATGATAAGGATAGTTTATTTACTTCCTATGAATTACTATCATGTGTTCACACCACCACTCTTGACAAGGTTAGAAACCTTGAGAAAGAAAATAGTACTCTTGTTGAGGATATAAATTGCTTGAAAAATGATTTATCTAAATCCAACTTGAGTGCCGATAGAATGACCAATATTGTTGATTGTTGTAATAATTCGAAACTAAAACTTGATCATAAGCCTAAGGGTGTCAATCACATGAAAAAGAATCAAGTCTCTAAGCACGTTGGTCATTTTGCTCCTAGAATTATTACATGTTTTTATTGCGGTAAAAAGGGTCATACGGTAAATACTTGTCGGGCTAGAAATAGCTCTAATTATTGTTGGAGACCTAAAAGTCTCAAGACTAATCCCAAAGGACCCAAACACATGAGGGTACCACAAAACAATGTCATATTAGGTACCCGGCGAAATAATGATCGAAGAAAATTCATACCGTCAAGAAGACATCAAATGACCGTTTCATTTGATCAAACAAGGAGAAACTATTCTCAACAAAGCCAATTTCCAAGAAGAGGGTATAATCAAAAATGGGAAGAACACAATCCTTGGAAATGGCAAAGACATCATCAACAAGATGATTTTCAAAGAAGAAGAGACTTTCAACAATTGGAAGGCAACAAACCTTGGAAATGGAGTAATCAAAGAAGTCATCATCAACAAAGTGACTTCTCAAGGGGAAGATATCATCAACAATGGGAACGACACAACCCATTGAAATGGCGTAATTGGTAACCCGTATCTCCCTAGTTAAATATGCATTTTATTTTGTTATTATGCATGCTTTTATTTGTGTCTTAATTGCAAAATGAGTTTTCAAGTATTTATTTTTAAGGTCTTCAATATATATTTGTACTTTTAAAATATTTTTGAATAAGAAGACCTTATATGATGTTTTTAAAACTCTTGTGCATTTTTATAGACTAAAGTGTGTTATCATCTCTTATGGATTTTTATGGCATGTGCTTACTTGTGATATCTCTTAGCCTATACTTTTATCATTATGATTTGTGCTAGATTTGTTTTAAGAATTATGTAGGAATTACATATTTTCACAAATGGTCATTTACGTCATTATTTGTCAAGAAAGGCATAAATTATCGAGGTACGTTTACTTGTGTTATTCTTACTCTTATAGACTCGATATATGTATTGCCATGTGCCTATGTGCTTGTTTTTCATAGTAATTAATACAAGTACCATTAAGAGGACTTTTAGATTTTTTGAAAGGCACTATTCAATATTTGATTGCACATATTTGCTTTATCAACTCTTGTTCAAATACTTCTTTTTAATGAGGTCTCAACTATATGCTATCGGATTTTCAAATTTCTAAAGAGACCTTTTGTAGCTTTCTTAAGCTTATTTGAACTTGCATGATTTATTAGATTCTTGATGATATTCTAAATGCATAGTATGTGTTTCTTGCTTCATGGTCTATATATATAGTGTCTATTTCTACTATGCCCTTATTCAAGATATTTTGTTATTGATGATTGAGGCATGTTTTTACACTTGGATTATTCTTTCTTGCTTATATAAGCGATGCCGGTAATGAGTTTGTCAAGTTGTGTAGATGAGAAATGAAGTACTCCAAATATTGTTACCTCAAAATATTTGGAAGTAAATGTTCTATTATGAACACCTTAGATCAATTGGATGCCCTATTATGATAGTAATGAAGAAGACAAAAAGGGTATTCCGGAACAAACTCGATGACCAAGGCAACATTGGTCGAACTAAAGCAAGGTTAGTAGCTCGAAGGTATTTTCAAGAAGAAGGTATTGATTTTGATGTAATATTTGCACTTTACTTGCCCATTCTTGTTTTAAGAAAATTTCAAGCTTTACCAAATGGATGTTAAATCCAATTTTCTAAATGGTTTCATTCAAATAGAGTCTATCGGAGTTTAAAATTTTAGGCCAAATGATTTTTAAAAGACCTTGTATGGTTTAAAACAAGTACCCCATGTATGGTATGATAGACTTAGCTATTTTTGCTAAATGATTTTACAAGAGGTAAAGTTGATACTACTCTCTTTGCTTTTAATAAAGGGCAAGATTGTTTACTTGTGCATATTTATGAGAATATTTTTGGTGCTACTAATGAATATTTGTGCAAGATATGTTTCTCTAAGTTGATACTAGGTGAGCTTGAAATAAGTATGATGGGGGAGCTCAATTTCTTGCTTGGACCAAAAAGATGGCTATATTTCAAAAGAACTCTTGAAGGAGTTAAGCATTGAAGAAAGAAAGAACCATGTCAACCTCTATGGCTAAAAATTGACAAAGGTCGAGAAAGGCATATCGGTTGACAAACAAATTCGAGGTATGTTTTCTTGTATTATTCCAATAGACTCGACAATCCATATGCCTTATGTCTATATGGCTCGACTTCAAAAACTATCCCAACGAATCTCATTAAAGTGCCATTAAAAGAAATTTTCAAATATTTGAAAGGCATTTTTTCTTATGACTTGTTGTATCCAAAGTCTCAAAACGTTATTATTTTTCGGGATAACAAGTTCGGTATCTATTATACGGTTATTCGTATTCAAAATTTGGTTCGTCATAATCGAACTAAACATATTGAGATTCGATATATTTTTTAAGGGATTGTGATTTTTAACAAAAACTTGAGATGTGTTTAATTCCGTCTCAAGGATAACTCGCGGACTTTTTGATCGTTAATCGCCGAGTATTTTACCTCATTTCGAGCTTGATTATGACATAATGTATATTGAATGAGGTCTACGTTTGCATTTTGCACGTTTTAAAACTTAGGGGCGAAAAATCGGATTTTTGGATCAAATTTCGGATTTTCAAAACGAGAAAAAACCATCGGGCTGATCGGGCAAGGCCGACCGGCCGCCTGCCGCCGACGGCGCCGTCCCGCCTGGACCGTCGCCTAGACAATTTCTTGGTTAAAAATGGTTCTGTTTCACAGACTTAGTCATTTTGGCTCTTTTGGTTCATTTTTCGTCCCCTTTGCAATTTGCACACACATTTTACTTCAAATGTGTTTTGATGCATGAATTACATATTTTGGGGATTATCTAGCTCGAGTATCATCATCATTGCTCATCTTTACCGATTGAATGGTAAGAATTTCACTCTCTTTAGCTCAATTGGGTTGAACCCTTGAGTTTGTGGCTTATATGTATTTTTCTTAATGCAATTCATATATTTTTGTGATGAGCTTATTGATTGTTGATGATTGACATTTGTTAAATTGCATTTGGTGATGAAAAAAACTTGGCTTGATTTCATTTACAAGGGCTATATATATCTTTCTCAATTTTTGACGCCCGCTAAGTGTTCGATAAAACGTTTCAATGAAAAATTCATCACCTATATGACTCTCTCGATTTCAAAAGTCTTATGCATTTATAGAGATCATGTTTTGCTTATCAAATAAGTTTTCATAAACCTCTACAAGTCGTATGATTCGACTTTTCCCTCCTATTTGGTTTATAAGCTTCAATGCTCAAATAGCTCGATACATCGGTTTTGTTGCGCACTTTGATATAAATATATGATGCATTTATCATGCTAACATTCTTTTTGATGATTCCAAAGGGGGAGAAACAGGTTATAAGCTCATTATCTCATAAAAGCTAAGATAAGCTTAACGAAAAGAAGCTATAAGTTGTGGCTATGTAAAGCCATAAGTTGTGGATCGTATTTAGTCCACTTGGTGCATTATGGTTATGTATGAATCATGGTCCATTGGTTGTAGTATGGACTTATATACGGTTCTAATGATGTATCTTTGACAGGGGGAGCTTTTAAGTTTTTGATACTTAAGCTCAATATCGAAAAGCTAATATTTTAGCTTATGTTTAAGTTGCTTCTATATAACTCTTCTTGTGCATGTTGATAGGGGGAGCATTTGCTATATGTGTTTGAATATCTCTACTCCCATCATTGTGATTATATTGCGTGGAATGTTGTCGCTCACAACGGAAAGTTCCTTTTTACCGGTAAAAATGTTTTGCTTTCAAAATCGACCTCGTTAAAATTTTTTTGGTTTGTAATCATCAAAAAGGGGGAGATTGTTTGATAAATGATTTTATCATGATTTTGATGATTTTGTTTTTATACCAAAACAATGTTTTTAAAGGTTGTCCAAATACTCCTAAATGATTTAAAATGGTTTTAATATTTTCCTGAGTATTTCTACAAGTTTATTTTCGATATAAATTGGACAACACTTTTGATGATTTTGTGTTAATGTGTTTTTACACCAAAACAATGGTTCTAAAATATTGTCCTAATACTCCCGATCGGTCTAAAATATTTTTACTATTTTTTGGAGTATTTCTTGAAGTTTATTTTCGATATAAAATTGGACAATACTTTTGTTTTGAGGCCAATCGGTCGCCCTATAGGGCATCCCGTACCTGAAAATTGTGAAAAACAGTGAATAAGCTATTTGCTGAAAAAAGGTTGGTTGACCGGTCAACAGGGTGGTAGACCGGTGTGGTCGACCGGTCGACCGGCGGGTGACCGGTACCTGGGAGCATTTTCTGAAACAGAACTTTCTGGACTCGTTTTTTGGTTCTGCTCAACCGGCTAGACTTAGGGTCGACCGATCGGACCCCGTCGACCGGCCGCCTGTAAATGTGTTTTCTCATTTTCAAACGTCTATTTGTGCTTGCGACGGTCGCCAAGTTTGACAAAGAAAAATTCTAACCGTTGTGCAAATTTTTCCCTAAATTGTGGGATTGATTTCTAACAGCTCTTTTCTTCAATTGTCTTGCAATTTTTTACAGAATTCATGTCCCCAAGAGGAGCCTATGCTTGATCAATCATCTTCTATAAATAGAGGAAGAATTGAAGCAACACAACAAGAGAGAAAACTACAACACAACAAGATACACTCAAGAATACACTTGTTCTTACATTGTCTTATTTCTTGTTGTAATTTGCCTAGCTATTCACTTTCACATTCTTGAGGTCTAGGCTATTCTTGATTAAACTTGCACTCAATTGTATTATTCATTATCGAGTTGTAATCTTGAATTTGTGGTTGTCATTCAAACACAAGATATCCTTGTGAGTGTTCTTGTGGTAAGAACACACTTGGGTGAACTAGGTGTTAGGTGTAAGAAGATTGTGGTAATCTTCTTGTTGAGGTGTTGAAGAGTGTGGTGCTCTTCAAGGGTGAAGATTGTGGTAATCTTCACAAGGTGCCGTTTGGAGATTGTGGTAATCTTCAAGTGAGATTGTGGTAATCTCAAAGGTGGTGTTGAAGAAGAGTGTGGTGCTATTCAAGGTGTTGGTGTAAGATTTTGTTGTAATAATTTTGGTAATTATTAATAAAATCTTTTTTCTTTTTGAAATCCATCCCGGATATACTGGGTTGGTAGGGGATTAGGCCCTAGGTGGGTTGAACCTCTTTAAATCGACGTGTGTTGTTTACATTCCGCACCTTTATTATTGTGTTTGAGCATTCGGTTAAAAAAAAGAGGGCGAAATCGAAAAGATGGAGATAATCTATTCACCCCCCCTCTAGATTATCGTAGCCGCTTGGACTTACAAGGAGAAGCATGCCGTTGGTAGGAGCTCTTTGATGAACTTCTTAAACTTGCCCATTTTTCCTTTCAACTTTGTGTTTTCCCTATTTACCTCTGCAATCTCCTTTCGTAATGAGATAAAATCCCGATTAGTATTTTTCTTAAGGGTGTCCGTTCTATCATTTAGGAGCGAATTCCCTCCCACCCTTTCTGCTTCTTCTTCATCCTCTTCATCTCCTTCTCTGGTATTATCCTCCGGTTTGGGAATGGTACCTCTTCCCGCCATCAAGTTCTCAATCTCAATATCATCAAATAAATCATCACGAGGAGGATAAGGAATAGAAACACGTCCTCGGGCGGATTTAGTAGGAGCTTGAACCATGTTTCTCCTTATTCTTTTCATTTGGAGAATATTATCATTGTCAACATTGTTGTGTATAATTCGGGTATTCATTTTCGATTTCGGATAACCCAACAAGAAAAGAAGCCGACAAATCAAATTTTCTAAAGTATATTGCTTCTTTGCTAGAGTCCTTGATTCAAGTAAATATTGTACGGATACCGCTCCGTACTTTACTCGTTCCCCTCGAACAATCTTATAAGTAAGATAATAGTCTAGATTGCTAGGAAGTTTAACCTCTTTCCACAAACACATATGAGCAAATAAGAGACACAATTTGATAATTTTCCGTCATTGCTTGGATGGTGCATGAGGGTAAGACTCCCAAATAGGTTTTCACTTCTTCAAAAGACACCCCAAGACTAGTATTGTCCCATTTATTGCAAGTCAAATTCGTAACACCTTCATTCAGCACATTAAGCAAACGGCAAATATCGGCATATATCCAATAAAAATGACAACCATTTACAAATGAGTGCAATTCTAAAGGCTCATTAGCATTCCCATCAACAACCTACATATTGGCATAAAATAATTTGATCAACTCATCATCATAGTGAAGACTAGGATTATTCCAAATTGTTACCCAACCTTGATTTTCGAAATAAGCCTTAATTTATGGATAGTCATTGTGAAACAAAACATGACATATACGTGTACGAGCAACGTGAAAGTTTTTGAGGTCCCCAAACGTTCATTTTATCAGATGTCTCAGAAAGTGTTAAACCAGATATTGTAACACTTCCTAAAACACGTCGTATAACACGCAGCAGCAAAATAACACATGAAGTAAAATTTATCTACAAGTTATAAATAACTTGTAGAAGTGTCAATTATGACGAAATAACTAGTTGAATATGTACGGGTTACAACTCAAATCTCAATGTATCAACTAGTCTAGTAAAACAAACTCCTATCGAGTAGGTCGTAGCTTTGCAAACCAGCTCGTCCAACAAAACAAGTGTATGAACTCTCGTACGCTCAAAGATAAACTAATATGGGCGAAAAACACAACAAGACGTCAATCTGGACTGGATCGATGTTATTCTGGATGTCAGCGACACTTCGAATAACATCTGCGTCACTATTCTTCTTTTTAAGCTCGGACGTGTTCTTGCTGCTATGACTGAATCTCTCTTGTTGTGAAGCCCCGATTTTTCCGAAGCTATTAGTTGAACCTTATTGTTGTTTAAGCTTTTGATCGACTATTTTATCGCGTCATTTTGACGGGTAATTAATAATAATATATACATTTTGTATTTTATTTCATTTTATTTAATTACTTGTGATCATGATCATCATTAATTCTATTCCTCATTTATGATCACTTGATTGATCATTATTACTATTTTTGTATTTATTAGTCACCTTAGAATTTTAAGAGACTATTTATTTTAGAGACTTTTACCTTATAGAATTAAGACTTTAATTTAGTTTAAGTAATCATGAGACTTACAAGTGATCAAGGGAATCACTAATTATTTTGGAGATTGATATATTTCATCTATTATCATCAAAATTGGGAAAAAACAAATATGGAATTACCATTTTACCCTCATAGTGGACGGCCATGATGGATATTTTGGGATAAAAATATCATCCAACTCTTGTACACATACACCATATATTAGTCATCTTGTGTATAATTATGTCATTAATTCAAACATTATACACATCATCTTATACACCAATTCTTTATTACTATTTTCCCCAACTTATTCCCACTTAACAAACATTCTTCTTATTCCTCTCAAATTCAAATTGACCCACACTTTGACTTGCATTTTTGTCTCCATGCAAGAGACAAATTACAAGACACAATTTGATCAAAATCATCTCCCCATCTCTCTTGAAGTGGACGGCCATATGGCCATTTCCTACACAAAGTTTCTCTTCATTTCACCAACTCATGTTCTAAGTCTTGCAAAAATCCTCCTCCTTCTCTCTAAAAACTCCCAACATCTCTCTACTCTTCTTCTTACTTTCTTCTTCCATACTTAGAAAAAATTCAACATTTTCCTCCTCATACATCATAAAAATCGAACCACTACTAAAAGGTAAGAAATTTTAGCTTCAATCCATTTTTGGATATCACATTGTTCATCTCTTCCACCTTCTTAACTTAAGTTTAAATTTGGTTTTGGAGGTACATTTAGAAGACTTGAAGGTTAGAGCTTGGCAATATTTTGAAGAAGGACCTCAAGCTTGAAGAAGAAAATAGTAGAGAAAATTTGACTACAAGGTAAAAATTGTGTACTAGACCCTTCTTTCCTACTCTTCCTATTTTTTTCAAATTTTAACACCCCTTTTCATTTTTGAGAAATAGGGGCTGACCTTAGGAGATTTTGGAGTTGAACCAAAGTTCCAATTTTGAGCTTCAACTAGTCTCCAAACATCTACTACACAAGGTAAAGTGTAGTCCTTTTCATTTCCTTATTTCCTTCTTTTCTCCTTAATTTTTCTCTCATTTTTCTAACTCCAAATTTTGATATTTTCTTGACTTAGGGGCTGACCTAATAAGCCTCATCCAAAAAAAAAAAATTGTGAAATTATCCTTTTATTTCACAATTTCCAAAATTAAGGTGGGTGGAAAATTATTTTTCCAACTTTTAGGTGTTTTATTAAAATGCATGTAGAAAATTTGATCATGAGCCTTGAGATATATATAATCTATGTATTGCATGTCAATTTTATATATCAAATCATGAAAATTCTCAAGAGTTGCTCAAAATTACTATTGATTGAATTTTAGGTGCATGCATGTACACTTTAATGCTTTAATTGATGAATTCTTGTATGTATTGGACATGCATGTGTATGATCTTTAAAATCTATGTTTTGGATGACTTATAACCTGGAAAAGTCGAGCATAATTGATTAAATTTCAGTTTTGGACTTAAAAATGCAAAAATGGAAAGTTGGTGGACTAAATTGCAAGAAAATAAAAGTTAAAGGACCCCTCTGCAAATTTCGAAATTTGGGACTGTACTCAGGTTCAAAAATGACTTTTGGACATTTTAATAATGTTTTAATAGTTTTAAGATAAATAAAATCAACCTTTAAAAGCCCAAGGACTAGATTGTAAGATTTTGAAAGTTTAAGGGCTACTTTGCAATTTTAAAAACTGTACCAGACCTAAACTTTATAAATTGAAATTTTTACTTTTAAGTTACTGGGAATCCCATATTTTAAAAGTATTCCAAAAATCCAAGTGGTTAGGGCTTGGAAAACAATTTTACTAAAAATGAGGGACTAATGTGAAAATATTAAACTTGAGGACCCAAATGAAATTTCCAGGACTTATGCAACCCATGCACCTGGAAATACTAACTTAACTATAACTTAATTATATTTTGGACCCAAGGTTCAAATTTCATAACAATTGGACCCCTAAAAGCCTTAAAGGCAATTATTTTAAAATGGGACAAAAATGATATTTTCTAAAGTTGAAGGACCTACACATATTGCTTTTAAAAACTGCTTTTGTCCCAATATCCTACCAACCTTAGTGACATTTTCCAACTGGAATCACATTAAAAGCCCTTCCGGTTTGTGAGTTCCGAATTTTTAAAACTTAAGGTCCGAATTGACAATTTTTACAAATTTGGGGCCAATATGAGATTTTTATAAAAACTCGACCATAAAACTTTAAAAACCTGAATCTCTGGACAATTTGGAGAATTTAGGAACTGACCTCATAATTTTTCAAGGTCGGGATATTTAATTATTCAATTTTTAACCCCAAAAGTGTTGGTTTTTACAAAACGGGGCTAAATTACAATTTTTCTTTTATAAAGAACCTAACTCAAATTATTTTCTCTTTTACTAAAATAGCCCTGGACTCTCTGAAATTGAGATTTAATTTAAATATTTTACCTTCCCAAAAACCCCTAACTTATCGGATCAATTTGACCGATTAATACCCGATCGCGGAGCGACTTCCTCGCCTTGCTAATTGATTCTATAACGGGACTTATGTTCCACCCAATCTTTCAAGATATCGAAGGTTGCTTATCCTTCCGATAATCATCTTCATCCAAAACTCCACCAACGCCATAATTGCCACTCGCGTTTTCCAAAAATTTTCCTAAACTCGCTTCCCAAATCAATAATATTCGATTTGCTGGTTGACTACCCGTAATTGTAATTACTTTCCCGCCGAGTCAACTTGGTGTGTCGAGCTCACATCGGAATGGATACGTCGGGGATGGAACCGGCAGCTCGGCTGCTATTCCACTCTTCCGCCCCATCGCCCTAATCCCGCAACCGAGGGACGGAGTTTGTCCAAGGGAAGCGGGTCGTAGATCGAGGTATAATCATGATTATGACGGATCCGAGCCTCGCCCGACTCTACCCGGATTTTGTCTTTGCCTACGGAGCGATAAGGTGCCGGTCTTGGACCATACCGACCGGGAGTTACAAGGTAGAACGAAGGAATCGCTTTGTCCGATCCACACGATTCTCGAGTTATCGTCCCGTTTTGGTTGGCGTTACATTCCCGTCACGCAACCGCTACTGTTTTGCATTGGTTGGCGCTACAAGTCCGTCGCAACCATTAATTGCTTTGCATAGGATTGGCGTTACACTTCCGTACGCAATCCTACCTGTCTTGATCAGTATCACATAGTGCTGTGTGACCATGAATCTTTTTTCTTAAATCGTATAAGTATATTATTTAAATATTTTATCACGACGCTTGTGAATCGTGTGTGAAACCATGCATCATACTCACGCGATTTCGTGTAATCAAGTTTTCTCACATTAACTATATTACGCCACACTCGCATTACGATCACCCCATCTATGAGATTTTTGTCTCATCCCCACTGTTTTCTAACCTTAGATGAGGATTTCGGGCTGGGGATCTTTGAACCGCTCGATTGAGACCTTGTACTACGCTTGTTGGATTTATCGCTTCTTGATGTTGATTGGACTCTTTTCTTATTATGTTGTTGTTGGACTTTTGTATCCTAATCAATTCGGTTTTGTTATTGAGGGGCGTATGACCCTTGGCTTTAAGTTACTACCTTGTTGAAATTTCGGTTGTAATTTTGGATGTTGGAATGTGGACTTTAAGTGATAACTTGTAAATCGTTTTATTTCATTGCTATTAGACTCTTTATTGGGTTCTCATTAGTATTGTTTGGACTGTTAGTCCATTTGTGTTTAAGTTGTGAATCGTTCGTCGCGTCCCGTTTGGGGTGTGACAGAAAAGAGCGGATCGATCGAGCTCGGCTAGTAAGATGGAAACTTACACCGAGCCGACCCGGATAGGACCCTCGATGCGTGTTTTGGGTAGTACCGCGACTTGACTCATTAAGTGTGAAATCAATTTCAAATTGGCATATAACCGTCTTATTGATATTTGAACTAAGTTAGAATGCATACTTTGAGATTCATAATCATACTTGTCTGGACTTAGTTGATTTTGACTGGTTTCCCTTACTCGTTCTTCCTTATTCTTTCTTATCTCTCCTCTACCCGCGATGATCCGCCTTAGTTTGTTTTATCGAGGATGGAGCCGACGCCGCCTACGTGGTGGGATGTATTCCATGCCCGTCTTTGAGCGGAAATATTACCGGCACCGATGATTCATTGGCACCGGGAAAGCGAACGCACGACCCACGTAACTAGCCCAGAGCGCCAACGCAACAGAGACCTGACTCAGCGCTTGGCGATAAGCCAAGATGAGAAGAACGAACTGACCACTGTCATCAAGGACCGCGATAACACCATAAGAGCGCGGGAGGACCAAATACAAAGTATCCAGGAGCGCCTGGATAACATGCGGGAGAAAATGAAGAGGACGAGCGACGGTCGCCAGAAATGGGAGATTGATGCCCGTCTATCCCGTAGATCGCCGATCGCTTGGAGGAGACCCTCATCAAGCGATGATGATCATTGAGGACCTTACACAGGCCCTAACTCAGAGGGACGCCGCACTAGAGGCTGCTTTAGCAGCTAATGCTCAGCCATTGCCACCGCCCGAGGCGGAACCTGTACCTGATCCCGAGGAGGATCCCGAGGAGGACCCCGAGGAGGATCCCGAGGAGGATCCCGAGGAGGATCCAATCGACATTGGAGAGCCGGAGGCTGCTCCACTCGATGAGGCTCAGGGATTTGAGCATGGTTGGACTTTGTGGATTGGCTGCAGGTTGAGGCGCCGCCTCAACCCGACCCACCCGATCCTGACATAGCCGCGGCGATGATGATGGCGATCTCACCGATTAGCTAGCGATTTTCTATTGTACTTTTGTTGTTGTAGCTGTGTAATCCAGTGTTGTACCTTTCATTATTGTACTAGATTCGGATGTATTTTGATTCCATGTATCCGACTTAGTATTCTCACGATGTACTTTGGGTGTATTCAATTTTATATTAATGGATATGCCTTTTGCCATTTATTCAATGTCTTGTGTTGATGTTACTTTCCTGCGATATCTTTTACTTTACGCGAATAATTATTGTATTCATTTACTCGCAAATCGCAACTAACGCTCCAAGATACGAGAATGGCGAACATCGAGGACGTGGGAGACCTCGTCGCGTTCCACGAGGAGACGACGATGTACCCGGGGACCGGGTACCCTCTCCTAATTACCACCACCTCCTCCACCTGCTTTGTAGGAGACAATCTCGATCACGCAAAGCATTACAAAGAAATATCGGTGTTTATGAGGCAAATGACAGAGCCTCAACCCCGTGCTCCCGAACCCGCCCGAGAGGCGAACGATCGCACATTGGAGCGATTCTGCGGTTCGACCCACCAACCTTCCCGGGAGAGCCGGACGATGTGAAAGCGGAAGAATGGATAGAGAAGTTGGAAAATATCTTCAATGCTCTTCAATACTCCGACGAGCGAGAGTCACACTTGCTTTGTATTTAAATGCCTGGAATCGGCTGCTAGAGACTGGTGGAGGGCGGTTGAAAGGAGATGGGAACAGGACCGAGTAATCGTAACATGGGGAAATTTCTTGGCCGAGTTCAATGAACAAGATATTCCCAGTCGTGAAGGAAGCACGCCGATGAATTTCATAGATTGAGGCAAGGAATCGACTGTGGCTCGATGAGTCTGATTTCACCGATTGTCCAAGTATGCTCGGGGACAATCGATCAAGAAGAGGATAAGCTTTACAAGTTCACTCGAGGATTGAAACTAGAACTTGAAATAGTTCTTGATCGTTGAATCGCAACCTACTCGGCCATGCAGAAAGGCGACTCTCCGCATTGAGTCGGGATCAACCGTATTGGGACAGATTCAGCAGAGTAGGCCATCGAACAGTTTTAAGAGGCCACTGTGGGACAACCATCTAAACCGCCGCTAAGTTTGAAGGGACCGGTTAACAGGATGACAAAAAGGAAAGAGACCAAGATAAGGAAAGCGGGTCGGGAATGTACGCATTGCCGAAACCGGGACATATCTTTGCCGACAATCTGGGCGTAAACAAGGAAGGTGTTTGCAGACTGTGGCGATGTCGGACCACCGCAAGATTGCCCGGGCACAATGACCGATCCAAACCAACGCAACCACGTGCGAAACGGCCAGGGTAATCGGGCAAGATGCCCGCCGAGCATTTGCACTAGCCGGACAGGAGGCTCGGAGGCAACAGACGTGGTGGAAGGTACGCTTCTAGTATCTAAGCACTACGCTAAAATATTGTTCGACCCTGGATCAACGCATTCATTTGTTGCACCGCATTTTGTACACAAACCGCATGCATGCATGGAACATATGCCTATATGCTTAGAAGTGTCAACTCCTATGGGTGCGAGTCGATAACGATATTATCTATAATGCATGCGAAGTTAAGATTGCTGAGATAAACTTTCCTGCCGATTTTATCTTATTACCTATATCCGAATACGACGTAATATTGGGAATGAACTGGTTATCTGCACACCATGCACAAATGGATTGCCATAACAAGTCTATTAAGCTATGTGAACCCGAAAACCCGAAGTGGAGATTTCGGGAAGGGCACGAGTTAAGATTGCCCCAATCATTTCAAAAATGAAAGCGAGAAGGGCGATCACTAGAGGGGCTCGGGGGTATTTGGCGTTTGTAATTAACAAACCCAAGGTTGAGATACAAATCAACCAAGTACCTATAGTATCGGCATATACGGACGTATTTCCACAAGAACTCACCACTGTCCCCTCCGGATAGGGAAGTCGAGTTCACCATCGGTGTTGCCGGGGACGCCCCGATTGCCGAACACCGTATAGAATGGCTCTCTTGAGTTACAAGAGTTGAAAACGCAATTACAAAAAATCGGATGGATGTGGGATTTATCCGACCGAGTACGCGTCTCCGTGGGGAGCACTCTTTGTTAAATCAAAAAAGAAGGATGGCACATTAAGACTATGTATAGATTATCGTGGACTTAATAGTGTGACCATCAAGAACAAATATCCCCTCCCGAGGATAGAGGCGAACTATTTGATCAACTTCAGGGAGCAACGGTGTACTCAAGTTTGATTTACAACAAGGATATTACCAACTGAAAATCCGCGAAGGAGACATTTCCAAAACGCATTTCAAACCCGATATGGACACTACGAGTTTGTAGTAATGCCTTTCGGTCCGACGAATGCACCAGCAGCATTTATGGACCGATGCATCGAGTCTTCCAACCTTATTTGGATCAATTCGTAGTGATATTCATTGATGACATACTTGTATACTCTAAGTCTAGAGAAGAGCACGAACGTCACCAAAATCGTTTTAGAGACACTACGAGAGCATAAGTCGTATGCTAAATTCAGCAAGTGCGAATTTTGGCTTAGTGAAGTCGCATTCTTGGGACATATAGTATCCGCACTTTGGGATTGCAAGATCCTTCAAAGGTACAGATAAAGTGGTTGAATGGAAACAACCCGAAAGTCAGAACGGAAATCGAAGTTCTTAGGACTAGCCGGATATTATCGAAGATTTATCCAGGACTTCTCTAAGATAGCCGGACCACTCACTCGACTAACCCGCAAGCAAGTCAAGTTTGAGTGGAACGACAAGTGCGAGACGAGTTTCCAAGAGTCAAGAAACGACTTACTACGACTCCAGTCTTAGCCCTTCCAAAGGGGACATAAAACTTTGTCGTCTACAAAACATGCATCAAAAGAAGGACTAGGAGCGTGACTCATGCGGGAAGGAAAGGTTATCGCTTATGCATCACGAAAGCTCAAGCCGTATGAGGCCAATTACCCAACGCATGACTGGAATTGGCAGCGATAGTTTTCGCATTGAAGAAATGGAGACACTATCTCTACGGAGCAACATTTACGGTTTTCACGGATCATAAGAGCTTGAAGTATCTATTCTCCCGAAAAGATCTCAACCTGAGGCAACGGAGATGGATGGAGTTGATTGAGGACTATCACTTTGATATTCAATACCATCCCTAAAAGCTAACGTCGTAGAAAGCACGCTCTAGCGAAAGGCGAGCTTAGCCGGACTTATGATTCGAGAGTGGGAATCATTAAAGGAGCCGAGCAATTGGAATCGACGAGAACCAATACTCGATTTCATGTGCTAACATTTTAGTTACACCCAATCTACCGAGTGAGATCAAAGAAGCACAAGAAAAAGATACACATCTTCAAAAACCAAGGAGAAGATACTTAAAGGAGAAAATCGAATTCTCGGTACCAAGATGGAGTTATCGGGTTCCGGATCGAGTGTGTGTACCAAATGACGAATGAGTTAGGAATAAAATCCTAACAGAGGCACACCGTTCAAAATACACTATACATCCTGGAGGAAACAAGATGTATAAAGATTTGAAACGGTTATTGGTGGGTAAACCTCAAGAACCAGGTAGCGGAGTTCGTTGCGAGATGTTTGACTTGTCAACGAGTAAAAGCGAGAACACCAACGACCATCCGGTTTACTACAACCGTTGAGAATTCCCAGTGGAAATGGGAACATATAACAATGGACTTCGTGACGGATCTACCAAGGACCGTAAAGAGGCCAGGACGCTATCTCGGGTAGTTGTAGAGACCGACTCACGAAATCGCACACTTTTTACCCATCAAGAAAACCGATAGCTTGCGTAAACTTGCACGATTTATATCCGAAAATCATTCGACCGCATGGAGTACCGGTCGATATAGTATCCGGCAGAGACTCGAGGTTTGTCTCCATTTTGGAAGTGCTTACACGAGGAATTGGGTACTCACTAAGTTTCAAAGACAAAGAAGACATCCACAAACCGATGGACAGTCCGAGCGAACAATTCAAACCCTTGAAGATATGTTTCGAGCCTGCACCTTGGACTTTCAAGGAAGTTGGGATTCGCACTTACCATTAGCCGAGTTCGCCTACAATAACAGTTATCAAGCCACGATTGGGATGGCACCCTATGAGGCATTATATGGGCGAAAATGTAGATCCCCACTACATTGGGAGATTGATGACCAATGGACTCCGAAAGAGAAACGAAAGTCGCCCTCGATTCCAAAGGTCGACTTAGTTCAGGAGGCCATGGAGAAGGTCAAGCTGATCAAGGAGCGGATTCGCACAGCTCAGAGTCGCCAAAAGAGTTACGCGGACAAGAGAAGAAAGGATTTGGAATTTGAAGTCGGTGATGAAGTATTTCTTAGACTCTCACCACGGAAAGGATTGATCAATCCGAAGAAAGGAGGCAAATTGAGTCCGAGATATGTTGACCTTACAAGATTTTACAGAGGATCGGGAAGTTAGCCTACGCACTCGAGTTACAGCACCATATGCGGGAATGCACGATGTATTCCACGTGTCGAGATCAAGAAGTATCAACCGTTTCCGAGCATATCATCACTCGAGATACTCCTCCTCTAATGGAAAATCTATCCTACACCGAGAGGCCAATCGGGATCATCGATCGCCAGAGATCGACAATTGCGTAAGAGAGAAATTCCGATGGTTAAAGTGGTGTGGCAAAACCACAACCGAGACGAAGACGCGACGTGGGAAATGGAAGATGACATAAGGAATCAATATCCCGAACTATTCTGAAGAGAATTTGGGGACCAAATTCTTTTAAGGAGGGGAGGATGTGAAGCCCCGATTTTTCCGAAGCTATTAGTTGAACCTTATTGTTGTTTAAGCTTTTGATCGACTATTTTATCGCGTCATTTTGACGGGTAATTAATAATAATATATACATTTTGTATTTTATTTCATTTTATTTAATTACTTGTGATCATGATCATCATTAATTCTATTCCTCATTTATGATCACTTGATTGATCATTATTACTATTTTTGTATTTATTAGTCACCTTAGAATTTTAAGAGACTATTTATTTTAGAGACTTTTACCTTATAGAATTAAGATTTTAATTTAGTTTAAGTAATCATGAGACTTACAAGTGATCAAGGGAATCACTAATTATTTTGGAGATTGATATATTTCATCTATTATCATCAAAATTGGGAAAAAAAAAATATATGGAATTACCATTTTACCCTCATAGTGGACGGCCATGATGGATATTTTGGGATAAAAATATCATCCAACTCTTGTACACATACACCATATATTAGTCATCTTGTGTATAATTATGTCATTAATTCAAACATTATACACATCATCTTATACACCAATTCTTTATTACTATTTTCCCCAACTTATTCCCACTTAACAAACATTCTTCTTATTCCTCTCAAATTCAAATTGACCCACACTTTGACTTGCATTTTTGTCTCCATGCAAGAGACAAATTACAAGACACAATTTGATCAAAATCATCTCCCCTCTCTCTTGAAGTGGACGGCCATATGGCCATTTCCTACACAAAATTTTCTCTTCATTTCACCAACTCATGTTCTAAGTCTTGCAAAAATCCTCCTCCTTCTCTCTAAAAACTCCCAACATCTCTCTACTCTTCTTCTTACTTTCTTCTTCCATACTTAGAAAAAAATTCAACATTTTCCTCCTCATACATCATAAAAAAATCGAACCACTACTAAAAGGTAAGAAATTTTAGCTTCAATCCATTTTTGGATATCACATTGTTCATCTCTTCCACCTTCTTAACTTAAGTTTAAATTTGGTTTTGGAGGTACATTTAGAAGACTTGAAGGTTAGAGCTTGGCAATATTTTGAAGAAGGACCTCAAGCTTGAAGAAGAAAATAGTAGAGAAAATTTGACTACAAGGTAAGAATTGTGTACTAGACCCCTTCTTTCCTACTCTTCCTATTTTTTTTCAAATTTTAACACCCCTTTTCATTTTTGAGAAATAGGGGCTGACCTTAGGAGATTTTTGGAGTTGAACCAAAGTTCCAATTTTGAGCTTCAACTAGTCTCCAAACATCTACTACACAAGGTAAAGTGTAGTCCTTTTCATTTCCTTATTTCCTTCTTTTCTCCTTAATTTTTCTCTCATTTTTCTAACTCCAAATTTTGATATTTTCTTGACTTAGGGCTGACCTAAGAAGCCTCATCAAAAAAAATTGTGAAATTATCCTTTTATTTCACAATTTCCAAAATTAAGGTGGGTGGAAAATTATTTTTCCAACTTTTAGGTGTTTTATTAAAATGCATGTAGAAAATTTGATCATGAGCCTTGAGATATATATAATCTATGTATTGCATGTCAATTTTATATATCAAATCATGAAAATTCTCAAGAGTTGCTCAAAATTACTATTTATTGAATTTTAGGTGCATGCATGTACACTTTAATGCTTTAATTGATGAATTCTTGTATGTATTGGACATGCATGTGTATGATCTTTAAAATCTATGTTTTGGATGACTTATAACCTGGAAAAGTCGAGCATAATTGATTAAATTTCAGTTTTGGACTTAAAAATGCAAAAATGGAAAGTTGGTGGACTAAATTGCAAGAAAATAAAAGTTAAAGGACCCCTCTGCAAATTTCGAAATTTGGGACTGTACTCAGGTTCAAAAATGACTTTTGGACATTTTAATAATGTTTTAATAGTTTTAAGATAAATAAAATCAACCTTTAAAAGCCCAAGGACTAGATTGTAAGATTTTGAAAGTTTAAGGGCTACTTTGCAATTTTAAAAACTGTACCAGACCTAAACTTTATAAATTGAAATTTTTACTTTTAAGTTACTGGGAATCCCATATTTTAAAAGTATTCCAAAAATCCAAGTGGTTAGGGCTTGGAAAACAATTTTACTAAAAATGAGGGACTAATGTGAAAATATTAAACTTGAGGACCCAAATGAAATTTCCAGGACTTATGCAACCCATGCACCTGGAAATACTAACTTAACTATAACTTAATTATATTTTGGACCCAAGGTTCAAATTTCATAACAATTGGACCCCTAAAAGCCTTAAAGGCAATTATTTTAAAATGGGACAAAAATGATATTTTCTAAAGTTGAAGGACCTACACATATTGCTTTTAAAAACTGCTTTTGTCCCAATATCCTACCAACCTTAGTGACATTTTCCAACTGGAATCACATTAAAAGCCCTTCCGGTTTGTGAGTTCCGAATTTTTAAAACTTAGGGTCCGAATTGACAATGTTTACAAATTTGGGGCCAATATGAGATTTTTATAAAAACTCGACCATAAAACTTTAAAAACCTGAATCTCTGGACAATTTGGAGAATTTAGGAACTGACCTCATAATTTTTCAAGGTCGGGATATTTAATTATTCAATTTTTAACCCCAAAAGTGTTGGTTTTTACAAAACGGGGCTAAATTACAATTTTTCTTTTATAAAGAACCTAACTCAAATTATTTTCTCTTTTACTAAAATAGCCCTGGACTCTCTGAAATTGAGATTTAATTTAAATATTTTACCTTCCCAAAACCCCTAACTTATCGGATCAATTTGACCGATTAATACCCGATCGCGAGCGACTTCCCGCTTGCTAATTGATTCTATAACGGGACTTATGTTCCACCCAATCTTTCAAGATATCGAAGGTTGCTTATCCTTCCGATAATCATCTTCATCCAAAAACTCCACCAACGCCATAATTGCCACTCGCGTTTTCCAAAAATTTTCCTAAACGCTACCCAAATCAATAATACTCATTTGCTGGTTGACTACCCGTAATTGTAATTACTTTCCCGCTGAGTCAACTTGGTGTGTCGAGCTCACAATCGGAATGGATACGTCGGGGATGGAACCGGCAGCTCTCGCTATTCCACTCTTCCTACCCCATCGCCCTAATCCCGCAACCGAGGGACGGAGTTTGTCCAAGGGAAGCGGGTCGTAGATCGAGGTATAATCATGATTATGACGATCCGAGCCTCGCCACTCTACCCGGATTTTGTCTTTGCCTACGGAGCGATAAGGTGCCGGTCTTGGACCATACTTGACCGGGAGTTACAAGGTAGAACGAAGGAATCGCTGTCGATCCACACGATTCGAGTTATCGTCCCGCTTTTGGTTGGCGTTACATTCCCGCACGCAACCGCTTACTGCTTTTGCATTGGTTGGCGCTACAAGTCCGTGACGCAACCATTAATTGCCTTGCATAGATTGGCGTTACACTTCCGCACGCAATCCTACTGTCTTGATCAGTATCACATAGTGCCTGTGTGACCATGAATCAACGCTTTTCTTAAATCGTATAAGTATATTATTTAAATATTTTATCACGACGCTTGTGAACGTGTGTGAAACCATGCATCATACTCACGCGATTTCGTAAATCGTTTTCACATTAACTATATTACGCCACACTCACACACGATCACCCCATCTATCGAGATTTTTGTCTCATCCCCGCTTTTTTTCTAACCTTAGATGAGGATTTCACGGGGATCTTTGAATCGCTCGATTGAGACCTTGTACTACGCTTGTTGGATTTCTCGCTTCTTGATGTTGATTGGACTCTTTTCTTATTATGTTGTTGTTGGACTTTTGTATCCTAATCAATTCGGATTTGTTATTGAGGGGCGTATGACCCCTTGGCTTTAAGTTACTACCTTGTTGAAATTTCGGGTTGTAATTTTGGATGTTGGAATGTGGACTTTAAGTGATAACTTGTAACTGTTTTATTTCCGCTGCTATTAGACTCTGTCTTATTGGGTTCTCATTAGTATTGTTTGGACTGTTAGTCCATTTGTGTTTAAGTTGTGAATCGTTCGTCGCGTCCCGTTTGGGGCGTGACACTTGTATTTCTCTCTCAATTTCATGTGTCAAGGTGTAGATATAACTGATGGTCGATCCTCTCTTTATATAGGGGTTGAGTCCTTGATGTCCGAGAATCCTACAAGCACATGGAAACAAATAAAACACAAACATAGAAGGAGTAGGATTCTATAAGTTAGGAAATAAGATAATATCTATAAGGAATCCTAATACATCTAGAAGTTCAAATCCTTTTGTGAGTAGGAATCCAAACTTTATCAATTTCCAAACTAGATAAAAACACAATAAATTTTTCCTATATTCATTAAAACTCTAATTTTGGAAACAAGTCTAGAAAGGCAAAACTTTAAAAAATATTTTATAAAAATCAAAAATTAGGAGGAATTAAAATTCCTAACAATCTCCCCCTTTTTGCCTTTCTGGACAAAACCAATAAAGTTTAATCAAGAATATAAATCACAACAAAAACTCCCCCTATGTTAAAAATCCTATGTTTCAAATGTTAGTTAGAATGTGACTAAAAGTATTATAACATTTTCTGTAACACCTGTATGTAAATCAGAAAATAATACAACAGAAATAAGATATAAATATCAGAGCAAAATCAACTATAATTCTTAATATCATACTCAAATCCAGAGAACTCCCCCTAAATAGAAAGTATCATAATCAAGATCAATCAACATGTTCAAACAAACAATCATCAGTCAAAATATCCACAAGCTTTTTCTCCCCCTTTTTGTCCAGAAAACATAGGTAATCAAATCGTGTATACTCCTCTCGACTTGGACACTAAAAAAGATCAATTCACATTCAATATATTGAGGAGAATAACGGATCACAAAACTTTAAAAATTTTGGAACATGAGCATTAACAACTGTGATCAATAACAAATAAAAGTAAAAGATTTTCCAAATGAGGATTCCAAACAACATGGATATGGAATCCTAATAACTTGGGACAAAATTAACCAAAGATATATATAATTCTTGTAAGATTTCAGGATCCATTAGCGTTGAAAGAAGAAATGAGGCAAACGGAGAGATGGGAGTTCTTCAAGGGTGGTTGCCCCTCTCTGTTAGCCAATGATTTTTCCTTCTATGAAAATCAACAGCCCTTTATGGAAAAACCTAAAAAAACTCTTGTAAGATTTTAATCAATTACCCAAGTCTCCATAATGCATCCAACTCCACTTTCCGTAGAATACCAAGAAATCCAAGATTTTAGAGAGAGAAACATAAATATTCATATCTTCTATTATTACCAAAAATTTGCCAGATTCAATAATCACTAAGCATGCAGCCTAAAGAAAATGCCTATGCAGAAATAATAAAATCGCACACAAGGGGTAAATGGATTGTCGCAGTTGTTGTTGTTCCAAATGTTGCAACATTTTGAAAGACAACTGTTCTCACAGATTCAATGAATTGCCATCCGAGTACCCAGGATAAGGAATTTTTAAGATTTCCTTGAGAGAAACATGATAGATTTAGCCAGTGGGTAGCTTTCACACTGGTCCAAAGGTAGCTCTTTTTCACATTAATCATGCCTCTTTAAACACTTTTTAACATGCATGAAAATTGGTCACAAGGAATAGCTTTCACATAGAGGGTAGGTAGATGTTTCCCTCAAAGGCCTCTAGCCATAATCTGTAATTTTTTTACTCATCAACTGGGAAAGCACAAGAATGAAATACGGATTTGTAAAGATCAACTCACATTGACTTTCTAAGTGAAGTCCAATGGTCACTAGTTTGAAACCACGATAGACTGTTCCAGACATGCAAATATGCTCCTATAATGCAGGATGTCTAAACAAAAAGGAATAAAAGGAAGTAGGGAGAATATGCAGTGTGTGCAAATGTTACAGCAGGTGATATGTGTAGAGAACACACAGACCAAGATATTTTCGCAGATTTGAAAACCTCTCAAAATCTAACGCTCTGATGAATATGTCTGTCAACTGATTTTCAGTACTAATATACTCAATGCGAACAAAATATTTCTCAACCAAATCTCGAATAAAATGGTGTATAATGTCAATGTGTTTAGTGCGAGAATGTTGAACATGATTTTTTGATATATCAATTGCACTAGAGTTATCACAATAACTAGTTAAAATATCACAAAGAAAATCCTTTTCTTTTCTAGTGAATCGATCAAAATTCTCATGCATATAATTAATCCAAAGATCATTTTCCAAAGCATCAAACACATTCTTGGACTCAAAATTTGAAACACATCGAGAATTGCTTACCATCATGCAAGTAGAATACAAACAAACTAGTCTTACCATATCTTGATAGTTTACTCTCTCTTTCCTTCTTGTTCTTATGCCTTCAAATACCTCACCTATAACTTGAGAGATTGGATGATTCTTTTGAATTTTGCTTGGGGGATCTCGTCTTTCATTGGTGATTAAGTCAAGGCCTTCTAAGTTCGCTTCAATATGAGGGTCAAAATTATTTTCATTCGTTGTAGAGCCAGATGTGCTAACAGGTGTTATGACATCTGGGATAACATCTTCAACGACATCTGTATTAATAGCCAATTCAGGTTGCGAAGATGTGGTTGCAGATGTTGTATCATTTGGTACAACCTCTGGAACAGACTGCGATTGTTGACCCCATGATATTTCCATCAAGTAATCAAAATTGTCTTGTTCAATGTTTCCAGCAAGACTAGAAAGATCATCGAATACAATATTCACACACTCCTTCATGGTACTTGTACGAAGAATATATACCATGTATGCTTGACTATCAGATGAATAGCCCAAGAATAGACATTTATTATTTTTTGAATCAAACTTAGCAAGGCGGTCTCTATCATTCAAAACATAACACACACATCCAAAGACATGAAAATACTTAAGGTTAGGTTTCTCTCCGAAAAATATTTCATATGGAGTCATAGTACTACCCATCCTCAAATAAATTTGAGATGTGACATGCAATGTTTAAGGCCTCAGCCCAAAAGCGTTTTGTCAAATTTTTAGAACTCAACATCACCCTTGCCATTTCTTGTAATGTTCGATTTTTCATTTCTGCCACCCTATTGTATTGTAGGGTTTTAGATGCGGAAAATTCATGAGATATCCCATTTCTATCACAGAAAGATGAAAAAGAATAATTCTCAAAATTCTTACCATGATCTGACCTAATTCTAGAGATGTTCATGCAATACAACTTACACACCTTTTTGTAGAACTTCTTGAAAAAATCAAAAGTGTCAACCTTTTCACTTAAAAAGAAGACCCATGAATAACGTGAGAAATCATCAACACACACAAGGGAATACCTTTTGCCACTAATGCTTTCAACATCAGCAGGACCCATAAGATTCATATGTAGAAGTTCAAAACATCGAGTAGTATTAAAGTGTTGTGACACATGGTGTGACACTTTTCTTTTTACCATTTTGACATGAACCACACATAATAGAATTTTTCAAGTTCAGTTTAGTCATCCCTTTTACAGCATCAAATCTAATCAATTTACCAAGCATTTTGAAGTTCACATGATCTAATTTTTGATGCCAATGTTCAGTTTCATCCAATTGCACACGACGACACTTTTTGACTCCTTCAAATTGGCAGCAATTGTCAACTGATCTCATACCTACTAGAATACATGAGTTAGAATCATCAAACACTTCACATGAATTTTTATCAAACTTCACATACAGATTGTTATCACATAAATGACTTATGCTAATGAGATTTGCAGTAAGCCCCTCAACATATAAAACATTTCGGAGCTTAGGAAGCCCTTTCATATTCAAAGTACATTTACCAACAATCTTACCATGAGTTCCACCACCATAATTTACCTTTCCACTCTTTGTACACCAGACACCCCGCACTCAAAGTATTCTAAATTACCTGTCATATGACGTGAACATCTACTATCAAAGTACCAGGTACCTGCAATATTGGTCCTCAGGCATGTGTAAACAACATTACAATTTATTGCAGATTTTGAATCCAGACAAATTTTGGAAAACGTGAGGTGTTCTTGGACATGTTCTTTGGAAGTGTTGCCACTCATGAGACATTTAGAAGACATCTGATGTGACACCTTTTTGTTCAGAAGATCAGATTTCAGTCTACGACAAAATGGTCTTATGTGCCCAAGAGCAAAACAATAGTGACAAATAAAGTGGCTTTTTTTCTAGGCGTAGACTTCCATGAAAGTGACTTTTTATGATTTGAAAATTATCTATTTTCTTTAGCCTTTACAAACACGGGAGTTTTATACCCAAGTCCTGTATTATTTTCACATCCTAAAGTCAAAATTTCATCTAGTTTTGCCTTACCAGAATTCAGCTCCTTTAAAGTTTCAGGGGACTTTTCAATTTAGATTTTACTTTTTCCAATTCTTCATCCCTTCTCGTTAACAGAACCTCCAATCGAGTCAAAGAATTCTTCTGCTCCTCATTCTCCTTGGTGAGTCTTCCATTCTCCTTTGAGAGACATCCAATTTGTTGAACACATTTGCTTGCTTAAACGCATGATCTGCACTTAGTGTAGTCAAGTGTCGGCTCTTAATGCCAGTAGAAAGTTTTTGAGGTCCCAAAATGTTCATTTTATCAGATGTCTGAGAAAGTGTTAAACCAGATGTTGTAGCACTTCCTAAAACACGTCGTATAACACGCAACCGAAAAATAACACATGAAGTAAAATTTATCTACAAGTTATAAATAAATTGTAGAAGTGTCAATTATGATAAAATCACTAGTTGAATATGTACGGATTACAACTCAAATCTCAATGTATCAACTAGTCTAGTAATACAAACTCCTATCGAGTAGGTCGTAGCTTTGTAAACCAGCTCGTCCAACAAAACAAGTGTATGAACTCTCGTACGCTCAAAGATAAACTAATATGGACGAAAAACACACAAGACGTCAATCTGGACTGGATCGATGTTATTTTGGATGTCAGCGACACTTCGAATAACATCTATGTCAGTATTCTTCTTTTTAAGCTCGGAAGTCTTTTTGCTTCTATGAACGAATCTCTCTTGTATTTCTCTATCAATTTCGTGTGTCAAGGTGTAGGAATAACTGATGACCGATCATCTCTTTATATAGGGGTTGAGTTCTTGATGTCCAAGATTCCTACGAGCACATGGAAACAAAGAAAACACAAGCATAGAAGGAGTAGGATTCTATATGTTAGGAAATACGATAATATCTATAAGGAATCCTAATACAACTAGAAATTTGAATTCTTTCATGAGTAGGATGTTTGATAAATGGTTTTATCATGATTTTGATGATTTTGTTTTTACCCCAACACAATGTTTTTAAAGGTTGTCCAAATACTCCTAAATGGTTTAAAATGGTTTTAATAATTTCCGGAGTATTTCTTCAAATTTATTTTCGACAATATTGGACAACGCTTTTATATGATTTTGTGTCAAATGTTTTTTTCATCTAAACTATGTCCCTGAATATTGTCCTAATACTCCCGATCGGTCTAAAATGTTTTTACTATTTTTTGGAGTATTTCTTGGAGTTTATTTTCGATATAAAATTGGACAATACTTATGTTTCAGGCTCGACCGGTCACCCTATAGGGCAACCCGTACATATGTTGAGTTTTGGAACAGAAAACGAGACTGAAGGGAAATGGGGGAGGGTGACCGGTCATCCTTGGGGGCGACCGGTCGACCCCTTGGGCGACCGGTACTTGAACGTACCCCTGAGAACAGACACATTTTGTTTCTCAATTTTGTTCCCTCCAACCGGTCACACATAGGGGCGACCGGTCGAACCCACCCTCGATTGGTCCCCCTGTGTAAATTTCACAGAAAGTTCAATTTCAATTTATCTCTACGCGACCGGTCGAACCCTTCTTTTGACAGCAAACTATCTGTTTAGTTTGCAGACAACTTTTCCTTAATTTAAGGGGTTGATTTCTAACATCTCTTTTCTTCAATTGTCTTGGTATTTTTTACAGATTTTGTGTCCCCAAGAG
Source organism: Rehmannia glutinosa (assembly GCA_016081115.2). Lineage (NCBI taxonomy): Eukaryota > Viridiplantae > Streptophyta > Magnoliopsida > Lamiales > Orobanchaceae > Rehmannia > Rehmannia glutinosa. The sequence continues at coordinate 1,479,367 of JABTTQ020001721.1, read as the reverse complement.
GAGCCTATCATGTACAAGACATCCTCTATATATAGAGGAAAAATTGAAGCAACATAACAAGAGAGAAAACTACAACACAACAAGATACACTCAAGAATACACTTGTTCTTACATTGTCTTATTTCTTATTCTAATTTGCCTAGCTATTCACTTTCACATCCTTGAGGTCTAGGCTTTTCTTGATTACACTTGCACTCTATTGTATTATCAATTATCGAGTTGTAATCTTGAATTTGGGTAATCATTCAATACAAGATATCCTTGTGAGTGTTCTTGTGGTAAGAACATACTTGGGTGATCTAGGTGTTAGGTGTAAGAAGATTATGGTAATCTTCTTGTTGAGGTGTTGAAGAATTTGGTATTCTTCAAGGTTGAATATTGTGGTAATCTTCACAAGGTGCCGTTGGAGATTGTGGTAATCTTCAGAGATTGTGGTAATCTCAAAGGTGGTGTTGAAGAAGAGTGTGGTGCTCTTTCAAGGTGTTGTTGTAAGTTGGTGTTGTATTAATTTTGGTAATTAATAAAATCTTTTTCTTTTTGACATCCATCCCTGGATATCTTTGGGGTGGTAGAGGATTAGGCCCTAGGTGGGTTGAACCTCTATAAATCGACGTGTGTTGTTTACATTCCACACCTTTATTATTGTCTTTGAGCATTCGATTTGAAAAAGAGGGTAAAATCGAAAAGATGGAGATAATCTATTCACCCCCCCTCTATATTATCGTAGCCGCTTGGACTTACAAGTGGTATCAGAGCAAAACTCTTTGGCAAGCTCGTTTCACATCGCGAGTGAAGAGGAACGATCGTCGGCTACGAACGAAGCTCATCTATCCGGCACCTTCACCACCAAGCCACCTCGGTTTGATTCCAAAAATTTTATATTTTGGAAAGAAAGAATGGAATGTTATTTACAAGGTTTCGGATTTGATATTTGGAACACTGTCATAAATGGAGAATCCATTCCAATGATAGACACACCACACACCTCCAAAGGCCTCAAAGAGCTAAATGATGAAGAGAAGAAAATCATCTCCTTAAACGGTAAGGCTGTAAATGTTTTGTATTGTTCATTTACTAATTTGGAATATGAACATATTGTAGGAATTCGATCGGCACATAAAGTATGGCAAAAATTAGAAGCCATCTATGGAGTATTTGCAAATGGAAGGAGTCAAACAAAAGCATCTACTTCTCAAAGGGATACAATGTCAAATCTAAGGAACAAGCCTCTTACAACTTCCAACTATGAAGAAGTTGAACATTGTTTTATGGGCATCGAAGAAGAAAACGAGGTATGTCTTAAACCCTCTACTTCCTATGATATTGTTATTCAAAATGATTATAGTGATTTGCAAAATGATTTTGATGATCTTCAAAATGAATTCCAAGACTTACTTGTTAAATACAAAAACTTGAAAAAGGAATTCATTGTTTTGAAAAATGATAAGGATAGTTTATTTACTTCCTATGAATCACTATCATGTGCTCACACCACCACACTTGGCAAGGTTAGAAACCTTGAAAAACAAAATAGTACTCTTGTTGAGAATATGAATTGCATGAAAAATGATTTATCAAAATCAAACTTGAGTACCAATAAAATATCCAATATTGTTGATATTCATAATTGTGATAAAGGACTTGATTATAAGCCTAATATTGTTAATCATATGAAAAAGGATCAAGTCACTATGAATATTGGCCATTATGTTCCTAGAATTATTACTTGTTTTTAAGCGGTAAAAAGGGTCATACGGCTAATTCTTGTCGAGCTAGAAATAACTCTAATTATTATTGGAGACCTAAAAGTCTCAAAGCTAATCCTAAAGGACCCAAACATTTGAGGGTACCACAAAATAATGTCTTATTAGGTACCCGGAGAAATAATGATCGAAGAAAATTCGTACCGCCAAGAAGACATCAAATGACCATTTCATTTGATCAAAGAAGGAGAAACTATTTTCAACAAAGCCAATTTCCAAGAAGAGGATATAATCAAAAATGGGAAAAACACAATCCTTATAAATGGCAAAGACATCATCAACAAGATGATTTCAAAGAAGAAGAGACCATCAACAATGGGAAGGACAAAAATTTTGGAGATGGAATAATTGGAGAGATTACCATCAACATGAAGATTTTAAAAAGGGAAGATATCATCAACAATGGGAAAACCCATGGAATGGCGTAATTGGTAACCCGTATCTCCCTATTTAAATATGCATTTTATTTTATTATTATGCATGCTTTTATTTGTGTCTTAATTGCAAAATGAGTTTTCAAGTATTTATGAAGATCTTCAATATATATTTGTGCTTTTAAAATATTTTTGATAAAGAAGACCTTATATGACTCTTGTGCATTTTTGTAGATTAAAGTGTGTTATCATCTCTTATGGATTTTTATAGCATGAGCTTACTTGTGATATCTCTTAGCCTACACTTTTATCATTATGATTTGTGCTAGATTTGTTCTAAGAATTGTGTAGGATTCATATATTTTCACAAATGGCCATTTACGTCATTGCTTGTCAAGATAGGCATAAATTATCGAGGTACGTTTACTTGTGTTAATCTTACTCTTATAAACTCGATATATGTATTGCCATATGCCTATGTGCTTGTTTTTCATAGTATTTCATACAAGTGCCATTAAGAGGATTTTTAGATTTTTTGAAAGGCACTATTCGATATTTGATTGCACATATTTGCTTTGTTCAAATACTTCTTTTAAATGAGGTCTCAACTATATGCTATCGGATTTTCAAATTTCAAAAGAGACCTTTTGTAGCTTTTTTAAGCTTATTTGAACTTGCATTATTTATTAAACTCTTGATGATTTTCTAAATGCATAGTATGTGTTTCTTGCTTCATGGTCTTTATATATAGTGTCTATTTCTACTATGCTCTTATGCAAGATATTTTTGTGATTGATGATTAATGCATGTTTTTACACTTGGGCTATTTTTTCTTGCTTATATAAGCGATGCCGGTAATGAGTTTGTTAAGTTGTGTAGATGAGAAATGAAGTACTCCAAATATTAGTTACCTCAAAATATTTGGATGTAAATGTTCTATTATGAACACCTTAGATCAATTGGATGCCCTATGATGATAGTGAGAAAAAGACAAAAAAAGGGTATTCCGGAACAAACTCGATCACCAAGGCAACATTGGTCGAACTAAGACAAGGTTAGTAGCTCGAAGGTATTTTCAAGAAGAAGGTAATGTAACATTTGCACTCATAGCACACTTAGTAGCTATTTGCATTTTACTTGCCCATTCTTGTTTTAAGAAAATTTCAAGCTTTACCAAATGGATGTTAAATCTAATTTTCTCAATGGTTTTATTCAAGAAGAAATCTATGTAAAACAACCTCCGGGGTTTAAAATTTTTCTAGGCCAAATGATTTTTATAAAAGGCCTTGTATGGTTTAAAACAAGTACCCCATGTATGGTATGATAGACTTAGTTATTTTTGCTAAATGATTTTATAAAAGATAAAGTTGATACTACTCTCTTTGTTTTTGAAAAAGGGCAAGATTGCTTACTTGTGCATATTTATGAGAATATTTTTAGTGCTACTAATGAATACTTGTGCAAGATATGTTTTTCTAAGTTGATACTAGGTGAGTTTGAGATGAGCATGATGGGGGAGCTCAATTTCTTGCTTGGACTACAAATTATTCAATGCCAAGAAGATGGTTATATTTCAAAAGAACTCTGAAGGAGTTAAGCATTGAAGAAAGAAGAACCATCTCAACCTCTATGGCTAAAGATTGACAAAGGTTGAGAAAGGCATGTCGGTTGACAAACAAATTCGAGGTATGCTTTCTTGTATTATTTCTATAGACTCGACATTCCATATGCCTTATGTCTATATGCTCGACTTCAAAAACTATCCCAACAAATCTCATTAAAGTGCCGTTAAAAGAAATTTTCAAGTATTTGTAAGGCACTTCTTCTTATAACTTGTTTATCCAAAGCTTTAAAACGTTCTTATTTTTCGGGATAACAAGTCTGGTGAAAATTATTCAAAATATAGTTCGTCATAATCGATCTAAACATATTAAGACTCGAAATTTTTTCTAAGGGATTGCGTTTCTAAAACGAAAAATTGAGATGTGTTTAATTCCGTCTCAAGGATAACTCGCGGATTTTTTTAATCATTAACCGCCGAGTATTTTACCTCATTTCGAGCTTGATTATAACATAATGTATATTGAATGAGGTCTACGTTTGCATTTTGCACGCTTTTAAAACTTAGGGCGAAAAATCGGATTTTTGGATCAAACTTCGCAAAAACAGAAAGAAGCGGTGGGTGAAGGGGCGAGGTCGACCGTCGCCCTAGCCTCCGACCGTCGCCCACCTCAAACTGTCGCCCTGTGTGTTTTCAGATATATTGCTTTATGTTTCCAAAATTTGGCATTTTGGCCTTTTTCTTCTGTATTTCGTCCCTTTTGTCATTTGCACACAAATTTCACTTCAAATGTGTTTGGTTGCATGTATTACATAGTTTGGGGATTATCTAGCTCGACTATCATCACCATTGCTCGTCTTTACCGATCGAATGGTACGAAGTTCACTCTCTTTAGCTCAATTGGGTTGAACCCTTGAGTTTGTGGCTTATATGTATTTTTCTTGATGCAATTCATATATTTTTGTGATGAGCTTATAGATTGTTGATGAATGATATTTGTTAAATTGTATTTGGTGATGAAAAACTTGGCTTGATTTCATTTACAAGGGCTATATATATCTTTTTCAATTTTTGATGCCCGCCAAGTGTTCGATAAAACGTTTCAATGAAAAATTCATCATCTACATGATTCTCTCGATTTCAAAAGCCTTATATATTTATAGAGATCATATTTTGCTTATCAAATGATCTTTCATAAGCTTCCACAAGTCGTATGATTCGACTCTTCACTCCTATTTGGTTTAAGGGCTTCAATGTTCAAATTAGCTCGATACATCGGTTTAGTTGCGCACTTTGATATGAATATATGATGTATTTATCGTGCTAACAAACTTTTTGATGATTCCAAAGGGGGAGAAACAGGTTATAAGCTCTTTAGCTCAAAGAAGCTAAGATAAGCTTCACGAAAAGAAGCTATAAGTTGTGGCTATGTAAAGCCATAAGTTGTGGATCATATTATGTCCACTTGATGTATTATGGTTATGTATGATTCTTGGTCCATTGGTTGTAGTATGGACGTATTTATGTTTCTAATGATGTCTCTCTGACAGGGGGAGATTTTAAGTTATTGATACTTAAGCTCAATATTGAAAAGCTAAGCTTTTAGCTTTTGTTTAAAGTTGCTTCAATATTATTTTTGTTATGCATATTGATAGGGGGAGCATTTGCTATATGTGTTTGAATATCTCTACTCCCATCCTTGTGTTTATATTGCGTGGAATGTTGTCGCTCTCAACGGATATTTATTTTTTACCGGAAAACTTGTTTTGTTTTCAAAATCGCCTCTCAAAATTGTTTTGTTTTCAATATCGGCCTTGTTGAATTGTTTTGGTTTGTAATCATCAAAAAGGGGGAGATTGTTTGATAAATGGTTTTATCATGATTTTGATGATTTTGATTTTACACCAAAACAATGTTTTTAAATGTTGTCCAAATACTCCTAAATGGTTTAAAATGGTTTTAATAATTTCCGGAGTATTTCTTCAAATTTATTTTCGACAATATTGGACAACGCTTTTATATGATTTTGTGTCAAATGTTTTTTCATCTAAACTATGTCCCTGAATATTGTCCTAATACTCTCGATCGGTCTAAAATGTTTTTACTATTTTTCGGAGTATTTCTTGGAGTTTATTTTCGATATAAAATTGGACAATACTTATGTTTCAGGCTCGACCGGTCACCCTATAGGGCAACCCGTACCTGTGTTGAGTTTTGGAACAGAAAATGGGACTGAAGGGAAATGGGGGAGGGCGACCGATCAGCCCTGGGGGCGACCGGTACCTGAACGTACCCCTGAGAACACGCACATTTTGTTTCTCAATTTTGTTCCCTCCAACCGGTCACACATAGGGGCGACCGGTCGAACTCACCCTCGACCGGTCCCCCTGTGTAAATTTCGCAGAAAGTTCAATTTCAACTTATCTCTGCGCGACCGGTCGGACCCCTCTTTTGACAGCAAACTATCCGTTGAGTTTGCAGACAACTTTTCCTTAATTTAAGGGGTTGATTTCTAACAGCTCTTTTCTTCAATTGTCTTGGTATTTTTTACAGATTTTGTGTCCCCAAGAGGAGCCTATCATGTACAAGACATCCTCTATAAATAGAGGAAGAATTGAAGCAACATAACAAGAGAGAAAACTACAACACAACAAGATACACTCAAGAATACACTTGTAATTACATTGTCTTATTTCTTGTTGTAATTTGCCTAGCTATTCACTTTCACATCCTTGAGGTCTAGGCTTTTCTTGATTACACTTGCACTCTATTGTATTATCAATTATCGAGTTGTAATCTTGAATTTGGGTAATCATTCAACACAAGATATCCTTGTGAGTGTTCTTGTGGTAAGAACATACTTGGGTGATCTAGGTGTTAGGTGTAAGAAGATTGTGGTAATCTTCTTGTTGAGGTATTGAAGAATTGGTATTCTTCAAGGTTGAAGATTGTGGTAATCTTCACAAGGTGCCGTTGGAGATTGTGGTAATCTTCAAGAGAGATTGTGGTAATCTCAAAGGTGGTGTTGAAGAAGAGTGTGGTGCTCTTCAAGGTGTTGTTGTAAGTTGGTGTTGTATTAATTTTGGTAATTAATAAAATCTTTTTTTCTTTTTGAAATCCATCCCGGATATACTGGGGTGGTAGAGGATTAGGCCCTAGGTGGGTTGAACCTCTATAAATCAACGTGTGTTGTTTACATTCTGCACCTTTATTATTGTCTTTGAGCATTCGATTCGAAAAAGAGGGTAAAATCGAAAAGATGGAGATAATCTATTCACCCCCCTCTAGATTATCGTAGCCGCTTGGACTTACATAGGTAAAACTTTAAAAAATATTTGAGCACCTTTATTATATTCATTATAACTCTAATTTTGGAAACAAATCTAGAAAGGTAAAACTTTAAAAAATATTTTATAAAAATCAAAAATTAGGAGGAATTAAAATTCCTAACACAACGGTCTTATCAATCAAATTCATATTTTCATAATGAACCCGTCAAGCTTATTGATGAATCGAAATCTATTAGCTCTTGAAGGAGGCTTGGAAATAAAATTGGACTTATTTTTATCCCAATGAATATGGGAGCTCGAAATACATTCCCGTAAAGCCACAATTTTTTCCTCCGAGAGCCTAGTGGGATCTTCCTCTTGAGGAATTTCGACATTTGCTTCTTGTTGGGGATTGGAATAAGATTTTCCTCTTGCTTTATTTTCCTCCTATGAGGATTATGTCCGATAGATTGACGAGGTGGAGCCATAATATCAAGAGAAGAGTAGATATAGGTGATCTAAGATCAAAAATTTTGAAGATTGATGAAGATTTGAGAGAGAATTTGAGGTTTTTCGCCTTAGTGTTCATATTTTGCAAAATAGAGGTTTGGAAGTCTGTTTTGAAGTAAATATCCGAAACTTCGCCAAAAATATTTTGGATCTTACAACTACAAATGTACGGTGTGGTTTATACAATGATGGCAATCAAGGTTGTATTTATCAGGGATTGTTTTGTGAAAAACTTAGGCTACAATAACATCGCATTCCAATTTTATTGAAGTGACCAAATATCAAGTTTATAATAAAATCAAAAATAAAGAAATAAATTTGCGAACCACAAAAGTATTTCAACAACTAAAGGAGTAACCTTAGGCACATAATCTCAACATGTTTTTTCAATATTAAATCCAATTAAAGTTTCAAAACCAATTCATGCAATTTTATTGGTTCAATTCCTAAGATAGTTTATTCCCCCTCTCGGGCGGCGCATAAACAGTAGATTAATAACAATTATAGGTCTCCCGACTTGATACAACTATTATTAAATCCTAAAAGACTTATTAATTGAATGACTCCCCACTAACAGTTGTAGGTATCCCGACTTGATACACCCGTTTATGTCTGAATTCGATTTTCGTCTTTGTTAGAACTTCTCTTCCGAATTTCGCACTAACAAATATGGCATTCAATCTATTGGCCAAATAAAATGCAATTAAGAATAAGCACTTGAATTCATAAAATATAAAGAATGAATCAATTAAGAAAATAATTAATCAAGTATTAACATGAACCCACAGTTTCGATTATGCCCCTCAGATCCGAAAGATTAGCCAAGCATTGATAACAAATTCATGGACAAATTCGAAATCAACATTATGACATCGTTTAAGCACAAACAAGAGATCTAGATATAGAAATAAAATCCCTTCTTGTTAGGAAGGATTCCCCTTCCAAGCCTTCGAAGCTCTTGTGCTCCCGTAGATGCGAAAACCCTTGTGGTGTTCTTCGAGACCTAGCCTTCCTCTCTCAGAAGACCTTGGATCTTGTGTTCCTGTATAAGTTGACGTGTTGTATGTGGTATGAATGAATGAATTTTCGTTCAAGCCTTAGGTCCCTTTTATAGATGCACGGAGAGATCACTTGTAGAGTTCTGGTAGGATTACGAGACCAATTCAGCCCAGAAACATTCCATGCCCGTGTCAACCCACACGGTTGAGTCGTGTAATCATATGGGGTCTTCAAGAAAGTTGTAGCCCATTCTCTTAGGGTTCCATAGCCACTTGAATCACCTTAATATCAATTTTGTAGAGAACATTATGGCCAACATACTAAACCCTTCCAATGTTGGAAATTGGTAGCGCGTTTTGACGTTTTTGAAGGAAAATCCTTTTTTGTTTGGCCGGCCATGCTTTTTTTCCTTCATATCTTTGCTCGTAATCTATTGACCTATACTTTAGAACATGATATCGTTTTTATCCAATTTATCTCAATTTCCTGTCAAATTCACCAAAGTACGCGGTATCACGCCCAACAAAGGAAACCAAGTAAAACACACTAAATATACATACAAATCCATCATTTATATATTAAAATAAGCTCCAAAATTCTTGTATATTTTACATGCATCAAAATCCCCCAAACTTAAAGAATTTCTCGTCCTCAAGCAAATTAAGAAAAATAATATCAAGGGGTAAAAAGAACACAAGAACACCATGAACACTAAATCTCATTCGACTCCATACTCAAGAAAACCATGTAATTTATAATCAAGAAGTCATCATTCATAAACTCGGCATAGTCAATACTCTCTTGGGTACTTGTCATCGCGACTCACAAGTAGGTAGTGTATCACTCGACTCTCAAAAGTGTATGGATAGTGTTTACACTCAAATTCAATTCAGTGAAAGTAGAACTACCATAGACTTACAAATCTCTAACATCTCGACCACTTTTGTGTGCATAATCTAAGAATCAAAAGGATTTTTCATTTGGTTGTAATGTAAGCTCTTTGGTAAGGGTAGGGAAAATTTGGATTAAGTGAATTGACTTGAGCTAATAGAATTTAAGCGCACAGACTTGCAATTCACCAACTCAATTTTATCATAAACTTATTTTCTTTTTCAACGCGATTCCACCCTTATTTCTCCTTTTTCATTCTTAGACCTTTTGCCTTCTTTTCTTTTTCTTTAGCCTCAAGCTCTCATTTTTCACAATTTTTAGAACATTTTTCTTTCTTTTGCTCGATTTTCTCTATATATTTTTTAGAGATTTTCTTTCTATTTCGAGCTTCATATATTCTTCATTTACCCAGATATTGCTCATCCCTCATTCTTTTGCCAACTTCCTCCCTTTTTTGATAAGTTTTCACCAAATGTCCCCCAAACTTGTTCATTTTCTATAAGCTCAAGACAATTCAGGGACAAAATCATGTTAAAGATTAATATGGCTAAGAATAAAAAGTTTTGGCACAAAATTGGCTGACTAGGGAATCATGAGTTCATAGGTAGGCTTTTAGGCTAAGTAGGCTAAACAAAGATGGCCTTAAATCATTTTCAAAAATTGCACACACACATGGCTTCAATGAAGATACCAGAGCAAGTTTTAGAGTTCTAGCATTCATGAATAACACACTCAAGAAAAAAATAAGTTTGCATAATATAAATCAGTTTAAGGCACAAAAGCTCACAGGCTTATTTTTCGCAACATGCTCAAATACCCAATTTTCTCAACTAATGCTAAGTAAATAATGACATCTTCCCAATAATTCATTACATTATTTTCAAAATATGTTATCTCATTCCATAAGATGCTCATAGTAAAATCATACGGGAGCTAGGCATTTTTGAAAACCTTGATTTGAAAATCACACACAAAAGCAATTAAACGTGCTAAAGTGATAAACGTGCTAAAAATAAAAAAAAAACATAAAAATTGAAAATAAAAAAAATCAAAAAAATTTAATGCAAAATTTTATGCTCTACATGCAATGCAAAATGCAAGAAAATACTAAATTACGCATTCTTGACAACCCCCCAAACTTAAAATATGCTTTGTCTCGAACATATGAGGAATTATCAAAAAAAAGAGGAATGTATAAGAGTAGTTACCTGGATAGTTTCGGTGAAGCTGGGAAACTCGTCCGTCAAATTTGAAATTGGAGAAGTAGATTGCACGGTCAGGTTGTGTGCGCCCGTTTAATTTTTGTTTTTTTTTCGTTTCTTTTTCATTTTTTTCATTTTTTTTCGTTTTTTTAATCCCAGGGTTTGTCGCGATGCATCTTGGGTTGCCTCCCAAAAAGCGCTCAGGTTTACATCTTTAGCCAGACAGATTTCTAGCATCACTATCGTTGAACCGTGTCGGTTGACATCCTTGAGCCCTTACATTCTGTATCATCCATCAGACGAATGACGTTGTACTATTTTCTCGGATTAAGTTCAGTATCGCTTGGGAATTTGCCTTTTTGATGTTAGCCTCCCACTGCAGTTGCGATTTTGGGCTACTTGTGTCTCCAAAGATTTCAGTCTCGCATTCAACAAAAACGATGTTAGAAAGAAGAAGAAAAAATAAAGTCAAAAAATCAAAAAAATGAAAAAAAAAATATTTACAATAAAAATGCTTCAATTAAAATTTAAATGCTTATTACTATATCTAAGTAGAATCCATCAATCCCCGACAACGGCGCCAAAAACTTGTTCGCCAAAAATATTTTGGATCTTACAACTGCAAGTGTACAATGTAGTTTATAGAATAATGGCAAGCAAGGTCGTATTCCTTAGGGATCGATTTGTGAAACACTTAGGCTATAATAACATCACATTCCAATTTTATTGAAGCGACCAAATATCAAGTTTATAATAAAATCGAAAAAAAAAGAAATAAAAGAAATAAATTTGCGAACCTCACAAGTATTTTCAACAACTACAGGAGCAACATTAGCCACATAATCTCAATATGTTTTTTCAATATTAAATCCAATTAAAGTTTCAAAACCAATTCATGCAATTTTATGGGTTCAAATCCTAAGATAGTTTATTCCCCCTCCCGGACGGTGCATAAACAGTAGTTAATAACAATTGTAGTTCCCTCGATTCGATACAATTATTATTAACTTCCAAAAGATTTATGAATTGAATAACTCCCCACAAACAATTGTAGGTCTCTGGACTCGATACACCTATTTATGTCTAAATTCGATTTTCGTCTTTGTTAGAACTCCTCTTCCGAATTTCGCACTAACAAATATGACATGCAAACTATTGGCCAAATAAAAAGCAATTAAAAATAAGCATTTGAATTCATAAAATAGAAAGCATGAATCAATTAAGAAAATAATTAATCAAGATTTAACATGAATCCACAGTTTCAATTATGGCCCTAAGATCCGAAATATTAGCCAAACATTGATAACAAATTCATAGACAAATTTAAAATCAACATTATGACATCGTTTAAGCACAGATAAGAGATCCAGACATAAAAAAAAACATCTTCTTATCAGGATGGATTCCCCTTCAAAGCCTCTTGTGCTCCCGTAAATGCGAAAGGCCTTATGGTGTTTTCCGCGACCTAGCCCTCCTCTCTCAGAAGACCTTGGATCTTGTGTTCCTGCGTAATTTGATGTGTTGTATATGGTATGAATGAATGAATTTTCGTTCAAACCTTGGGTCCCTTTTATAGATGCACGGAGTGATCACTTGCAGAGTTTAGGTAGGATTAGGAGACCAATTTAGACCCAAAAACATCATACGCCCATGTCAACCCACACGGTTGGGTCGTGCAATCGGAATTTTCTCCTGGGGTGTTCAAGAAGGTTGTAGCCCTTTCTCTTAGCTTTCCATAACCATTTGAATCACCTCAATATCAATTTTTTAGAGAAAGTTAGGGCCAAAATACTAAACCCTTCCAGTGTTGGAAATTGTTAGCGCGTTTGACATTTTTGAAGGAAAATCCTTTTTTGTTTGGCCGTCCATGCTTTCTTTCCTTCATATCTTTGCTCGTAATCTATTGACCTATACTTTAGAACGTGATATCATTTTTTATCCAATTTAGCTCAATTTCCTGTAAAATTCACAAGAGTACGCAGTATCACGCCCAACAAAGGAAACCAAGTAAAACACACTAAATTTACATGCAAGTGCATCAATTATATATTAAAATAAGCCCCAAAATGCAAGTATATTTTACACGTATCACCGACTGCACTCTGTTATCTGTCTGAAGAGGATCTGCTATCTATCTGAACAGGAGTCAACCAGGGGGATCGACCTGTCGAACTCGAGGTCGACCGATACCTGTTCGACAAATACCTATTTTAAAAAAAAACTTTTCCAAAAATTGCACAATGAACGAAGTTTTTCAAAATTTATAATTTACCCCAAAACCCTTAAAATACAACAAAAATACAAATATAGACATTATTCAATATGTACTATGCCTAGACGAGATCGCATTGAGGCAAAAAACTTGGCGAGTAATGGTTTTGTAAAAATATCTGCGAGTTGAGCTTGAAACGTAACAAATCACATCTCAATTTTTCGTTTTGAAACGCAATCCCTTAAAAAAAAGATGTTGAACCTCAATATGTTTGGTATGATGAATCGGATTTTGTGAAATATATATAGCGGACGTATTGTCACAAAAAATAGGAATATTTTCGAAATAACATTTGTAATCTGCTAAAGTTTGTTTCATCCAAAGAAGTTGAATACAACAAAAGGCCGCAGAAATATATTTGGCTTCGGCTATTAATAAATATACACAATCTTTTTTATTTGAAAACCAAGATACTAGACAATCGCCTAAAATCGACATGATCCGAAAGTACTTTTACGATCATCAATATTTTCCGCATAATCTGAATCACAATATCCTTTTTAAAAAAAAGTTTTCATTATTTGGATTAAACAAGCCATAAGAAATAGTGCATTTCAAATATCGAAAAATTCTTTTAACGACACTTAAATGAGATTGCTTTGAAATCGAGCACATAGGCATGTGACATAAAGAATATCGGGTCTACTTGTGGTTAAATAAAGTAAACTACCAATCATACATCGATATTTTGTTTGGCCTACCGATTTACCTCTCTTATGTTTTTGAAGCTTCATATTTGTTGCCGTAGGAGTAGCAACGGTCCTTCCTTCTTCAATTCCGAACTTCTTTAAAAGCTCTTTGGTGTACTTGGATTGAGATATATAAATGCCTTCTTGGCATTGTTTTATTTGAAGCACAAGGAAAAAGTTAAGTTCTCCTATCATGCTCATCTCAGATTCACCTTGCATAAGCTTAGAAAATTTCTTACATGACTCATTAGTAACACCAAAAATAATATCATCAACATAAGTTTGTACTAATAAGCAATCTTGCCCTATTTCAAAAATAAAAAGAGTAGTATAAAATTTACCTCTTGAAAAACTATTTTGCAAAAAAAAAAAAGAGCTAAGTCAATCATACCAAGCTCGGGGTGCTTGATTTAAACCATACAAGGCCTTTTTAAGTTTATAAATATCATTTGGCCTCGAAAAATTTTCAAATCCTGGAGGTTGTTTAACATAGACTTCTTCTTGAATAAAATCCATTAAAAATACGGACTTAACACCTATTTGGTAAAGTTTGAAATTTTTAAAGCAAGAATAGGCAAGTAAAATACGATGGCTTTTAAGCGTGCTACGGGTGCAAAAGTTTCATCATAGTCAACACCTTGTTCTTGACAATACCCTTTAGCTACTAACCTTGCTTTATTTCGAACTATGTTGACTTGATCATCGAGTTTGTTTCAGAATACCCAATTAATGCCAATAATGGTTTGTGATGGAGGACTAGATACTAATTCCCAAAAGTCATTCATTTCAAATTGATTCAACTCTTCTTGCATTTCAAGAAACCAATCTTTATCTTCAATGGCTTCTTGCATTTTTTGGCTCTTTTTGGGATATAAGAGCTTTCTCGACAAATTTTGTTCTAGTCATAATTTTGTCTAGAAGATCCCCAATTATAAGATCTTTTGGATGATCTCCTTTGAATTTTAATGCCACGGGAAGATCCGAATTATCACATTTATCTTTTTGTTGGATATTGGAAGTTGAAGGTTGATCATTTGATGTGGAAGGTTGATCACTTTGAACATCATTTAGAACAATTGGTCTAACTTAATCTTCTTCGTTACTTTCATCATTGGGTATTCTTTCAACACCGGAGGTTTCATTGAATTTGACGTGATTAGACTCCTCGATCAACATGCTAGTTTTGTTATAAACCCGATATCCCTTTCTCTCAGTCAAGTACTCCATAAAAATTCCTTCATCAACCTTAGGGTCAAGTTTGTCTAATTGATCATTGGTATTCAAAATAAAACACTTGCAACCAAATATTTTGAAATAAATAATATTTGGAGTTCTTCCTTTCCAAAGCTCGTAAGGTGTTTTATTTAACTTGGGACAAAGATATACCTGAGTTATGACATAACAAGCGGTGTTGACGATTTTAGCCCAAAAATATTTTGGTAGTGAAGATTCATTGAGCATGGACCGACACATTTCTTGAAGAGTTCGATTTTTCCTCTCGGCAACACCATTTTATTGTAGAGTTCTTGGAGCCCAAAAATTATGTGCATACCCCTTGGTTTCACACAATATTCTAAAATCACCATCAAATTCACCTTCTCGGTCACTCCTTATAGATTTTATCGTATCTCCTTTTTCATTCTCTATAAGTCTACAAAAATTAGCAAACTCATTAGCGGCATCACTTTTATTTGCAAGAAAAATAGTCCAAGTATATATAGAGAAGTCATCAACTATAACAAAAGTGTAATATTTTCCACTTAAGCTTTCGGTGCCAATATCCCCATACAAATCTAGATGAAGTAGTTGTAGAGGCTTGGTTATGGAATTCCATTTTTGGGCTTAAAACTACTTTTAGCTAATTTGTTCTTTTAACAAGTGTCACATAAGCCAATATTTTCAAATTTTAATTTGGGTAGTGACATGTTGGTTTTTGTAAATCTTTTGTAAATTCTTGTATCCAACATGCCCAAGTCGCCTATGCCATAAATTAGTTAAATCATTATTGACGATAAGATAATAAATATTTTGACTAACCAAATCACTTGTGCAAATTTTATAAAGATTGTCTTTTCTATTTGCTTCATAAATAATTTTACCATTTTTAAGAATAAGGCATTTTTCTATATTGAAAACAATATTATAATTAGAATCACAAAGTTGGCTTACACTTATCAAATTGAACTTAAGCCCTTCTACTAATAAAACTTTACTAAGAGAGAAAGAAGAATTATCAATGTCTTCATTGCCAAGAATTTTTCCTTTGCCATTCCCGAACATGACTGTTCCTTCTTCTTGGAGCTTATTGTTGGTAAAGAGTTCTCTCTTTCCGGTCATATGGTGCGAACACCCGTTGTCCACTAGCTATTTTGAATCTTCCGAAATTGTTATAGCCCCTAGCACCTACAAATAAATTATTTTTAGGTATCTTAAAATTTTGGGGTCCATGGGGGTTAGCCTTTAGACCTTTGGGTCTCCAAAAATGACTATTGTTATTTCTAAGTTTGCATGCACTAGAAAAATATTCATTTTTACTACAATAAAAGCAAGTAATAATATTAGGACTACTAGCACATATGAAAGTTGGAGTTTGGTCATTTTTCTTAAAATCAATTTGAAAAGATTTGTAACCAATTTTTAGTTTAGATTGCTCATTTCTTTGTGCACCAAGGGTTTTTGTAACCAGTGGCGGACGCAGGATTCTAATTTTTTTTTTTTTTTTTTGGGAGGGGGAGGGGGCGAGAAAACGACGAGTTTAAAAAAATAATATACAAAGTTAAAACTAACCTGGTTAGTTGAACTTCAAACTTGAATCCATCGGTAATCAAAATATCAATTGACATTGAGTTGCAAACTTATAGTATAATAATATGTTTAGATCTTTCTGCATAAAAAAAATAAAAACAGATCAATTATATATATTTATATATTAATTTATGAAATAAAAATAATAATAAGAAAATAGATTACTTACATGTCATTTGCTTTGGGAACTTGAATTGCAATCTCCTTTCTTTCATATCACAAAACTCATCAATAATAGAATCATCATCAAACGTTTGTGCAATTTATTTCTCGATATATGTGATCTAATAACTCCCCAAATAATCATCTTCCATCTTATTCCTGAGCCTAGTTTTGACAAGCTTCATAGCAGAAAAAACACGTTCACTAGTAGCAGTAGAAATAGGAAAATTAGCACGAGCCGAACTAATCTATCCAAAAGAGGATAAATTTGAGGCTTTCTTATCTTCACCAACATTTGACAAAGTTCTGAAATTGTTGATAAACTTTGAAGTGCGGGATATTGACGAATATCAAGCTCAAAGTGCTCTAACTGAAATCTCAAATGCAATTTCTCATGTTCAGAAAAATTTTCAGAGTAGAACATTTCAGCAAGCTTGCAAATATCATCAATATTGAAATGTTTGTAGTCATCTCGAGGATCTAAAGATGAACAGAGCATAAGCAATTCCACCATATCAACTTTGAATCTCTCATTCAGTTCTTGCAATTGAGAATCAATTGTAGCAAAAAAATATCAACTCGAAAATGATGTTCAATGGTAAATGGATCCTTTTTGTGACGAGATCGACCTCTGCCTGCAGTATAAGGATCACTCAAACTGAGAGCATTTACTCTGTGTTTCTCACAAAATGATTTCACCTTCTGAAATAAAAGATCCCATCCATCTTCTCTTAACTTTTGTACTAATGTCTATGTCGTAGAGACAAGATGCATAGAATTCACAATATCTTGAGACTTACACTGCATATAATATGCATATGGACACTCATTAGAGACAAGTTCTTGTAATACAGACCATTCTCCATGCATATTACTTGCCCCATCAGCTCTTCTATGTGGCGAATTAGGATATTTTCCAACATGAGATAAAAGAACACAATTTTCTCCATCATTAACCTTTTTACATGATCGAAATCCCTCAATTGTGAATGCACCAGAACCAACACGTCCACTTGGTTTAGAAAATAAATAACATGGCAAACAGAAAATAGCATCTTTACTTGGAGAATATTCCAACCATTCTGGGAATAGTTTGAACCAAGAGAACTAAAAACGACGACCTTTTTCATTTAAAGGATACTCATGCATCTCATGTTGATATGGCCCAACTTTCACATAAGCTCTTTGAATTTCATCTCATTGTTCCACACTATAACTACATATTTGTGGACGTTTTCCAGGATCTCATTCTATAGACATAGCATCAAGTTCTTGAACATCTATTCGAGTAGCTTTTGATAGAGGTTCTTGTTCTTTATTATGAGTTGAAGATTCAATATTATTTTCCACAACATCTAAGGGCTTTTGTGAAGAAGTACTGCACTGAGAGTTCATTTTCTTAAAAAATGAATCAATTTTTTATTTTTCATTGTAATTGATTAATAATGAACCAAGAATTTGTTAAAAACAATATAAAATTTGTTATTGATTACCAAAATGACTATGTTTCAGTATTTAATATTAACATGAAATATGAAACTTATTAAATAAATAAGATAAAAAAACATAAATGAACAAATAGAACACAAATAATCAAATAAATAAGGTATGGATTACTAACAATTAAATTACATAAACAAGAAAACAACAACTAAACAAGCATGATATTTTTATCTAAAACAATACAGATGAAAATAGCAGGAAAATAAAATAACAACCGGAATTAGTAGCTTGAATTGATCCAACTAGCAACATCGTCCGCAAAATAGAACTAATTTTTATCCTTCCCCTTTTAATTTTCAATTTCAGAATGAAACCCCAAATGTGAAAGTTGAAACATCTCTAACCATTATTTTGATGTGGGTCAGCATCTTTTTGATTTTGTGGGATTTTTTTGTCCTTTTGTAGTTTTATTTTAAGGGTAGTTCTCTTGTAAGACCGTCTTACGGATCCTATTCCGTAAGACGGATCCTACCCGCAACCCGCCAGCAATCTCCCAGCCCACCAGCCTACCCGATGCGCCCAGGACACGTGCCCAGGCCCACCCGCCCAGCCCCTCTTATTTAAAAAAATAGAGCTCCACAGGGGAATTGATACCACGACCTAAATAAATTTAAGGTGGTGTTCTACCACTATATCACTAGTGCTTATTATGCAAATTTAGTATAACAATTTATATAAACCCATTCATAAAATACGCCTGGTAATTAAAAAAAAATTAAAAACGCCTATAAATGTAAAGACTAAGAATCGAACCCAAGTCTATTAAAAAAATGATACATTATATTAATAAATGGATACTTATAAAAATGTTACTTTAACTATATCATATTTATTTTTTATTTTTTCTTCTTTCCTTCATTTCTAATTTGTGGCTATATTAAAAGACATGATACTTTATCTCAAAAAATAGATATTTTAACGTATAAAAGTGTTACTTTAACTCTGTTATATATATTTATTGTAATATATTCATAATTTGTGACTATATTAAAAAAGAAAAATAAATATGACAGAGTTAAAAATACCACTTTTATGAGTAAAAATATTAATTTTTTGAGATAAAGTATCATGTTTTTAATACGGTCACATATTAAAAATTCATTACATTGAAGAATCACAAATGTATCATATTTAACATCAAAAGTATCACTATTTCCAGCACAAGTATTAGTTTTTCACTGTCAAAAAACATTTGTTATGAGCTAGAATGAGCACATTAAAAAAATCTTATTTTTTGAATATATAAGAATTAGAGTTTCAATGTTCACCTTAAAAGTATCATATTTTTTACTCAAAAATGTCACTATTTTAATATAAAGTATCACTTTTTGTTAAGAGAATTTAAAATTTTAAAATGTCATTATCCATCATAAAAGTATCATATTTAATATCAAATGTATCACTATTTTCAGCACAAGTATCAGTTTTTCAATGTAAAAAATATTAGTACGAGACTAGAATGAGTACATCAAAAAATCTTATTTTTTTGATTATGTAAAATTATAGTATCAATGTTCACCATAAAAGTATAATATTTATTACTCAAAGGTATCATATTTTTTGCTGAATATTATTGTTCAATAATAGAATCCAATATCTTAGGGGCAACAGTTTGAAGCGCAATGGAGGGATGATAATGAAGCTTTATGCGAGAGCAACAATTGAAATTTGTGTGGGGTTAAGAGTGTTGCAGATTTTTTGGGGGAAAATTACTTGGAGGGGAAGAGTTTGTGTTGTGTTCAATTTTTATGTGGCAGCAACAATACATTAAGAATGGTGTTATATACATGGTTATTCTAAAATTGCACAAGAAGTACCAGTAGCCTAGCGGTAGAATAGCATTTGTCCTTGGTATCAACCCGGGTTCAATTCCTAGCTGGTGCACATTCTCAGCTCCAATTTTCTAATTTTTAAATTAAGCGGATCCAGCAGGCGTATTGGGCGGGCATTTGCAACTTGGGCTGAGTCTATTGGGGCCAACTTGTTAGGGGGTTGGCTAGTCTTAGTTGTAGTTTTCAATTTTTTTTTACTGATTACCGGATCCAGGCGGGTTGGGCAGGTGGGCGGGCTGTAGGATCCATCTTGCGGAATAGGATCCGTAAGACGGTCCTATATGAATTTTTGCCTTATTTTAATAGTTAGTGGTCACGCCATACCTTTTAGACTTTTTTATTCTTTAATTAATATACTTATATTTTAATGTTAAAAAACTTTACAAAAACACATCAGAATTTGGGGCTGTGATTGGCATGTATTTTGCATGTATTTTGGACTTAATTTTGGCCAGAATGAGTTGCTATGCATGCATTACATGAGTAAATAGGGCTTTATTCCTGTTTTATGGAAAAGGATTACGCTTTGCTAGTTTTGTAGGAATTTATTGATAATTGTAGCACTTTAGCAACAATTGGGAGCATTGCGATAAAAAACCGCCAATGATTGATGTAATGTACGAAATTTGGAGTTGAATCGAGAAAAAGTCAAACGAACCAGGCAAAAACGGAAGAAAATGGCCGAGTATCAAGTGTAGCAGATGCGCACGGGCAGGGCGTGCGACCCTAGCCCGACCCGTGCGCCACCCAACACTGAAACTCAACCTTCGACTACAAGCATGGGCTGGGCGTGCGACCCTAGCCCGACCCGTGCGCCTGTGCTGGAAGAACAGAGTCTGACCTTGTTCGAACTAGGTTTTCGACCCCAACGAAGTACAAATAGAGACGGGGTGGCCACATACAAAGATACGCTGATTTTTGTCCTAGAAAGCAGAGAGAAGAGCAATCTTCCACCAGAGATTTGGAGAGATCGATCAAGACCGCAACCACACCTTCGAGGATTGAAGATAGATCGAGAGATCGTCATCATCCCCTAGTTCACTCATTCCATAGTATCGTTATTTTCAAATAGTTAGACATTAACATTAATAATTTGTCTATGAATTATTTCTTTTCTATGTCTAGCTAAAATTGTGATTCCCGGGTTTGGGAGTAGGTTAATGGATACTTTTACTTGATGATTAATTACAATTGAAGTTAATGTTTTTCAACTCTATTCAAGTAATTTGCTTTAATTCTTGTTTTATCAAAACGCGTTTGGTTTAACTTGTTTGATGTACTGATTCATAATTCTAACCGATGAGTTCAATACTAGATCTATGAGTACTTGACATGAATATCTTGCATGATTGAGAAGTCTGTGAATATTCGTGAAGCTTTATAATCTTTTGAACTTTTGGGAGTTGGATATCTCATGTTGAGTAGAGATGCTAGCATAGATATTCCAATCAACGCTTTTACATACATCTCGAGAGAGAGGGTAAATTACTTTTGTGATCAGTCATTAGGGAAGAATACGTTTAACTTTGGTTTGACTAATCTGAGAATAAAAGGGGATATTAACTGAAACCATAACCCAGGAATCTATTCATCATCTTGATCTTTCAATCATTCTTTACTTTGTTACTTTAGGATAAATTTCTGCTTTAGTTAATAAAACCAACTCACTCACTTTCGATCGTCTAGATAAAAATAAGGTTATTATAATACAATACTTAGTACATCAATTTATTAGTCCATGTGGACTCGACCTTGCTAACCCTATTCTATAAACTGCACCGTACACTTGCGGTGAAGCTAAAAGAAATAAGGTGAACAAGTTTTTGGCGCCATTGTCGGAGGCTAATTAATTTTTTAGTACTAATATTACGATAAATAGAATTATTTTTAATTTAGATATTTTTTCTTTCTTTTTATCTTGTTGTTTAATTTTACTTCTACTTTGTTTGACTTGTTTTCTTTAGTTGGTTCAGGTAGTGCATGAACACTCGCTCGAAGCAAGGAGAATTAGCACTGTTCATACCGGAGGTTGAGGCTTTTACTAGGTGAATTAGTGTGGCTACTAAATGGGCAGAAAGACAGCAAGAACAAGCTATGACAGACGTAGAAGATAACAACAAAGGCAATAATGGGGTCGACAACGGAGGTAACAACCGGGCCAACAGGGTCAACGTCGAGTTACCAGTACCAGAGGTTCCGGCGGTTCCGGTAGTCCAGCAGCAGGCGATTCGCGACTACTTTCGCCCACAGACCAATCGCAACTATGGTGGAATTGCCAATGTCCCAATCAATGCAAACAACTTTGGTGAAGCCAAAGACGATCTCGATGGTACAGTAGAATCAGTTTGGGGGTTTCCCGTCTGAGGATCCCAACTCTCATCTTGCGAACTTCATACAGATTTGCAATACCATCAAGATGAGCGGGGTGATTGATGATGCTATACGTCTTCGCCTGTTTCCTTTCTCTTTAAGGGATAAGGCTAGGAACTGGCTAGGCACCCTAACTTAGGGGAGTGTGAACAACTGGGAGGAGCTGAGTCAGAGATTTCTGTTTAAATACTTCCCACCAAGTAAGACACTACAGCTCAAAAGTGAGATCACTCAGTTCAGGCAGTTTGATTCTGAGCCCTTGTATGAGGCCTGGGAGAGATTCTGGGATTTATTGAGGAGGTGTCCGCAACATGGATTTCCTGAGGATCAGCAGCTCTGCTTCTTTTACAATGGGCTAATGAGACAGACTAAATCGTTTGTGGATGCTGCAACAGGAGGCACTCTACTTGCATGTTCCGGAAGATGCATTTAACTTGTTGGAAGAGATGGCCATGAATAGCTATCAGTGGCCCTCCGAGAGGACTAATGTGAAAAGGGTGGCCGAAGTTACTAATTCGGACCCAATTAAGGAGTTGACGGCTCATATGGTTGTATTGACAAATCAATTGAGTGCATTGACAAATGCAAATGAGGGAAACGCGGGTGCAAGTAATAGGGGAGTTCCTCTAGATCTGATAGAGGAAGAAAATTATGTTAATAACCGTAATTTCAACAATTTCTGAACAATCAGACTCCCACTCATTACCATCCGGGTTTGAGGAACCACAACAACTTCTCCTACGCGAACACAAAGAATGTGATGCAACCACCATCGGGGTTTAATGTGACAAACGGTGTCATTACTGCGGAGCCTTAGCCAACTATGGAGGATATTTTCACCTCGTTTATGAGTGAGACGAGGAACAGATTCAATAAGGATGAGGCGAAGCTAGACAAAATCGAAAACCATGTCACACAATTGGGTCCCAAATGAAAAATCTAGAAACCCAAATTGGCCAAATAGCTACGATTAATGGTGGGCAGCATCAGAAAGGCCAACTTCTGAGCAACATTGAGGTTAATCCAAAGGAGCAGTGTAAATCCATTTGTCTGAGGAGTGGTACGGAATACGAGGGGCCGAATATACCATAAATTGCTAAACAGACGCAGGGGAGCACGGCCCGTGCGCCCTTCAGGGGCAGCGATCATTACGCCGGGAGATGTGGAAACTGAAGCAAATGGCAATGTTGAGGCCGAGGAAGGATTTGAGGATCATCTTTCTGAACAAAAAGGAGCTGAGAAGCTTAAATCTTCCTTTAACCCTGATATTCCTAAACTTAATGTTCCCCTTCCTTTTCCCCAACGTTTTCAAAAGAAAAAGTTAGATGCGCAATTTGCTAAATTTTTTTTATTTTTAATAAACTTCATATTAACATTCCTTTTGCAGGCGCATTGGAGCAAATGCCCAATTATGCTAAATTTTTTAAGGATGTTATGTCAAAGAAGAGAAAGATGACTGGTTTCGAGACAGTCAATTTGATAGAAGAATACAGTGAGATAATCCAGAGAAACTACCACAGAAACTAAAAGATCCGGGGAGTTTCACTATCCCTTGTGCTGTTGGTGATGTTTTCTTTAAGAAAGCACTTTGTGATTTAGGAGCGAGTATTAACTTGATGCCCTTGACCATTTTCAGACAACTTGGATTGGGAGAGGTGAAGCCATCTACGGTCACCTTACAACTCACGGACCGATCACTCACGTATTTAAAGGGAATCATCAAGGATGTGCTCATCAAAGTAGATAATTTCATATTCCCTATGGATTTTTTGGTGCTGGATATGGAGGAGGACAAGGACATCCTATTGATACTTGGGCGTCCATTCCTAGCTACCGGGAAGGCCTTGATAGATGTGCAAAAGGTAGAGCTCACGTTATGGGTTAGCGATGAACATGTTTTATTTACTATCTATAAGGCACTTCAATTTCATGATGGTGTTGAAAATTGTAATTTCATAGACGTAGTTGAATCTTGCATTGATGAGTATGCGGATCATACATTGTTTAGGGATGATTTAGAGTTTAGTTTGACACATTCGTGTTCAACATCAAACATGATGATTGATTATGATAACCAAGACTTGTCTGACTGCGTTTGTGCTTTAGATAATATGCAGGAGCTACCGAGAAGTGCAAGAGGTGCGCACACGCAGAAAACATGCGAGAGTTCATTCTATAGGGGCGCACGACAGAGCACGCCCAGGCCGTGCGCATAGTCGAAGAAAAAGATGGAAAACCTGAAGAGAGCACAGCCCATGCGTCTGAGAATGGGCAGCCCGTGCCTAATGTCGAAGAAAAAGACGAGACACCTGAAGAGAGCACGGCCCGTGCCCCTGAGCATGGGCAGCCTGTGCGTCCATCCGAGGAGCCCACTTCGAACCCAGAACTCAAACCCTTGCCCGAGCATCTCAAATATGCATTCCTTGGAGCGAATAACATTAGTCTGGTAATCGTATCATATATTTGAACTTCAGTTCAACTCGATAAATTGCTTAGGGTGTTAAGAAAACATAAGTCGGCGATAGGTTGGTCAATCTCTGATTTAAAAGGCATCAGTCCATCGATTGTAATGCATAAAATTAGAATGGAAGATGTCTATAAACCTTCGGTGCAAAATCAAAGAAAATTAAACCCTATAATGCAAGAGGTCGTTAGAAAAGAGGTTTTAAAATGGTTAGATGCTGGAATCATATATGCTATTTCTGATAGTTCTTGGGTAAGTCCGGGGCAAGTGGTGCCGAAGAAAGGGGGATGATTGTTGTTAGAAACGAAAGTGATGAGCTTATTGCAACTAGAGTAGTTACTCGATGGCGTATTTGCATCGATTATAGGAAGTTGATTGATGCTACTCGCAAAGATCACTTTCCCCTGGTTATTCCGGGTATAACCAGATCATGATTGCCCTGGAAGACAAAGAGAAGACGATATTTGCATGCCCCTACGGTATGTTTGCATTTCGCAGAATGCCATTCGGACTATGTAACGCACCCGCAACTTTTCACCGATGCATGATGGCTATCTTTCATGATTTCATTGAGAAAATAATGGAGGTTTTTATGGATGATTTTTCTGTGTTTGGAGACTTATTTGATCATTGCTTGGATAATCTTTCTCTAGCTTTGCAGAGATGCGAGTGATGAGAATCCAGTCATGAAGGATCTGGGCAACACCAAATGCAAGCTATCTCGAGTTCTTGAAGACTATGTAATTGAGTTCTTGAGTTCTTGTATTTGTTTATCATAGATTAGATGTTAATTTCCATTGTTTTCAGTCATTTGAGTGGCCAAGTTGATGTTAGAGGCCAAGTATATTGAGTCTAGAGTCATATTAGTTAATCATGGGTTGAAAGGAAGCATTGACGATCGAAGAACAAGAGACTGCGTTCAAAAACGTCCAAGCGCGTCAACAGTTTTCAGCACTGCAGGGTTTAGTATTTTGGCCATAACTATCTCTACAAGATTGATATTGAGCTGATTCAAGTTGCTATGGAAATCTAAGAGAAAGGGCTACAACTTTTATGAAGACGTCAGGGGCTAATTACGTGAAGAACACGGCCTGGCCGTGCTTATTTGCACGGCCATGTTCGCTGAAGACGTGACGAACACGGCCTGGCCGTGCTTCTTTTTGAGTCTATTCAGTTTTTCGTTTCCTTTTTGATTTTGAGTTGATTCCTAGTTGGTTTAGAGTTTATTTTGAGTCGCCTATATAAGTCAAACACTTGTTTATTTTTCATAACTTTGATTATTGAATATTGAATTGAGATTTTCTCTCCAATCCTTTGGGTTTTTTTCCAAGAGCTTCAAGATTGTTCATCTTGTTGTGATTACTGACTTATCAAGCAAACTCACACATTCGTTTGTGGCGTCTACGCATACCGAGGTTCTTGTTTTTCTAAGCAACGGGTCGAGGTTTTCGCCATCTTTAATTGAACTAGTGACGATCTTGGGTTAACAACATATTGTTGTTGGGTTGTATGCACAGTTGTTGCTGCGGTTCACATCAGTTGGTATCAGAGCCATCTAGCAAGGTTAAATCTATCCTTATTTTATTTTGTTTTCCAGATTTTCTATGTTATCCATAATCCCTAGATCTTCAAGGGTTACCCCAAAAAAAATCGATATTCAAAAACAAATTCGGGAGTTTATTTCGTGAGTTGAGTGATACACGAGCGTATACACGTGAGGGAGTGATTTAAACATGACTGAGGAAAACCGACAACCGGCAGATTTAGGTAACAAGTTAGATATGGAGGCGATTGCAAATATGTTAAAGAAATTAATGTTGGAGAGATACGGGGATCCCAGAGAGGCGCCGTGAATCGAGGAGCCTACTACTAGGGTACGGAGGCCTAGGAGGTTCGAGTTAGAGGAGTGGGCAGATGAGATTGATGATTTTAATTCCGAAAGGGAGCAAAATTATAATCTGGGTAGAGGTCGGCGCGGAAATAAGGGTGATAGGGGGCATGAGGATGGCAATTTGAGTAACATCAAAATGCAAATCCCCTCGTTCCAGGGAAAGAGTGATCCGGATGCATATTTGGACTGGGAGAGGAAAATCAAGAATGTATTTGATTGCCAAAATTATTCTGAATTGAAAAAGGTAAAATTGGCATCAACTGAGTTATCGGATTACGCAAGTGTTTGGTGGGATCAATTAAAGGTCTCAAGGAGGAGAAGCGGCAAGCGGCCCATTTCCACATGGGAGGAGATGAGGAGTTTGATGCGACGTCATTTTGTTCCAAATCATTATTACAGAGGCATCTATCAAAGGTTGCAGAGGTTGACCCGGGGTCAAAGAGCGTAGAGGATTATCATAAAGAGATGGAGATGTTGATGGCGAGGGCTAATATAGAGGAGGACCATGAGGTTACAATGGCAAGGTTCATTGCCGGGTTAAATACTCCTATAGCAAATGCCATCGACTTACATCATTGTGTCAATCTTGAGGAGATGGTGCACATGGTGGTCAAAATTGAGCAGCAGCTCAAGAAGAGGGGTTTTACACGGCAAAATCGCAACACTAGCACCAATAATTGGGGTTCGAATACTCCTACGATGGATGACACGCGTTTTTCACAACAGCCAAAAATTGTGGAGAACAAGACAGACTCAGACAAGGCAAAACCATCAGGTAAATTTGATCCTTCTACTTCACGCACGAGAGACATTGAGTGTTTTAAATGTCATGGGAGGGGTCATAGCGCTAGCGAATGTCCAAATAGAAGAGTGATGGTGATTCAGACTAATGGTGATGTAGAGTCCGAAAGTGAGGATGATTCGGATTATAATGATATGCCGGAATTGGAGGAGGGTCTAGAGGTAGTTAAGTCGGTGAAGGGTGATGTGTTATCACCAGTGTCACGTAGAGTTTTGATGGAGCCAAAGTTAATTTATCATGAGCAGCGAGAAAATATTTTTCACACTAGATGCTTAGTTAAGGATAAGGTGTGTAGTATTATCATTGATGGAGGTAGTTGTACAAACGTGGCTAGTGCGAAATTGGTGGAGAAGATGGAGATTCCTACACTTGAACATCCAGAACCGTATACACTACAATGGTTCAATGATTGTGGCGAGGTGCGAGTTAATAAAAGAGTGTTGGTGTCTTTTCAAATTGGGGGTTATAAGGATGATATATTATGTGATGTGGTGCCAATGCAGGCTTGTCATATCTTGTTGGGTAGGCCAAGGTAGTTTGATAGGCGAGTTGTGCATGATGGATATACTAATTGCTATGCTTTTGAGCATGAACGAAGAAAGTTCATACTTTCATCTCTTACACCTGCAGAAATTATGATGATCATGTGAGGATGAGAGTTTGTGAGTCAAAAGAAAAAGAGTGTTCGGCAAGTGAGCAAAAGAAAGAAATAAAATACAAGAAAAATGAGAGCTTGAGTGAAAATAAAAATAGAGAGCTTGAGAGTTTGGCCAAGGGTAGTTGTGAGATTCGAGAGATGGCCAAGAAAAAGGAGAGCACAAAATTTGAGTGGGCCAAAAATATGGGGGGAAAGGCCAATGAGGTAAAACAAGAGAGAAAATTTGTGCTTATGATTAAAATGAGAGACATTATGCGAGAGTGTTTGAATGCTAACATATTTGATAATATTTTGCCAAGTTCTATTGTTTCTCATGCGCAGGGGTTTGGGCAACCGGATGAGTGTGCGTGCCGTTTCACATTTGATTCGGGTGGATTAATATAATTGTTCAATCTTTGGGGTCCAACATTTGGATTCGAGGATGAATCCCTTTCAAGAGGAGGGGAATGATGAGAATCCAGTCACAAAGGATCCGGGCAACACCAAATGCAAGCTATCTCGAGTTCTTGAAGACTATGTGATTGAGTTCTTGAGTTCTTGTATTTGTTTATCATAGATTAGGTGTTAATTTCCATTGTTTTGAGTCATTTGAGGGACCAAGTTGATATTAGAGGCCAATTATATTGAGTCTAGAGTCATGTTAGTTAATCATGGGTTGAAAGGAAGCATTGACGATCGAAGAACAAGAGATTGTGTTCAAAAACGTCCAAGCGCGTCAACAGTTTTCAGCACTGGCAGGGTTTAGTATTTTGGCCATAATGTTCTCTACAAAATTGATATTGAGCTGATTCAAGTTGATATGGAAAGCTAAGAGAAAGGGCTACAACTTTCATGAAGACGTCAGGGGATAATTACGTGAAGAACACGGCCTGGCCGTGCTTATTTGCACGGCCATGTTCGCTGAAGACGTGACGAACACGGCCTGGCCGTGCTTCTGAAGCACGGCCGTGCTTGTTGCCGCGTTTTTTGAGTCTATTCAGTTTTTCGTTTCCTTTTTGGTTTTGAGTTGATTCCTAGTTGGTTTAGGGTTTGTTTTGAGTCGCCTATATAAGGCAAACACTTGTTTATTTTTCATAACAACTTTGATTATTGAATATTGAATTGAGATTTTCTCTCCAACCCTTTGGGTTTTTTTCCAAGAGCTTCAAGATTGTTCATCTTGTTGCGATTACCGACTTATCAAGCGAACTCACACATTCGTTTGGGTTAACAACATATTGTTGTTGGGTCGTATGCACAGTTGTTGTTGTGGTTCATATCAGCAAGGAGACTAACCTTGTTTTAAATTGGGAAAAATATCATTTCATGGTACGTGATGGTATTGTATTAGGCCACCGAGTCTCTTCTGCAAGTTTAGAAGTTGATAGAGCGAACATTATCGCAATTGAGAAACTCCCACCTCCAACAAACGAGAAGGCCATTCGAAGCTTTTTGGGGCACGCCAGATTCTACAGAAGGTTTATTTGAGACTTTTCTAAAATAACTAAACCTTTGAGTCAGTTACTTGAAAAAGATACTGCTTTCACTTTTTCTGATGATTGTTGATAGGTGTGAGTTTTGCATGTATTTTGAGGCGTATTTCTGGCTATAATGATGGGTAAACATGCACATACTCGAGTTAAATGTTACATATTCACTCCTTGTGGAAAAGATATTACACTTTGCTTATTTTGTAAGAATTTCATGATATTTGAAGCAAATTGAATATGAATACGAGGATAGCAAGGTGGAAACACGGAGAATTGAGTGAATATACGAAAAGTTAAGCCAAAAAGAGCGAAAGTTGAGTGTCTACGGAAAACAAAACAGGGGGCACACTGGTTGGGCGTGCCTCAGACACCACCCGTGCACCCCTGTGTAAAGATAATTGGAGCTGCAGCATGGCGAACGGGTAGCCCATGCATCGACGCATGACCCATGTGTCCTACAGAGGATGAATGATTTCACTGGGGTGGCGCACGGGTAGGCCGTGCTCTGACGCACCACCCGTGCGCTCTACAGAGACTTGGATTATTTCAGCAGGGTGGCGCACGGGTAACCCGTGCTCCGACGCACCACCCGTGCGTCTACTGAATCCCATATGCTGACATTATGTCCTAAACTTGATGGTGGGTATAAAAAGGCTTTTTGGGGGGCGCACACAAGGATATTCTGGCATTTTGGGATCTACAACACAAGACAAGGGTCAACTCTTGGAAGGAGATATCAAGGAGACAATTAGGTTGCATCGGAGCTTGAAGAACGGAGATATATCGAGAGATTGTCGACGTTCCTAAGTTTTTCTTGCTTCTCTTTTAGTTTCAATCTTTCATTTTCATTTGTAATGGCTTTGAACACTTTGTTTATAAGTTGTTTAGTCATGTGTAGCTAAACTCTTGAGATTTTCGGGTTTTGGAAGTAGATTAATGAACTCTTGTTGGATGTTTTAATCTTAGTTGAAGTTATTATCTTGAAGCCTATTTGAGTATTTTGAGCTTATTCTTGTTTTATCACTTGATCAATGATTTAACTTGTTTGACATATTGATTCATAATTCGAGAGATGAGTTTCAATATTAGATCTTGAATACTCGACACAAATATTTGCATGAATCGAGAGGTTTGTAAATATTTGTGAGGATATTTGATCTTTTAAACTTTTGGGAGTTGAATGCTTCATGTTGAGTAGATATGCTAGCATAAGTATTTCAATCTACGTTTTATATGCATCTCGAGAGAGAGGATAAAATAGCTTTGTGATCGTCTTATAGGAATATTGATAATAACGTGGCTTGATTAAATCGGATAACAAGAGGATTATTAATCGAAACCTTAACTCGGAAATCCATTTCATTATCTTGATACTTCTATCATTTGTATTACCTTAATCTTGTGTTTTAGTGATTTAAATTGTCTTAATCTCAATACAACAATCATCCAATTTCGATCGTCTAAATAAAAATAAGACTATCTTGGATCAATACTTAGCATATTAATTTATTAGTCTCCATGGATACGACCTTGCTTACCCTATTCTATAAACTACACCGTACACTTGCGGTGAAGCTAAAAATAAGGCGAACAAGTTTTTGGCGCCGTTGCCGGGGACTAATACAATTTTTGGTGCTAATATTGCGATATATAGAATTATTCTTAATTTAGACATTCTTTTTATTTTTTTTATTTTGGTTTGACTTTAATTCCACATTATTTGACTTGTTTCTTTTAGTTTGGTCCAGGTAATGCATGAACACGCACTCTAGGCCGGGGGACTTAATACCGCTCATACCGGAAGTTGAGGCTTTCGCGAGGAGAATCAGTGCTACCACTAGACGGGCTGAAAGACAACACAATCCGATAATGGGGGATTTGAATGAGTTACCAATACCTGCAAACAATGGTGGAAATGAGTTACCGATACCGGTTCAACAGCAAGCCATTTGTGATTACTTTCGACCACAAACGAATCGTAATTACGGTGGTATTGCCCATATTCCTATCAATGCCAACAACTTCGAGCTCAAACCTAAGACTCGATCAATATGGTGCAACAGAATCAGTTTGAGGGGTTCGCAACTGAAGATCCTAACTCTCATCTTGCACATTTTATCCAAATATGCAATACGATCAAAATGAACGGAGTCTCAGATGACGCCATAAGATTGCGCCTGTTCCCATTCTCTTTACGGGATAAGGCGAGAAATTGGTTGGGTACCTTGACGCAAGGCGGTGTAAGCACATGGGACGAATCGAGCCAAAAGTTCTTGTTTAAATTCTTTCCACCGAGCAAAACTTTGCGGCTCAAAAGTGAGATCACTCAATTCCGACAGTTCGATTCGACTCGAGCCTTTTTGTACGAGGCTTGGGAAAGGTTTCGGGATTTGTTACGTAGATGTCCACAACATGGGTTTCCGGAGGATCAACATTATGTTTCTTCTACAATGGTTTAATGGGACAAACGAGGGCCTTTGTGGATGCCGCAGCGGGAAGAGCATTGTTGGCAAGGTTTCCACAAGATGCCTTGAACCTTCTTGAGGAAATGGCCATGAACAGTTACCAGTGGCCATCTGAAAGATCTAATGTACAACGAGTAGCCAAAATCTCGGATTCAGACCCAATTAAAACATTGACGGCACAAGTAGCGGCTTTGACAACTCAGTTGAGTGTATTTACAAAGGGGCCAGAAGCAGGCCCGAGCATGGGTAGTGAAGCTCTTCTATATCCGATGGAAGAGGTAAATTATGTGAATAACCGGAATTTCAACAATTTCCGGAATAATTCAAACTCAACGCACTACCATCCAGGGTTGAGAAATCATGAAAAATTTTCCTATGCAAATACAAAGAATGTGTTACAACCTCCGCCGGGATTCAATGCTTCAAGTGGAGGCAGAAATGGGGAAGGCAAATCATCGTTGGAAGATGCACTCACCTCCTTCATAAATCAATCTAATGCTTTCATGAATGATACGAGGAGCCGCCTCGCTAAGCAAGACTCTCGGATGGATAAGATCGAACAACAAGTGACAAGCTCGATAAAAAATCTGGAGACTCAAATGGGTCAATTGGCTACAATTGTGGGTGGTCAACATCACAAGGGTCAATTTCCAAGTAATACGGAAATGAATCCTAAGGAACAATGCAAGGCGATTCGTTTACGAAGCGGTACGGAATATGAGGGGCCTGGAATCTGAAACTTTCAGATGAAGCATCGAGGCTGGAAGCGGGAGAATCCGTGATGAAAGATGATATTGAAGAAAATAGGAAAGAAGAGAACAAAGAGGCGGAACAAACAGGGGCTGAGAAGCTAAAATCATCATCTAACTCGAATATATCTAAGTTTCCTATATCTCTTCCCTTTCCTCAAATATTTCAAAAGAAAAAGCTTGATAATCAATTTGCCAAATTCATTGATATATTTAAGAAATTTCACATTAACATTCCTTTTGCAGACGCACTAGAACAGATGCCAAACTATGCGAAATTTCTTAAGGATGTTATGTCAAAAAAACGGAGGATGACAAGCTTTGAAACGGTGAATTTGACAGAAGAATGTAGTGCGATTATCCAAAGAAAGCTACCACAAAAACTGAAAGATTCGGGGAGGGAGTTTCACTATCCCTTGTGCTATTGGTGGTAATTTCTTTAATAAAGCGTTATGTGATTTGGGGGCAAGTATTAACTTGATGCCTTTGTCCATTTTCAGGAAGTTTGGATTAGGCGACGTGAAACCAACTACGGTGACATTGCAACTTGCAGACCGATCACTTACGTATCCAAGGGGAATTATTGAAGACGTATTGGTAAAAATTGATAAATTTATATTCCCCGTGGATTTCTTGGTTTTGGATATGGAAGAAGATCGAGACGTTCCACTGATACTTGGACGTCCTTTCCTAGCCACGGGAAAAGCCTTAATAGATGTACAAAAAGGGGAACTCACATTACGTGTTAATGATGAGCATGTTTTATTTTCTATATATAAGGCAATGAAATTTCATGATTCGGTGGAGAATTGTAATTTTTTGGATATATTTAGTTCATGCATTGAGGATTATGTTGATCATACATTGTCTACAGATGATTTGGAATTTGGTCTAACCCACTCGTGCTCAATGTCGAGTGTTGTACTTGATTTTGATAACCAAGATTTGTACGACTATGTTTGTGCCTTAGATCATATGCAGGAACTACCTAAGAGTGCAAGAGGCGAGAACGCAAAGCCAGAAATAAGGGAGCCGGATTTATAGAAACGCACCACCCATGCGTCCACGCACGGGCAACCCGTGCGTGATGCTGAGGGACGAGTTGAACTCTCTAAAGAGCACACACCGCGGCCCGTCGCGGCGCATGGGCTGCCCGTCGTGACCAAAATAGCAACATCGACTCTGGAACTCAAACAATTACCTGAACACCTCAAATATGCATTCCTTGGGGCAAATAATGCAAATCCGGTAATCGTTTCATCTCTTCTCATGCCTACTCAACTTGATAGACTGTTAAAGGTTTTACGAAAACATAAGTCGGCACTAGGATGGTCTATAACTGATTTAAAAGGCATAAGTCCATCCATTGTGATGCATAAAATTCGGATGGAAGATGTTTATAAACCATCGATGCAAAACCAAAGACGACTAAACCCTATCATGCAAGATGTGGTTAGGAAGGAAGTGTTGAAATGGTTGGATGTCGGGATCATTTATGCGATATCGATAGTTCATGGGTGAGTCCGTACAAGTGGTGCCGAAAAAGAGGGGGTAACAAAGTGAAAAATGAAAATGAAGAACTGATTGCTACTAGAATCGTTACAGGGTGGCGAATTTGCATAGATTATCGAAAACTAAATGATGCCACTCGAAAATATCATTTTCCCCTTCCCTTTATCGATATGATGTTGGATCGTCTTGCAGGTTATGATTATTATTGCTTTTTAGATGGTTATTCCGGGTACAATCAAATCATGATTGCGCCAGAAGACCAAGGGAAAACAACATTTACATGTCCGTATGGCACATTTGCATTTCGTCGCATGCCATTTGGTTTATGTAATACGCCTGCCACTTTCCAACGTTGTATGATGGCTATATTTCACGATCTTATTGAAAAAGTTATGGAGGTGTTTATGGACGATTTCTCTGTGTTTGGTGATTCTTTTGATAATTGTCTTCACAATCTTTCCCTAGTCTTGCAGCGATGTAAAGAGACCAATCTAGTACTAAATTGGGAAAAGTGCCATTTTATGGTACGCGATGGTATTGTGCTAGGTCATCGAGTCTCTTCCGCAGGTTTGGAAGTTGATCGGGCAAAGATTGTAGCAATTGAGAAGTTACCACCTCCTACAAACGAGAAAGCCATTCGAAGCTTCTTGGGCCATGCCGGATTTTACAAAAGGTTTATCCGTGACTTTTCTAAAATTTCTAAGCCCTTGAGCCAATTGCTAGAAAAAGATGTTGCTTTCATTTTTTCCAATGAATGTTTGCAGGCGTTCGAAACGTTGAAGACAGCATTGGTGACCGCACCTATACTCGTCGCCCCAGATTGGAGTCAACCATTTGAGCTGATGTGTGATGCAAGCGACTTTGTGGTTGGGGCTGTTCTCGGTCAAAAGAGGGAAAAATTGTTCAAATCCATCTACTATGCAAGTCGAACGTTGGACAGTGCTCAACAGAATTATACCACAACCAAGAAAGAGATGTTAGCGATTGTTTTTGCATTCAATAAATTCTGATCTTACTTGATCGGGACGAAAACAATTGTGCATACCGACCATGCGGCTATCAAATACCTCTTTGACAAGAAGGATGTGAAACCGAGGTTGATTCGATGGATCTTATTATTGCAAGAGTTTGATGTGGAAATCAAGGACCAGAAAGGATGCGAGAACGTGGTAGCAGACCATTTGTCTCGATTAGAAAATCAAGATGGAGCAAAAGGAAGTACGTGATTAATAAAAGAGGAGTTTCCTGATGAACGATTACTCATGCTTGAGGCAAAGTTCCCGTGGTATGCGGACTTTGTCAACTACTTGGCTGTCGGAGTTCTACCTCCGGATCTATCACCATATCAAAAG
Organism: Rehmannia glutinosa; assembly: GCA_016081115.2. Taxonomy (NCBI): domain Eukaryota; kingdom Viridiplantae; phylum Streptophyta; class Magnoliopsida; order Lamiales; family Orobanchaceae; genus Rehmannia; species Rehmannia glutinosa. The sequence goes on along the minus strand of JABTTQ020001721.1, from coordinate 1,443,803 downwards.
AAGAAATTCTTACATGACGTAAAGTTCTACATGTGGGATGACCCCCTACTCTTTAAGAGGTGCGCGGACAAAATCATAAGAAGATGCATACCCCAAGAAGAATGGGAGGGAGTCCTACAACAGTGTCACTCTTCACCCTCTGGCGGACATTTTGGCCCAACCCGCACCGCAGCGAAGGTATTGCAAAGTGGGCTATATTGGCCCACTTTATTTAATGACTGTTATTTGTTTGTGCAACAATGTGACAGGTGTCAGCGAATGGGAAACATTTCAAGGAAACACGAGATGCCAATGACCAATGTAATTGAAGTGGAGTTGTTCGATGTGTGGGGGATTGATTTTATAGGCCCATTTCCATCGTCTTCGGGTTATCAATATATTCTACTTGTTGTGGAATATGTATCCCATTGGGTAGAGGCGATTCCTTCCAAAACAAATGATGCTCAAGTTGTAATGCGATTCCTTAAGAAAAACATCTTTACTAGATTCGGCACTCCAAGAGCTTTAATTAGTGATGGAGGGTCGCATTTTGTAAACAAATTGATGAGCAACTTGTTGGCAAAATATGGGGTCAAACATAAAGTTGCATTGGCATATCATCCACAAGCCAATGGACAAGCAGAAGTGGCTAATAGGGAGATCAAACAAATCCTTGAAAAGACAGTGAACATCAACCAAAAAGATTGGGCGTTAAACTTGGATGATGCTTTGTGGGCATACCGAACAGCATATAAGACACCGTTGGGCACATCCCCCTATCAACTTGTTTTCGGGAAATCATGCCACTTACCGGTGGAGTTAGAACACAAGGCATTCTGGGCAGTCAAAAAGCTAAATATGGATTTTCAAAAAGCCGGCGAGGAAAGGTTGCTCCATTTGAATCAGATGGAAGAGTTTCGGGATGAAGCCTACGAAAACTCCTGAATTTATAAAGAAAGAACCAAGAGGTGGCATGATAAGATGATCAAGAAAAAGAGTTTTTACCGGGAGAACCGGTGCTCCTATACAATTCACGCCTTAAATTTTTCCCGGGAAAACTCAAGTCTAAGTGGTCGGGGCCATTCGTGATAAAGAAAGTATTGAATCCACCCGGGATTGTAGAATTGTTGACAAAAAAAGGTGAGACTTTCATGGTAAACGGCCAACGGATTAAGCACTACTTCCACCGAGGAAATCAAGAGGAGATGACATCCACCACCTTGCGCGACCCGTAATTTAACAAAATAGGCGTCAAGCTAAAGACGTTAAATATAGCGCTTGTTGGGAGGCAACCCAACGGTTTTTCGTGTGACTTTCATTTTTGTGTGTGTTTAGTTTCAATTTTGTGTGATTGGAGTGATTTGATATGCGTGTTTCTCTAAATGAGTGTGATTTGTGTGTTTTTGTTTCATTTTTGTGTGTTTTTGAAAAAAACAAATTTCTGAATTGATGTACAGGTGCGCACGGGTAGCCCGTGCGTTGGCACACCACCCGTGCGCCCTACAGAGAGTTGGGGAATTCTACTGGGGTAGCACATGTGTAACCCGTGCTTCGACGCACCACCCGTGCGCCTTTCAGAAGGGGCATAAATAAGAGCAGTTTTAAAACTGCTCTTTTTACCAAAATTCCCCCAAATCGCGCGCCCACCTCTCAAATTTCATTGCCTTCATAATTTCTTGTAATTTCTACCCAAATTCTCCCATTTAATCACTCCCCCATCACATTAGAACCACAATTTGCATTATATTCAAGTTTGCTTGAAGAAAATTGAAGATAAAGCACCTAGGGTTCAAGTTGTTCAATTTGAGTCGAAATTCGAAAATTCCGGTAAGAGCATCGTTTTTCCTTGCGAATTTCTTGTCAATTATGTAATGGGAATCATGATTGGTGCTAGCTTTGATATTTTTGCTATGTTTTGAATGAAAAACTCTTTGAAGCAATTTATCAAACACCTTGTGGGCTTGTGTAATTGAGAGATTTTGGATGAAATATTGATGAATAAGGCATGGCCAATGATTGTTTGAGCTAATACTTGTCTAAAAGGGCCATAATTTTTGCTTGCTTGGGGTAGTTGATCGATCAAAGTGAAGTAGGGAAGTGAATTTGCATCACCTAATATGTTAGCTTTAATCCCTTACTTTGTTGTTGCCATTGATGATATTGGGATGCTAATGGAATGTATTTCAGGTTCAAATCCTTCATGGCCGAGCGAAGAAATCCCCAGGGAGGAAGGAGACGTGCATGCGGGGTGGCACAACGAGACGTGGCACCGCCAGAGGTAGACCAAAACAGTCCCCCGGCATATGGGATTGACTTGACAAACGCCGATGATCTTGAGCGATGGAATCGCTTGGTGGGTCGCCAAATAGCTCCATCCCGCTATGCCGACGATGAATGTACCCAAACTTTGGGGATACATGAGGACGTTTGGCGTCTCTTTGCAAACGTCGGATGGACCAATTTTATGAGTCGAAGGTGGCCGACCTTTAAACGATTCACACTGGAGTTTTTGAGTACCGTGGAAGTACTCAAACAAGGCGGGACTTTTGAACCATATATGATACGATTTCAGTTGGGGAACGTTCGTAGACAACTGTCTATGACCCAATTGAACACCATTTTCGAGGTTCCAACAAATGCTCGTACCCGCCCGATGCCCCATTATGATCCATATGACTTTTGGAGAATGCTTGTGGAAACACCACAAACGGGGCCTATGTTGTATGCCGCGCGGACCGCCAAAGCCTCTTGGATCCGGAATCCAATTTTCCGGTATATACAACGTGTGACCGCATCCTCCGTGTTCGCTCGAGAAAATATTGGAGGGATGACTACTAAGGAGCTTTATCTACTCTTGTGTATGGTCACAAATACCCCCTACAACACAGCCGTCAATTTCGCAGAGCAAATAAAACAGTTAGCTAGGGCGGAAGAGGGTACGATTTCTATAGGGGGCCTCATTACCCCTATTTCCCGGCATTTCAACGTCGATTTCCGAGGCTTGGAGCCTATCCTGGGCAGCACTTGGGTTAATTTGGCATCGTTGCACCACATGAAGTTCATAGCAAACGAAGACAACACATTGGTACTTCTACAAAAGAAAGGTGTTGCATTTCTGTTGCCTAACCCGCCATACACCACAGTAGATACATTGGCGGATACCACCAACTTCCTAATGAACTCTGACGCACATAACCGAATTACAGAGGCTATAGATGCAAGGAAGAAGCGCAGAGTTGAAGGCTTCCTGGATGAGGAAGATTTGGTGGCGGAGGAGGATGAGATACATGGAAGAGAAATGGGGGTGGAACCTCATCACCCCCAAATTGGATATGATATACCCGAGTCCTCACACGGAGGCGATTACCCCCGACGTTCTCAAAGCGAGGATCGTCCCGGCACTTCTCATAGTGGAGGGCCCCAACGCGGCAATGATTTTCAAGACATGTTATATGCATTTGGGGAGGACTTGCGTCGGCAAGGAGAGGAGTTGAGGCAACAGGGGGAGGACTTAAGGCAACATCGGGCTGATTTTCTCGCATTCAGTGAGCGCTATGATCGGCGTTCCGAGGAGACGTGGCAAGTGCTCCAACAGTTACAAATGTGGCATATTTCCCAAGGCCACTTCCCACCGCCGCCACTGCAGTGATTCATGTATATCCCCACTTTTCGTTATTGAAATTCTATTTTCCCCTTAGGACACTATAATTTCATTCAAGTTTGGGGGGAGAGATAGTATTTTAATATATGAAAAAGTGTGGATACAAAAAAAACAAAAAAAAATAATATAATCATGCATTTCTTGTTTTCATATAGTTGCATTAGAGCATTCTAGGTAGCATTGCATTAGAGCACGTTTATGGCTTTAGCACGTCTATTGCTTTCGTAGTGGTTAGAGAGTGAGTTGACCGGGCATGTTGCAACTTGTTGTTGTGTGTTGATTGAAAATTCATATTGTTGGGATTGGATGTTGGTTATGAGTTGATTGAGCCTTGAATAGATGACATTGAGCATGTTGATATGGAAAACTTGGTTTGATGCTTTGAATTACATAATTGCAAGCCTGTGAGCTTTTGAGCCTTTACTGCTTGTATCTTGTGCAGTCTTGTTGTGATTTGAGTGTATCATTCATGTTGTTAAAATTCTAGAACTTGCTTGGGTATCTCTGTCAAGGCCACATGTTGTATGCGAATTGTGAAGGTGATTAAAGGCCATCTTTGCTAGCCTTTCAAGCCTTTTACCTACCTAAAGATGTTGAAATTCCTAGTTATCCAAGTTGAGCCTATAGCCTATTTCTTTGATAACCACAAAAATTTAACCCTTGATCTTAATATATCCATCACCTTAAACTCGAATGTATAGCGTTGAGTAAAGGAATGAATGAGGATGAATGGGTGGGAATTGAAAAGTAGGATAAGTGGGCATACTTGGTTAAATGGAACAGAAAGAGGAAGGAAATGAGTTGAAAAAGAAGTGTTGAAAATGCACAAATGAAAAAAATTGAAAAGTTGATAAACTTGGGGGGCGAACGATTGTGATTTGAGGCGATTCTCAAAAGAAAGAAAAGAAATGGAGATAAATAAAGTTGATAAAAATGAGGGATGATTGGAGTAGCATATGGGATGGTAATGAAAATGTTTGATATGCTCATCGGTCTATATACTCGAGTTTGAGTCACTTTATCCAAAATTTCCTACCCAAACCAAAGAGCCTTCATTACAACCAAATGAGAAAGTCCTTTTTTATTCACAAATTGCATACACTCTAGTGGCGGAGATATGAGATGAATTGCAAGCCTATGGTAATTTTGCGACATCGAACTGATTTGAGCGTAAACACGTCCTATATCCTCGTGAGATGAGAGTATACACTTAACTTTGAGAGTTGGAATTCAGAGCATTTCACTTTGTTTTACTTGAGGCGTGTTCTTTGATCAGATATTTGAGGCTTGATTGGTTTGTTGCTTGACATTCATGATGAACAATATGAATTTTTTTTTGGATCCGTTGTGTGCGCTTTTATTTTTATCTCTCTATTGTGCTTTATCGTGTTTTCAAAAAATTGTTGATCGGGACGGTCAACGGTGTAAGTTTGGGGGATTTTGATAGGTGTGAGTTTTGCATGTATTTTGAGGCGTATTTAAGGCTATAATGATGGGTAAACATGCACATACTGAGTTAAATGTTACATATTCACTCCTTGTGGAAAAGATATTACACTTTGCTTATTTTGTAGGAATTTTATGATATTTGAAGCAAATTGAATACGAATACGAGGATAGCAAAGTGGAAACACGGAGAATTAAGTGAATATACGAAAAGTGAAGCCAAAAAGAGCGAAAGTTGAGCGTCTACGGAAAAAAAAACAGGGGGCACACGGGTTGGGCGTGCCTCAGACACCACCCGTGCACCCCTGTGTAAAGATAATTGGAGATGCAGCATGGCGCACGGGTAGCCCATGCATCGACGCATGACCCGTGCGCCCTACAAAGGATGAATGATTTCACCGGGGTGGCGCACGGGTAGGCCGTGCTCCGACGCACCACCCGTGCGCTATACAGAGACTTGGATTATTTCAGGCAGGGGGCGCACGAGGTAACCCGTGCTCACGCACCACCCGTGCGTCTCTGTACTGAATCCCATAATCTGCAACATTATGCCCTAAACATGATGGTGGGTATAAAAAGGCTTTTTGGGAGGCGCACACAAGGATATTCTGGCATTTTTGGGATCTACAACACAAGACAAGGGTCAACTCTTGGAAGGAGATATCAAGGAGACAATCGGGTTGCATCGGAGCTTGAAGAACGGAGATATATCGAGAGATTGTCGACGTTCCTAAGTTTTTCTTGCTTCTCTTTTAGATTCAATCTATCATTTTCATTTGTAATAGCTTTGAACACTTTGTTTATAAGTTCTTTAATCATGTGTAGCTAAACTCTTGAGATTTCCGGGTTTTGGAAGTAGATTAATGAACTCTTGTTGGATGTTTTAATCTTAGTTGAAGTTATTATCTTGAAGCCTATTTGAGTATTTTGAGCTTATTCTTGTTTTATCACTTGATCAATGATTTAACTTGTTTGATATATTGATTCATAATTCAAGAGATGAGTTTCAATATTAGATCTTGAATACTCGACACAAATATTTGCATGAATCGAGAGGTTTGTAAATATTTGTGAGGATATTTGATCTTTTAAACGTTTGGGAGTTGAATGCTTCATGTTGAGTAGAGATGCTAGCATAAGTATTTCAATCTACGTTTTATATGCATCTCAAGAGAGAGGATAAAATAGCTTTGTGATCGTCTTATAGGAATATTTATATAACGTGGCTTGATTAAATCGGATAACAAGAGGATTATTAATCGAAACCTTAACTCGGAAATCCATTTCATTATCTTGATATTTCTATCATTTGTATTACCTTAATCTTGTGTTTTAGTGATTTAAATTGTCTTAATCTCAATACAACAATCATCCAATTTCAATCGTCTAAATAAAAATAAGACTATCTTGGATCAATACTTAGCATATTAATTTATTAGTCTCCGTGGATACGACCTTGCTTACCCTATTCTATAAACTACACCGTACACTTGCAGTGAAGCTAAAAATAAGGCGAACAATTATTTGTAGGCTTTTGAGATTCTGAAGAAGGCTTTGGTGACAGCACCAATTCTTGTAGTTTCGGATTGGAATCAGCCCTTCGAGTTGATGTGCGATGCCAGTGACTTTGCAGTTGGGGTTGTTTTCGGCCAGAAAAGAGACAAGTTGTTTGGAGCCATCTATTATGCGAGCAGAACTATAGACAGCGCCTAGAAAAACTACACCACCACAGAAAAGAAAATGCTGGCAATTGTGTTTGCATTCGATAAGTTGTGATCTTACTTGATTGGAACTAAGACAATAGTCCACACCGACCACGCAGCAATCAAATATTTATTCGACAAGAAGGATGCCAAATCGAGACTGATTCGGTGGATCCTTTTGTTGCAAAAGAGTTTGATGTGGAAATTCAAGATAGAAAGGTTTGCGAGAACGTGGTAGCAGATCACTTGTCCAGGTTGGAGTATAAGAAAGATGAGAAAGAGGGCACAAAGGCAATTAAGAAGGAGTTCCCCGATGAGAAACTTCTAATGTTACAGGCTAAATTCCCATGGTATGCGGATTTTGTTAAGTATTTGGTTGCAGGGGTCATGCCTCCAGATTTATCGTCCTATCAAAAGAAGAAGTTAGTCCATGATGTCAAGTTCTACATGTGGGACGACCCCTTACTCTTTAATAGGTGCGCAGACACTATCATCCGACGATGTGTGCCTCAAGAAGAGTGGGAGGGGGTTCTACAACAGTGTCATTCTTCACCTTCCAGGGGACACTTCGGTTCGACACATACGATGGCAAAGGTATTGCAAAGTGGTTTATACTGGCCTACGTTATCTAATGATTGCTATTTATATGTGCAGCAGTGTGATAGGTGCCAGCGGATGGGGAACATCTTGAGACAACATGAGATGCCCATGACCAATGTGATGGAAGTCGAGCTCTTTGACGTATGAGGGATCGACTTTATGGGTCCCTTTCCATCTTTTTCGGGTTATCAGTACATTCTACTTGCAGTGGATTACGTATCTCGATGGGTTGAGGTGATTCCGGCACAAACCAATGATGCGCGAGTAGTGCTCAAATTCCTAAACAAAATATATTCACTCGGTTTGGAACCCCGAGAGCTTTGATTAGCGACGGGGGGTCACACTTTGTGAATAAATTGATGAGCAATTTACTTGCGAAGTACGGGGTCAAGCACAAGGTGGCATTAGCATACCATCCGCAAGCAAACAGGCAAGCATAGGTAGCTAATCGCGAGATTAAGCAAATCTTGGAGAAGACAATAAATATAAATCGCAAGGATTGGGCCATGAAGTTAGATGATGCATTGTGGGCATATCGGACTGCGTATAAGACACCATTGGGCACATCACCGTATCAGTTAGTATTCGGGAATATCGTGTCACTTGCCCGTAGAATTGGAGCATAAGGCATTTTGGGTTGTGAAGAAGTTAAATTTTGATTTCCAAACAGCGGGTGAGAAGAGGCTCTTACACTTAAATGAGATGGAGGAGTTCCGGGATGAAGCTTATGAAAATTCCCAGATCTACAAGGAACAAACCAAAAGATGGCACGATCGAATAATAAAGAAGAGATAGTTTTTACCGGGTGAACAAGTCCTTTTGTTTAACTCGCGTCTTAAACTCTTTCCAGGAATACTTAAGTTTAGATGGTCGGGGCCGTTTGTGATATAGAAGGTGTTAAATCCTCCTGGAATAGTGGAATTGTTGAGCCGAGATGGGGAGACGTTCATGGTGAATGGCGAGAGGATCAAGCATTATCTTAACAGAGATCAAATGTAAGAGGTGACACGTCTCACTTTGCTAGAGCCGTGATCGAGTAAACAGGCGTCAAGCTATAGACATTAAATTTATCGCTTGTTGGGAGGCAACCCAACGGTTTGCTGTTTTATTTTTTCCCATGTTTTCTTGGTTTGTTTTCCCTTTTCCAAGTGAGGATTTCTATGCTTTCAAAGGTTAGGATTTTCTTGCTTTCAAAAAAAAAATTTAAAATACGAGTTGAAGTGCGGTACCAAGCACGGGCAGCCCGTGCGCTAGGTGCACGGCCCGTGCGGGAACCAATACCTGGGAGTAGAATTTGCGTCACCCCGCACGGACAGCCCGTGCGCCATGCGCATGGCCCGTGCGGTGCCCAGGATTTTGAAACTGAGGTTCGACCCCCAGCACGGGCAGCCCATGCTCCTGTCGGCTGAGACAGACATAAGACGCGCATGGGGTCAAATTTTTCACATCTTCTCATTCTTTCTTGCGCGCAGACACCCAAACTGAAAGCCCTCTCAAAATGTTCGCAAACGTCCCTTGGATTTCACTAACATACTCACCTCCCACACTACTCACACACAAATTACACTTTTAAAATTGCTTTGAAGTGAGGATTTGAGTAGAAGGGCACCTAGGGTTTCAATTTTCAACTCTTTTCGAATTTTTGACATTTAAGGTATGAATTGCACTTTTTGTTTCGAATTTCTTGAGGATTATGGATTAGAGTTATTATATGGTGCATGTTTGATGATTTTTCCATGATTTTGATTGATTTTTTCTATTGGAATTTTATCGAATACCTTGTGGGTTGTTGAATTAGGATGTTTGTGGTTGATTGTTTGATGAATTGTACATGAGCTCGATTGTTTAGGGTGTTAGTGACTAGGATTCTCTGCAATTACATTGTTATTTGGGTTTGGAAGCTTAATTGTGTATTAAATTGTAGACATGAGACACTATGTCGTATGTGGATTGTTGTATCTAATTCATCGCTTTCTTGTTATACTTGGCACGTACCAATTCTCACATTTGTTTTGCCAGGTACTAACTCGCATCGATGGCTGATCGAATGAACCAAAGAGGTCGGGGTGGACGTCAGAGGGGAGCCGCTGCTCAACGGTGGGAGGTTGATCCAGATAGCCCCGAGGCTTATGGATTGCTTTTGACTGACGATGATCACTTGGAGCGCTGAGCCAGGATGATCACTCGTTCGTTCACGCCAACAAGATACGCCGATGATGAATGTACCCAAGCCCTTGGGATACATGAGGAGGTTTGGCAAATGTTCGACCGAGTGGGATGGACCGCTTTCATGCAAGGACGATGGCCAACGTTTATGGCACTGGCACTTGAGTTCTTGTGCACCCTGGATATCACTGAGACGCGTGCAAATATTGAGCTTCAGAAAATCCATTTTAGATTGGGCAACGTATGGAGGCGCGTCACCATCGCCCCACTTAACGATATTTTTGGGGTACCGTCTAACGCCCCTTTCCGGACTGCAGCGAATTATAGCCAGTATGATTTCTGGCGATTGTTGGTTGAGACACCAGAGACTGGCCCGATGCTATATGTGGCACACCGTCAAAGGCCTCGTCAATCTGAAACCCCATCTTCTGCTACATCCAAAAAGTAACGGCTCACTCAGTGTACGCGCGACACAACAACGAGGGTGTGCAAGCTTGGGAGGTATACCTACTTTGGTGTATGCTCACCCGCACCCCTTACAACATGGCGGCTCACTTTATGGAACACGTCGTATATATTTCTAAGCAGGACGCGGGGACAATACTAATTGGGGGAATGCTAACCCCCATTGCTCAGCATTTTGGGGTTGATATGCGCAGAATGGAGTCGATAGCGGGCAGTCGGAGCATCAACATGAATGCCCTCCACACCATGAAGATCATAACAGACGAGGAGAACATTTACTATTTTCAACAAAAAGTCGGGTCTGCCTTCCCCCTCCCTAACCCACAGCTCACAGCTGTGGTAGACAACCAAAGTAACTGGCTCATGAATTCTGAGGCACATATCAGGGTCATGGACGGCCTGACTGCAAGAAAAAGGAGGAGGGTAGTAGGGTTACCCGATGAAGAGGATTTGGTGATGGAGGCAAGGGAATATGATCGGCAGGAGAGGGGCTTTGAGCAGGGCTTCTAGCAGGGAGGATTCGAGCACGGCTTCCCACAGCGGAGGCCCGACATTCCAGAGAGCTCCCACGAAGGTGAGGAGCATGGGGGACAGGATTATCATGATAGACTCTATGCTCTTGAGGAGAGCATGTGACAGCATAGGACGATTTCCGGCATCATCAGGATAATTTTCGGCAGTACCAGGATGATTTCTTGCATCACCAGGAGGAGTTATGTGCTTTCCGAACAGAACAGGAGCAGAGGTACCAAGCCTAGGAGCTAAGGTACCAGGCCTAGGAGCAGCGGGATTTGGAGATATTGCAGACGATGCATCAGATACAACTGTAGCATATCTCCCAAGGCCACTTTCCTCCACCACCCCCACAGTGATTCAGGTCCTTCCACACTTTTCTTTGAAATTCTATCTTCTCTTCTATGCGCTATAATTTCATTCAAGTTTGGGGGGAGAGGTAGTAATTTTATTGAAGGGTGTGGCGTTTTTACATTCATGTAGTTGCATTTAGAGCATGTAGGATGCATTCTTAGATGTTTATTTTTTATTTTTTAGCACGGTTATTGCTTTCTTAGTTGTTTAGGGAGTGAGTTGACCGCTATTGTGTGCTTGTTGATCTTTGGAGCATTTGTTGAACAGTTTATGTTATTTTGAATTGGGTGTTGAGCGTGAGTTGACCGGATTGAGAATAATTAATATGGAGCATGTGAATATTGGAATCATGGTTGATATACTTTGAATTATGCACTTACAAGCCTGTGAGCTTTTTGAGCCTTTACTGCTTTCATATTATGCAGTCTTGTTTGTAGATTGAGTGTGTCATTAATGTTGATTTGAATTCTAGAACTTGCTCTGGTATCTCCATCAAAGTCATATGTTGTATGCAGTTTATGAAAATGATTTTAGGCCATTTTTGTTAAGCCTTTCAAGCCTTTTTGCCTACCTTATGATATTTGATTTCCCTAGTTAGCCAATTTGAGCCTATTGCCTGATTTTTTGATAGCCACATTTCACGCCTTGAACCTTAACTTGATATATATGTTACCCTAAGCTTGAGCATATAGCATTGAGTAAAGGGATTGAATAAAGGGATAAATGAAAGGGTATCGAGAAGTTAGAAAATTGTGTATATGTTGGGTGATTGGGAATAAAAGAAGAAAATGAGGAAAAGGGAGAATACTAAAAAAAAGAAGACTGCAAAAGTGAGTCAGCCGTAAGTAACATATGGGCTGGAAATTGTGATGTAAGGCGAAGAAGAATGAATTGTATGAAAAAGAAGGGAGAAATAGATATGTGATAGGATAAAAGGTGATTGGGGGTGCATAGTTGATTCGAATAAGAATAATTGTTTGAGAAAAACGATGTGTTTACCAATCTATACGCTTAAGTTTGAGTCACTTGATCCATATTTCCCTACCTTAACCAAAGAGCCTTCATTACAACCATAAGCAAAGTCCTTTCTAATTTGTGAATTGCATACAATCGAGTGGCGGAGATGTGAGACGATTTGCAAGCATATGGTAATTCTTCAACATTGTTATGACTTGAGCGAATACACGTCCTTTATTATCCTAGTGAGTAGAGTATACACTTTATCCATGTGAGGCGTGATTTGAAGTGTTTGCCATGATTTTGATAGACTTGTGCTTCGTGTTAGATATTTGAAACTTGGTTGGTTTGTGCTTGATGTCTATGGATAAACGACATGAATTGTGATGCGATGTTCTTGAGTTGCTCTTATTTACCCCATTTGTGTTGTCTTGTTTATAAAGTGTTGACTGGGACTGTCAACAGTTTAAGTTTGGGGGTTTGATTGGCATGTATTTTGGGCTTAATTTTGGCTAGAATGAGTTTTTATGCATGCATTACATGAGTAAATATGGTTTTATTCCTGTTTTGTGGAAAAAAGATTACGCTTTGCTCGTTTTGTAGGAATTTATTGATAATTGTAGCACTTTGGCAACAATTGGGAGCATTGCGATAAAGAACCGCCGATGATTGATGTAATGTACGAAGTTCGGAGTTGAATCGAGAAGAAGTCAGACGATCCGGGCAAAAAACGGAAGAAAACTATCGAGTATCAAGTGTAGTAGATGCGCACGGGCAGGGCGTGCGACCCTAGCACAGTCTGTGCGCCACCCAACACTGAAACTCAACCTTCGACTACAAGCACGGGTTGGGCGTGCTCTAGGTGCACGGCCCGTGCGCCTGTGTGGGAAAAATAGAGTCTGACCTGTTCGAACTAGGTTTTCAACCCGAACAAAGTACAAATAGAGACGGGGCGGCCACATACAAGGATACGATGATTTGCCCTAGAAAGCAGAGAAAAGAGCAATCTTCCACCAGAGATTTGGAGAGATCAATCAAGACCGCAACCACACCTTTGAGGATTGAAGATAGATCGAGAGATCGTCATCATCCCCGAGTTCACTCATTCCATAGTATCGTTATTTTCAATTAGTTAAACATGAACATTAATAATTTGTCTATGGATTATTTCTTTTCTATGTCTAGCTAAACCTCTTGTGATTCCCGAATTTGGGAGTAGGTTAATGGATACTTTTACTTGATGATTAATTACAATTGAAGTTAATGTTTGTCAACCCTATTCAAGTACTTTGCTTTAATTCTTGTTTTATCAAAACGTGTTTGGTTTAACTTGTTTGATGTATTGATTCATAATTCTAACCGATGAGTTTCAATACTAGATATATGAGTATTTGACATGAATATCTTGCATGATTGAGAAGTCTGTGAATATTCGTGAGGCTTTATAATCTTTTGAACTTTTGGGAGTTGGATATCTCATGTTGAGTAGAGATGCTAGCATAGATATTCCAATCAACGCTTTTACACACATCTCGAGAGAGAGGGTAAATTACTTGTGTGATCGGTCTATAGGGAAGAATACGTTTAACTTTGGTTTAACTAATCTGAGAATAAAAGGGGATATTAACTGAAACCAACCCAGGAATCCATTCATCATCTTGATCTTTCAATCATTCTTTACTTTGTTATTTTAGGATAAGTTTCTACTTTAGTTAATAAAACCAACTCACTCACTTTCGATCGTCTAGATAAAAATAAGGCTATTATAATCAGTACTTAGTACATCAATTTATTAGTCCATGTGGATTCGACCTTGGTAACCCTATTCTATAAACTGCACCGTACACTTGCGGTGAAGCTAAAAAAAATAAGGCGAACAGGCTCTTTAAGAATTTTTTATTTATAATTCTAATACTAATAAAAAAATTTAAATTTTTTTGCGAGGGGCAGTGGCCCCCCATCCGTCTGCCATTGTTTGTAACCTTATTCGTGCTCAGATTAAAACGTTGCACATCCTTTTTCAAATTTTCAATTTCTTTTGTGAGCAATTATTTTTCGGAATCGAGTCTATGAACTTTAGCAAGAGTAATTGAATGCGCATGATCAAGTGATTCATAGAAAGTGAATAAACTATATTTTTCTAATTTTAGCTCTTTATACTCCTTTTTTAAAGTCTTGTATTTACAAATCATGTCTCTAAATTCATTTTGTAAATTATCATAATCACATTGGAATTCAACAATTAAAGAAGAAGATGAAGAGTTAGAGCATACTTCATTGTTTTCATCATCTATAGCCACGAGATCATGCTCGATCGTTTCCTCTTCCTCGTCGGATATCACAAGAAGTTCATCCAATGTTTTGACATCCGCATAGAGAACCTTCTTTTTGGAAAAAAAGCTTTTTCATCTTTTTCTCCTCCTTCGCTAATTTTGTGCAATCGGCTATAACGTGTCCGAGTTTCCCGCATTTAAAGCAAGAATTGTCTCTAGCTTTTCTTGTCTTGTTTTTATTGACAAATTTGGCAAATTTTTGAACAAGGGCGACAGTTTCCTCATCCTCTTCATCACTATCATCATAAGTATTATTTGAATTTGAAGCAAAACCTTTAGGTGTAAATTGCTTACCCTATTGAAAGGTGGATAGTTTGAAATTCTTCTTTTCTTTGAGATAGACTTCATATATAAGAAGATTTCTAATAAGATCATCAAACTTGAGTCTCAAGATTTTGAGCCTCCATTATAGCCGTTACTTTTTTGGACCATGAGCCGGGAAGAGCATTCAAGACTTTAGTAACTTTATCTTCTTTTGAAATAATTTTTTCGAGAGCCAATAAAGGATTGACTATGTTATCAAGCCTTTTCACTATTTTAGAAATACCTTCACCCTCAAACATTATGAAGTTTTCAAAATCTTTAACAAGCATGCTTTTTCTAGCTTCTTTAACTTTTTTAGTACCTTCATAAATAGTTTCTAATTTTTCCCAAACCTCATGAGCCGATCTTATTCCCCGAATTCTATTATACTCGACAGCCGTAAGAGAGCAATGTACAATGTTTAAGGCCTTACCATTGGGAGAGAAGGACTTATTTTCAATGTCATCAAATTCTTTGAGACTTTTGAGAACCGTGGTTCTGTCCTCCATTTTCTTTGTTGGTTGAGCAATTCCTTCGATGATCGTATTCCAAATATCAAATCTCCAACCTAGTAGAAAGCATTCCATCCGATCCTTCCAAAAGGCATAGTTGTTGGCATCGAAAAATGGTAGCTTGTTGATGGAGGCGCCCGTTGTGAGGTAGCTTTCGTTCGTAGCCATGGATCTTATATTTATTCGCAAAGTTTAAACGAGCTTGCCAAAGAGTTTGGATCTGATACCATTTGTTACTCCAAGTGGCTGCGAAAATCTAGAGGGGGTGAATAGATTTTCCTGATTTTCCGATTGGTGCCCTATTTTTCAAATGTGAAGATGATGAAGAAATAAAAGTATAGAAATATAAACAACACACAATGATTTATAGAGGTTCAATCCACCTAGGTCCTAATCCTCTACCACCCGGTATATCCAAATGAATTTCGAAAAGGGAGAAGTTTTATTGATACCAAATAATTACAACTTTTACCTTGAAGAGTATCATACTTTTCTTACACCACCACTTATAAAGATTACCACAATCTTCTTCAACAATGAAGAGCACCAAACTCTTCAACACCTAGAATCAACCAAGTGTGTTATTACCACAAGAACACTAACAAGGATTTCTTGTTTTGGATGGTTTGAGAATTACAATCAAGATTACACTTTGTTTGAAAATGTTACAACTCAAAAGTGTAAATGTAATGAGAGAGGGTGAGAGAAAGTCTTAGAGTTCGACTAGTTTCACGTGGTGTGAATTCTCTCTCTCTCTTGGGTAGAGTGCCGAAAAGTTCCATGGGTGTGGAGGCAAACTTTCCTAATTTTTAGTTTTCAAATTTTCAAATTTTCGCTTTGACTATTCAAAAAACTCCAAAAATCTATTTTGTCGTTTCTCTCTGAATCTTCTTTTATTGTTGTTTTTCACTTTCTTACTGTTGCATTGCTTGCTTGTCTTCATTTATGAGCCATAAATGTAAGTTTGTTTGCTCGTAGGTTTTTGTTCTTTTTGCTTTAACTCCTTTTTGTCGTCTCCCTGGACCCTCTTTTCTCCCCCTGCCCTTTCTCTAACTTCTTTTTGTGTTTCCTTGATTCAGTCTGTTGCCTTACAGATTTTGGGTGGTGTGATTGAGATCATTCTTTTGGATTTTGGTGGGTCATTATGGCTAACAACATCGCAGAAAGGCTACAAAAATTTGTGCTTTCGTCTGTTGAAACTCTAGGGGTCGATTTGGAAGAAAAGGATATAGCATTCAGTGTTGAGGAATGTACCAACAGCTTGGTTGGTAAAATCTTTGGCTCAAAGAAAGTAAACTTTGTGGGTCTGAAGAACACGTTGAGTTCTATATGGCAAACGAAGGAAACTTTTAGAGTTAGAGAGATTGGTGTTAACACGTTCCAATTCGTTTTTCTAAATGAGGAATATCATGATAAGGTCCTGAAAGGAAAGCCCTGGTCCTTCGATAACCAGTATCTGCTCCTTAAAGCTTGGGTGGATGGAAAACCAGAGGAAATCAAAATATCTAACTCGGTCGAGTTTTGGGTGCAGGTATGGAACCTCCCTCTGCATTGGGTTTCTGTTGATACAAGCTTTAAAATAGGAAACTTGTTTAAAAGAATTTTGGATGTTATGGTCCCTGAAAAATGAAGTGTTAAAGGAAGATTCATCAAAATATTGGATGAAATTAACTTGGACAAACCCCTAATCAGAGGAACGCATATTAACCTAGGATCTAATAAAGTTTGTGTTGATTTTAAATATGAAAACCTATTGGGATTTTTCTTTTATTGTGGCCTGGTAGGACACTTTGAGAAAAGTTGTGAAACTAGAAAAGCGGATTTCAGTAAAAAAGAATTTAAACCTGAGCAGTTTGGTGATTGGCTAAGGGTTGCTGAATGGTGGACCTTAAACAGAAATCTGAAAGAACAGCAGGTGGTTAAGGACACCAAAGATGCAGAGGAAATCACTACCAGTAATGTTCTGCCCCCTCAGAACGACGGCTTAAATAACAACACTGAGGCTCTCAAAGGCAAAGGAAAAGATAAGTTGGTTGAACCAATCCCTGAGGAAAGCTCTTTACAAATCTTTGAGAAATCAGGAAGAAATACTGAAGAGTGCTTAGATTTGGAGGCTAGCCTAACCCCCAGCATCCTCCTGAAACACAAATAAATTCTACACAACCTATGTGCTTTGAGTTTAAAGGAGATGGCAAGGAAAACATATGGATGGAAGAAGGTCTGGAAATGATTAATGTGCCAATCAAATTGGAAAAAAAAATAGACCTCCTCCTCTGGGGGATATTAGCAGCAATGTTCCCATCTTGATGAGACCTGAAAGTAGCAGGACCAAGAAAATTGGATGTAAAAAGGTTGCAGATAGGATCAAAGGTAAAGGGGTCCAGAAGGCTGAATTAAATCAGACTTGCAAGAATGCCAATAATAAAAGGGCATTGAAACTGATGGATTATGAAAAAGAGGGGGAATCTTCTCTCTCTAAGAGAATAAAGGTAACTGAGATTGAGAAATTTGTGGAAAGTTGTGGTTCTAAGGTAGCGGGTGCCAACCTTCAAAGGCCCCTCGGTGATCAATGAGAGTTTGCTTGTGGAATTGTAGAGGGTTGGGAGGACCCTTTACAATTTCCCAGCTCAAGGATGCTCTCAAAAGGACATGCTTAAAACTGCCTATTCTGAGGAGGAATCTTTTTGGAGGCAAAAATCCAGAATCCAATGGCTTCAAGAGGGTGACAAAAATAAAAAATTCTTCCATGCTAGAACCTTGCAGAAAAGAAGAAGGAATTGCATTGAGAGATTGGTTAAAGAGGATGGTACTACCTACAGCTCCAGAGAATCAGTTGGCATGGAAATCACTGAGTTCTATACTAAATTATTCCATTCTTCTCAGCCTAGCCCTCCTGGGAATGTACTTGATGGCATACCAAAATCCATCTCCTCTGATCTCAACCACATCTTAACCAGATCTGTGGAGGAAGCAGAAATCAAGAAAGCACTCATGGATCAACATCCAAATAGGGCTCCTAGTTTAGATGGTATGTCTCCCTTATTCTTTCAACATTTCTGGATGATTATTAAGCATGATCTTGTTGGTGCTATTCAAGACTTCTTTAAACATTCCAAAATCCCAAAAGCCATTGGCCACACACTCATTACTTTGATCCCTAAAATTAAACACCCCACTGCTATTGGGCATTATAGGCCAATTAGTCTTTGCTCTGTTACTTACAAACTCATCTCCAAAATCATTGCTAATAGGCTGAAAAGTGTTCTCCATCTTTGCATTAGCAAAAACCAATCCGCTTTCATCCCGGGGAGACAAATTATTGACAATGTGGTCATTGCGAATGAATGCATTCATTATTTAAATAGTCTTAGAAAAAGCAAAAATACATTTATGGCTCTAAAACTTGACATGGCAAAAGCATTTGACAGAGCTGAATGGTCCTTTGTTGCTGACATTCTCAATAAGATGGGCTTTGCTCCTGTTTTCATCTCCTGGATAACAGATTGTATCAAATCTGCTGTATATTCCTTTAACCTTAATGGGCAGCCCTCTGGATTCATTTCACCCTCTAGAGGAATTAGGCAAGGAGACCCTATATCCCCTTACCTATTTATTCTTATGTCTGAAGCTTTGTCCAATCTTTTCAAGCAAGCCCGTTGTTCTTTTGGTTTTCAAGGTATTAAAATCAGTCCAAATTCACCTGTCATCACGCATCTCTTTTTTGCTGATGATTCTATCATTTTTTGTAAAGCTGATCTGAAACATGCTAATCTGGTGCAAAATATCTTGCATATTTATGAAGTTGTTTCAGGACAAAAAGTTAACTTTGATAAATCCTCCATCTTATTTAGCAAAAACTCTTCTCTTGATTTAAAAAGGAATGTTTGCCTTGCTCTTCATGGTATAACTGAGCAGCACTCTGCTAAATACTTAGGTTTACCATTAGGGATTGGGAAGTCAAAAAAAGATACCTTTAAGTTTCTTGTTGAGTCTATTCATTCTAGGATGCTTAATTGGAAAAACACTTTTCTTAGTTCTGCAGGAAAGGAAGTCCTTTTAAAATCAGTGATTTGTGCTTTACCAAACTATGTTATGTCTTGCTTCAAAATACCTGTTGGTTTGTGTAAAGAGATTTGTAACATGGCTAATAGATTTTGGTGGGGAAGTAAAATGGAAGGTCAGTGTAAAATTCATTGGGCAAGTTGGAAGAATATGACTGGTCCAAAAGACAGGGGAGGGTTAGGATTTCAAGATATCCAAAAGTTCAATACTGCTATGCTCACTAAGCAGCTCTGGAGGTTGGCCACCCAACCTAATCTTCTTGTGAGCCAAGTCCTCAAAGGCAAATATTTCTTCAGGAAAAAACTCTTTGATGTTACTCCCCGTAGCACTGACTCTTGGCTTTGGAAGTGCTGGTTGTCGGCCATTGAGTCTCTTAAAATGGGGATTAGGTACCAGGTTGGGGATGGGAAAACAATTCACATTTGGAACTCCCCCTGGATCCCTAGAACTCCCTCTTTTAAGCCTTTGACTGACAATTCTTCAAATTTTGATGTTGTGTGGGTTAGAGAGTTGATGACTGTTGATGGAATGCATTGGAATAGAGAGCTTATCTTCCAAATTTTCTGCCATGATGATGTTGTGTGCATCTTAAATATTCCTATTAGTTGTTGTGGTAGTAGAGATAAACTTGTCTGGCATTTTGACACTAAAAGTGCTTTCTCTGTTAAATCTGTGTACAAAGCAGGTTTGATTAGGAATTCTGAGATTTATGATGGAGCTGAATCTAGCTGCTCCAAAAAAGATGCAGCGGCAATATGGAACCTGACATGGAAGCTTCCTATTAAAGGGAAAATAAAGCATTTTCTTTGGAAGTGCTGGAATGGATTGCTGCCTGTTAATGCCCAGCTGTGTAAGAGAGGGGTTAAATTGGATCCTAGGTGCAGCTTTTGTGGAGAATTTGATGAAACTGTTGATCATCTCATTTTTACTTGTGTAAGAGCTCAATTATTCTGGAAACTTGCTCCTATCAAGTGGGATGGCCCTATGTTCAGTACCCACAACTTCAAGGATTGGTGGTTTCAGATCTGTAAACTTGGAAAAAAATAATGTGTTGAGAATAGAATTCAGCTGTCAACATATCTGCTCTGGTGGCTGTGGAAATCAAGAAATTTGTGGATTTTTCAAGGAGAAAAAAAAACCAGAGTTGGATATTATTCATTGTGCTATGGAAGAATGGTTGGAGATGCAGGAAAGTGCTCATCAAGGCTGCAAAGAGAGCCCCCTGGCTTCTACTGATGCTCATTTTCCCCTGTTGGTTGCTGAACAAGACTCTGAGGTAGGAAAGCACTTGGTGTATGTCAGTGCTTCAGATATCTTGAATGGCAAGGTTGGTTTGGGTGGCCTGGTGCAAGATCACAGAGGTCAGACTGAGATGATGTGGTGCTCATTTAGGGACTTTATGCTAAGTTCAGTTGGAGCCTCTCTACTCTCTATCAGACTTGCCTTAATCAAAGCTGCTCATTCCAAGTGGTCGAAGATTGAAATTTACTTAGATGTGAAGGAGATTGCTCATAAGCTGAACAATAAAATGACGTTCGATGTTGCTAATATGACAATTGCCGAAGACATCTTTTTGTTGATGAACCTCTTTGATCATGTGTCTTTTTTTTATGTTGAGAGATCTTTGAATCTTTCTTGTAATAGGCTAGCTTTATTTGCATTTGAGGGAGAAGCCTCGCATGAGTGGCTCTCTCATTTTCCTTTATGAATTTAATCTCTTGTGAGATTTTGTGATCAGTTGGTCACAGGTACTGTAAATTCGTTTGATTTTGAGGTTATAAAATTCCATCGTTTCGAAAAAAAAATGCAAATGTAATCAAGAAGGAAGCTTAATACTCAAGATGTGCAAGTGTAAGACATAGGTTAAATAAAACAAGAATATAGACAAGTAAGAATAGGAATTTTGGTGAATTTTCTTGTTGTGTTGAATGCTTATGTTGTTGTCATTGATCCTTCAAATCCTTCATCTATTTATAGGAGAGTCTTCAAGATTGGATCTCCAACATAGGCTCCTCCATCTTCACTTTTGTCTACAAAAAAAGATCGCAAGATGCACAAATAATGGACAAAAATGATTAAGTGATAAAAGTAAATCTAGTTGTCTCCCATAGGTTCAAAATCCTCAGATTTTGAATGGGTCCACCAATAGAAAATTTTGAATTTCGAAACCGTTAAAACTGAATCTGGCATAGGTCATCCCGTGGGTCAACCGATTGATCGGGGGGCGACCGGTCGACCAGGGGGTTGACCGTTCGACCCACCGGTTGACTTGGGGTTGACCTATGCCTAGAACTTGATAGAGAGGGCGGGATGTTTTAACCAACTTCAGGTACCAATCGATCACTTGGTCGATCGGTTGACCTCCTGGTCGACCGTTTGACCTAGTCCAGGGACTTTTTGATCCGTAAAAATTTTGACTAAGTCTTTCGGGCTCTATTTTACCTTGATGGTATTCAGTAATAGTTCAAAAATACTTTAAACGATGTAAAACAAGTTTTATAACGCGCGAAAAAGTCATTTTGAATAATTGAAAAATAATTAAGATGAAATCATCAGAATCAAAAATAGTTTCAATCTATCAAGTACTTCATTTTTTATTTCGATAATATTAATGCACGTCAAATATATAAAAATCATTGTCCCTAAATATTTGACGTAATTAATTATAGTGTTAATTAATTAGAAATAGTACCCCTGAGGTTTGGGATAATTACTAAAAAAATAAATTAAACTAAGTTTCTAAATTACTAAAACAACCTTTGATGTTTGATCCGACTAATATTTTATCATAAACATTAGTTGAACTTACCGAATTGACAGATGTAATAAAAAAATTGACCTAAAAGTCCAAAAATGCCCATGCAATATAGTTCAAAAAATTGCCAAAAATTACATAACTAAAACATCTTCACCACCCCTCAAAAAAAAAAACATCTTCACCAAAATTTTGCAAATACCCCCATTTTATTATGAAAAGGAAATAATTTACACCCTCTAGTTTACATAAACTACAGAAAATGTCCAAGAACTCTAGGGATAATTTTGTCCATCAACCTCTTTTTTTTTCTTAATTTTTTTCCTTTTGTTTTTGTCCATTCCGTCAGGGTCATTATCGACTTTACACAAATTCCGCTAGTTTTACAGTAGTCTCTCAAATTAAAGTGGTATTTTTGTAAATTTTGAAATGTAGTAGTGTTTTTTTTTTAATTACTCCAAATCTTGGGTTTACGTTTTCTAATTAACCCTTGTTTTGGACGTGAAAACGAGACCATTTTATTAAGAATGATGATTCTCGTTACGGAACAACCATCTCTCATTCTCAACAAAAGTGCTTGTATGTAAATGAGATGCTAGTGCTACAGCTAACGCATGGACAAACTCATTTGCTTGAACTTTAAAGTTATCCCTTAATGATATGACAATAAGAGGTCAAACATAAAAATTAGGGGTGTCAATTTGGGTTGGGTCCGGGTTCGTGGTCCGGTTCGCGAGGTTCGCGTGTCGGCAATGTAAATGACCGGACCCGACTGTTTAATTATTCGTGTCGAGAATCTTGAACCCGGACCCGACCTACTTATTTCACGAGTAACCGGACCCGACCAAGCATAACCCATCTAATAAAATTATTTTCATATATATTTAATAATTTTAATCAATAAATTTATTTTTAAAAATCAATAACTACCATACACTATTCAATCAATAAAAAACATAACAATTCACAACATACAATAAGAAATAACATAACTGCATAAATAACATAACACACTAATCATATTTCAAGGACAATATTAAAAAAAAACATGCATAACAATAATAAACACATAATTAAGGAGGTTTTATCATTTAAGTGTTAAGGATGTGTCTTGTTTATTATTTTTTCTTACAATTAATTATTTATTTAATTTTTTTTTAAATTCACAAATGGGTTATACGGGTTAAATGGGTCGAAGTAGGTTGACCCGAACCCGACCTGTTTAATTGGCAGGTTATTCGGGTTCGACCCATTTTCGACCCGGACCCATGAAGCCTGGACCCATACCCATTAATTTCGTGTTAGGTTCGTGTCGGGTTTGCGTGTCGGGTCCGAAATTGACACCCCTAATAAAAATGTACAATAATTCTATCGTGTGTTGGCCCATACCTTAGAAGAAATGATTGTCAAGTACAGTATGAAGAACAATTAATTACTGTTCAATATCAAAATATTTAAATATGTTCTTTATACTACTTTTTATGGGATAAAATCGTCCTTTCTTAATTATCGTTTTTATTTATTTGATGCATTTGTTAATTACTCAATACTATTAATTATTGGACCACATATATGATTCTCTGGCCTATACGGTCCACACCAGTCTACGCGGCTCATAACAACCTAAGAGGTCTCCCTGGGACCACACCAGAGACCCTCTAACCTTGTTGTATATGTTGTAGGTTAGTTCACAAAGATTCTACAAGCTCAAGAGAAGAAGTTGGACCGATTACTCAATTTTTTGACTTTGAATAATCTGGCAATTTTAAGCAACATCAACCAGCTAACAATTAGCATTTATACCATGATGATTGGATAAAAAATTGGAAAGGGTACAAAAGTACTGGTAGTTGATAAACATAGTCATAGACGGAGGCACAACCTCCCTTGCAGGGGCACGTGCCCCCGTCAATAATTTTCTTTAATGTTTATTTTAAAAATCTAATAATTAGGTTAATAAAATAAAAGTATGTGTGTACTAATTTTTTTTATGTAGTTTAGAATTATACCTATTTTATTTTTGATATATAGTTTATAATTGTATTCGTTTTGTGGGTACGTCTGGTTACCCTGTGCTACGAAAATAAAAAGTAATACTTTTTTATTTAAAAAAAATATTTTTAGTATAAAAATTATTACATTGTCTCAACAACTAAAAAAGTATGTTCAATCAAAAGTATTAGTTTTACCCAAAAATATTATTTTTTTTACCCGAAAAGTATTATTTTTCACATAAACACATTATTTTTTTTTCGTCTTACGGTATGAGCGTCTTAGACAAGTTTTTGCCTTATTTTGTGCCCCCTTATAAAAAAAATTTGGATCCGTCCCTCAACATAGTTATTATGAAACTTATGATATCACAGCCAATTTCCCAAAAAAAAAAAAAAGAAGACAGAGGATGTGAATTGATGAATTGTGCCTGCTTTTTTTTTTTTTTTTTTTTTTTTTTTCAAACGATAGAACGTAATATTAAACTCGAAAGAAAATTTACAAAGGGTGGTCAACTGACCAAGAATTCTCTTGGAAACAAGAACAAAACCTCCAAGTAGAACCCGAGAGATCCATCGAGAAAAGATGGTCTAAAAACAGTGAAGAAGACTTGTGATATGACATAATATCAAAGTCTAACATCAATCCTACACAATCCCAACAAAAACAAAAAGTTGAAACAAGAGGCCAAAATCCTCAACTTGAAAGCCCTTTCACCAACCACACTAAGATGATGTAAACATCCTACCAAATCCGCTTAGAAACAGGACATTAACATTAACTTCGGATCATCATTCCATCAAACACCCGACTAAAACTCCGAAAATCGGCTAGAAGATAAGATTTTCAATGAAACACTTCATCTCAGTGCACATTAACTCATATCCACATTTCTATTGCAGCTTCCAAATGTAGTCGGCTTCAATCATGTGCCTCAAAAAGAAATCTAATACTAACAATCAACAAAAACAGGAAAGACAAAGAAATAAAAATAAAAATAAAAATAAAAATAAAATAAAAATAAAAAAAACAACATTCAGGGACCTTTTGCGAATAAAAATGAATTGTGCCTGCTAGCTGCATTAATGCAACAACCCCTTTAAGTGTAGTTGCAATTTAAAGAAATCGTTTTAGAAAAGCAACCTTAGACGCAACTTAACTAAAAAAGAAATAATAAATCCATTTTAAAGTGTCCCAATGCTGCAATTTCCGTGGCTTCTTTCTGTCTCGGCCTTTTGTCTTGTTCCAAATCTTAATAAATAGTGCATTTCCTTTCCCTTTCTTCACTAGCTAGCTTTTTCGTTATTTCTTTCTGCCTTGTCAAAATTCCTATCCCAATCGTTCTATTTTTTCTCTTTCTTCCATTATATCTACCATTCTTTCAAATCAATTGTTTGAAAAGGGTCCACTCCACGAGGTTCTTAGCCTCAATTTTTTTATTTAAAAAAATTAATTTGTTTCTTTGCTATTTTGCTCTCTACTATATTATATACTCTTTTGTCCTTCAACGTTCCATCACCTCAACCTGTCACAAAAAGGCCAAAAAGAAGAAAAAAAACACCAATATTTTAAGCAAACGATTGACAAATGTGACTTGTAATTTGTAGCGTCCCACTGTTCACTCAATCAGGCAAGTGAAAGTCCCCATATTTTCATTTCTTGGTTTCAGCAAAAAAAAAAATCACTTCTACTTATTGACATCTCAATCAATTGGTCTTTTTCTTGCTAGCTATCTTATTATTCCTTACTGTCTCCCACTGATATAATTATCTCAGCCCTTTCAATTTCTGTGGTTTCAAACCTTTCTTCTCCCATTTCTCAGTAATGGGATGCTCTCAAAATGGCATTTTTGGCCACAAATTTGCCTTTTCTTTTCTCATTCTTGTAATTTCTTCCTCATCATCCCATTTGAGATTATTCAATGCTGAAGGTAACTGTGTTTCCATAAGATTTAAACACACACACCTTATATACAAATTCATCATAAATTATAAGTTCTAATTTTTTTATTTTTTGTATATTTTCAGGTAGAAGACTAATACAATTAACTGACAATTCCAAGGTAAGACTTGAGCTTTTCTTTCCATTTTGTGAGTCTTTATGGGCTTGTATGATTGTGTTTTCCACTTTCCAATCCAACTATTTCGGAAAATTGATTTATGTTAGTTTTTATTTTTTTTGAAAGTACAGCTAAATAATTTTCACCACATTCACATATTATGTGCGAAAATATACTATAATCACGCAAATTTATGTCAAAAATAAATTCAAAAAAATATACTCCAAGCATAATTCTGAAAACAAACCAAACATATTCTATTTCTCATGTGAAAATCAATAAAAGCTGAAAATTCATTTTCCTCCCACAATAGAAATTTGAAATTGGACTTGGAAATACATCACAAACTTATGTTTTCTTATTTTTTTTCATTGATGGTTTTAAGGTCAATAATATTGAATTACTTTTATTGGATAGTAGATAATGAATGAAGAAAAGGCAATAATCTTGAGAGGACAAATAGGTTCAAGGCCACCACGGTGCAATCGGAGATGCAGTTCTTGTGGGCCCTGCGAAGCCATTCAAGTACCCACGAACCCACAAACCCTAACCGGAAATAGAAACTCCACCGCGGACGACGTCGTTTCAGTCATTACCTACGCTAGAGGCGATGATAATTCCAACTACAAACCCATGAGCTGGAAATGTAAATGTGGAAACCTCATTTTCAACCCATAATTAATCATTATTTATGGTTAATTTCAAACTTACAGGTGAATTAATTAAGTACCCTTTAATTATTGTTCACCTCTTTTTGATATATAATATATATTCTAGCAGTGAAAATTAATTTTTTTTATTTTTGGTGGGCATATAGGAATTTTATTTTCCCATGTGTTGTGTATTTTTTTTTTAATTGTGAATGTTGTTATTATGTTACATTGAATGGGCATTTAATATAGCATACTTGTTGTACCCACCCAACACATGAAGGCAGATAATCATATAGGGTGGCAGAGATTCTGATTTGGTACAAATTCAGTACACGCAATAAATACGCATTAAATGGTAGATAGTATGAGTAATTGAATATGATTAACAAACATGGCAGTGGTAACTTAAAGCCGGCGGGTGAAAGAAAACAGTAAAAAAATCAGATGTGCTGTGCTTTTTTTGGGTAGAGCTGGCAAAATACGGCTCAGGGGCTGTGCATTGGGCCATTATTTTCTAGGTTACAAAAAATTCTGGGTTATTTAGTCGGCTCGATTGGCCAATGGGTCAGGATTAACCCTACTTTTGGCTTTGTTTTTGTGTACAAAATGTGTGAATTGGATTGGCTATGCATTTTTCTCAAAAGCCCGATGGATTTGGGCCGAGCTAGAATGGCCTAACATTTTGGAAGCTCTAGTTTTTGGTATACTTATTTTACCATGATAAATCTTTGGGATAACTACAAAAACGCTGAAGTTTGGTTCTCATAAGATTTGATTTTGATTTAAGTTTAAGAGTGTAATTGTGATATTTCTATAAATGTGAAAAATTAGTTGGGTTTTGAAATGTTTTTTATTTATAAACGAGAAAAAAATAAGATGAAATCAAATAAGGGGAATTTTGTAATTTTCGAAAATTTCTGATTTTTTTTAATTAACCTAAATCTAGGGGATTTTGTAATTATTTCTATTTTCTTTGTTTTGGCCAGTGAGCTGTCATTTCTGAAATATTAATGAACACGCAAAAATTGGATTAGCGTTATTACACTATTTGTTTTGGGTATGAATGAACAGAGATCTGCAGAGAAAACTCATGGTTTTCTTGATTTGCAAGAAACTTTGGGATTCTCATTAAGAATTGATAAAGTTGGTAATGAGTAGTCTGAGATTTGTCATCATCTGAGGTTGCTCAGATTATTAGTTAACATTAATGGATAACCATACGTCATTATAATTGTGGCGAAGGGGATGTCGTTATCAACAATGTTAACTGATTTTTGTGGCCGCCCGAATGAGAAAAAAAACAATTACTAGGGTCTAGGGGTATGCCTGTGAATTAAATTTAGTATATTGTGAATTTCAGAAATGTTTTATCTTAGAAATGGAACTATATAAATTTTTTTAATAACTTTAGCAAGATCAAAACTTTTGTGAGTTTACATTATTTTAGAAGAAAATTTAAAATGATTCAACTCAAATAGTCAACTCAATTTTCACGCTAAATTACAATATTCTATTTTTATTCTTTTTAATATTGAATTAATTTATTTATCAATTAATTATATAGCATATATGTCTATATATTTCTATAGATTTTAATATTTAATTGGATTTAATATAATTTGTATTAATTTTTAAATTAATTAGTTTAATTTGAAAAATTATATATATATATCCTTACAAAGTGATCAATTAGTTTGAACATAAAATTACTGTAATTTTAAGAATATATGTTGTGAATTCTTTCTTATATTAAGTTTTTATCAATAAATTAATTTTTAATTTATTATGTAAATTCTGTTATATATATATATATATATATATAATTGAACATAAATATAAAAATTAACAATAAAATCTTAATTTACAAAAAATACTAATTAGGAAATTAAACTTATTTTAATAAACAGACCAATATACAAAAACACAAACCATATAACTAATTACATAAATTAGATAATATTATTATATAAATAAAAAAAACTGTCAAAAAAATTAAAAAATAAAAAATTTAGCGTGGAATAGTGCCCGCTAGATATATCAGCTCATCCTCCAGTTCACCCCCACACTTTTTTAGCATTATCAGTGGAGCAAATCTCAACTGAAAATTGGTGGAATTTTCTATTTTAGAGGAGCATTGGAGATGATCTTTTCACATTGATGTCACATGAAACATAATATCATAGTATTGAAATATTAAATGAAATATACAAGAAGGAACCAGAGATTTAACTCAACTTTTTTTTCTTTCAACTTGATTGTTAACCGCCATTTCATAGTGTTTAGTTAGGGAATCGTCAAGTGTGTGTATATATATATATTGAGAGTTATTTAAACTTATCAAGATAGATTCAATTAACTACATTATCCATATCAACATATTAAAATTAATTCAATACAATCCAGAACTCTAAATCAAAATTTGCTCAATCCGTAACTTCAAATCAAACATCTAAATAATAAGAATCTACCATTTAATAATAACAAACCAAATATGTTTAACAAGTCAAATGGTGTTATAATACTAATTAGTGAGAGAAAACAATAATGAAACTTATACTTAACTAGAGTAGGTCTCTTGTAGGTCCGTCACGGATCCTATCCACCACCCGCCCACAGCCTAGCCCACAGACAGACAGATCCTACCCGCCCAGCCCACCCACCCACCCACCCATAGTACATGTTAGTTAAAAAGAATAAATCACTTCAATGCTCCAGAATCGAACCCACGACATTGATAGAGGTAAGGTGGTGTTCTATCACTACACCACTAGTGCTTATTGTGCAATTTCAGTATAACAATATATATAAACTCATTCATAAATACGCCTGATAATTAAAAAAAATTAAAAACGCCTATAAATGTAAAGGCTAAGAATCGAAACCAAGTCTATTAAAAAAACATGATACATTATCTCAATAAATGGATACTTATAAAAGTGTTACTTTAACTACATCATATTTATTTTTTATTTTTTCTCTTTTTTTGTTCCTAGTTTGTAACTGTATTAAGAAATATGATACTTTATCTCAACAAGCGGATACTTTTACTTATAAAAGTGTTACTTTAACTATATCATATTTATTTTTTATTTTTCATTCTTTCCTTTATTTCTAATTTGTGACTATATTAAAAAACATGATACTTTATCTCAAAAAATAGATACTTTAACGTATAAAAGTATTACTTTAACTCTGTTATATATATATATATATATATATATATATATATTTATTGTAATATATTCATAATTTGTGACTATATTAAAAAATATGTTACTTTATCTCAAAAAACAAATACTTTTACTTATAAA
The DNA here is from genome assembly GCA_016081115.2 of Rehmannia glutinosa. NCBI lineage: Eukaryota > Viridiplantae > Streptophyta > Magnoliopsida > Lamiales > Orobanchaceae > Rehmannia > Rehmannia glutinosa. The sequence continues at coordinate 1,413,979 of JABTTQ020001721.1, read as the reverse complement.
AGTATTACTTTAACTCTATCATATTTATTATTCATTTTTCTTTGTATTTATTATTAAAAAATGTAATACTTTTATTTAAAAAAACATATATTTTTACTCTTAAAACATGATGTTTTGTCTCAAAAAATATATATTTTTACTCATAAAGGTGTTACTTTAACTCTGATATATTTATTTGTCCTTCAATGTAATGTAATCATAATATGTGGCTATTTTAAAAAATATGATACTTTATCTAAAATAACCGATACTTTTTCTCATAAAACTGTTATTTTAACTGAGGAAGAAAAATAGAAAAAAAAAAAAAAGGTAGGATCTGCTTGTTGACCCGAAGAATGTTCAACAGGATCCATGGATCCGCGAGTCAAATAGAATCCGTCTTACGGATTGAAACCCGTAAAATGGTCATATATGAGTTTTGCCATTTAACTATATTCTGAAAAGGAAATAACATTTGAGCGATTTTACCTAGACCAAGTACATATGATGCCAACTAATCACCACGGCAAACCGAAATGTCACTATCCATGAATATGATTGGTTTGGATTATTAATATGGTAAAGAAACAGCTAAACTACGGAAGCACCAAATTGTGGATAAAAGTTTTTGGACACGGTCTATTCGTGGTTATTAAGTAACGAGGAATAAATGGTGAAAATCACTCATTCTTATTTTAGTTTTTTAGGATTTTCTTTTATTGTTACAATTCAATATACCTGGGAATTGAATCATTGATAGTAGTTAGGGCTGGCAAATTTTCTTTTTTTTTTTCTGACGGAGTTAGAAATTTTGATTTTGTTCGAGGCCGGTTTGACCGAGAGCCAAGAATAAGCCAGATTGAGCCTCAAATATAGAGGTTCGAAAAGGACATGCTTCTTTAGCCCGACCTAATGGGCCTAATGATCCAATCGGGCCGACTGATCATAAGCACAATACACTACACGGGCTAGATGGGCGGTGAAAATATAGACCCGACGGAATTTTGGTTTGAAACGATCTAGTCCGATTTTGCACTATAAGGAAACAATCAAATTCCAACGAAATAATTCCAACGGAATAAAAAACTGTTGGAATTTTCAAAATTCCAATGGAAATTCCAATGGTACAACATACCGTTAGAAAATTCCAACAGAAAGTCAAACGATAAGCAAAACCATTTGGTACTGTTGGAATTTTTTTTTAATAGGAATTTTCGTTGGAATTTTGTCATTCCAACGACCATTATACCAATGGTGCTTTTCCATTGGAATTTCTGTTGGAATCGATAATTCCAATGGAAATTGGTCAAATTCCAATGGATTTTTTTCGTTGGAATTCCCTTGTTTTTTTGTTGTGTTGCTCTCCGACCCGGTGGGCAAGTACCAGGCTACCGCGGTTCGGACTCTTTGTCAGCTCTAATCGAGTGGTTAATATTTTGAAACCCAGACCAAATGTATGAGATTCAATTCCCAAACCCCCCCTACCATAATATTTACACAAAAAAAAGTGGGCATACCCGTAACTAACCTCCACTATAAAATGATTAGCACGTTAAAGCAGGACAATCTCGGTTTAAATACTGAGATATCATGGGGTAGTAGGGGAAGAAACATACTCACTTATATGGGATTAGGTATGGGTCAATCATCCTAACAACACAAATAGAGTCGTTCCTACGTTTTAAAGGGTCTTGGGCGGAAAAAATAATTGGGCAACTTTTATTCATATTAAAATAAAACATAAAAGAATAAAAAATAAATATAAATAAAATTCTCGTTAATGGTTAAAATCATAAACCTAAATCTAAATATATCTTCAAATTAAAAAAGAAATTGAGAAGGAACCTAAGCAAAAATAAATAAATAAATACAGATACAATTCATGGTAATGGTGAAAATAGAAAAACGAAAGATAAATAATTTTTACGAAAAATGAATATTGGTTGATAGTTTTTTTTGGAGATGAAAGCTTCTATTATTATTTTTTATTTGACAACACAACTCTATTTTTTATTTTATTCATCGCCTGGTTGGGGAAAGAAAAGGGAAAATCGTTTAGAAAAGGCCCAATTAATTTGGAATGCAAGGCTGGTCAAACTCGTGACCTCCATGCGTAAAGAGAGCGAGCTAACCATTGAACCAAGAGACACATTAAATAAAATTTATAATCTTTATATTACAGAAAGCGATTTTAAACCATAGAGAAAAAATGGGGAGGAGAACCCCCGCCGGAGAGGGGTCTTGTGCGACAATGCCGTCTCGATCGCCACAAGAACCACCCTGAACACAAGTTTCTGCCATTAAAAACACAAGGTCGATCTTAATATAATCTAGTTTTCAATTAGGAAAAGTAAGAAGGGGAAAACCCACCATTTTGAATTTTTTTTAAATGTAAGTTGTACATATCAATTAATAGTGAATAAAAGATATAGAAAATATAGAGATAATTTTCAGTTTCTTTTCTGCATCATGATTTTATTTACTCTCAATATTATAATCAATGTTACAGAAATCGCTAGGCGCTATTTGGGCAGTAACCCAATGTCTAGCGCCTAGGCGGATGCCTAGAAAAACAACTATTTTCTTTTTGGCTGATTTTTTGCCGCCTAGGTGGGCACTACGGTCCAACTTTTATTCCCAAATCAATTTTTTCCCGCCTAGCTCGCCTAAACTGATTTTCGCCAGATATAATTCGTTTTAGTGATTTGCGTAAAATCACCCTAGCCTAAGAGTGTCTATGGCAATTTTTACAGCTTATAATAGGTTACTACACATTTTGATATGTGTAAGAAAATGTTTTTTGATGTATCACAAGAAACCGGTTTCATTATTGTTGGCGTCGAATTTTTGATTATCCACTTGTCAATCAAAGAATAAGTCTTTTGGCCTATCAAGTTACGTATAAATATGATAAAAATGAATAGAGCAAAACAGTAAACATTAAATTAGTATGGGGATAGACCGTTTTTCTTTGTCGTGCATCTTCTTATATTTTTTCAAATATTTCACTATGAGCCCTGTTGTCAAAAATTTCAGTACGGAGCTTGAAGTAGCAAAATAATTTCCGAGGCGTGCAAGAGTTGCATTGTCCTAAAGAATTTATTTTCGTAATCCCCCAGGATTCAACGGATTAATTTGAACGAACAAAAACCAACAATTTGTAACCCAGCAAATATGAAGTGAGAAGTTTTGAGATGAAGTCAGTATTTGGGTTTCTCAAGTTCTGTCCTTATAGAATAATTCCAACGGTAAGATAATAATTAGGGGGACAAAAACTCGGCTCCAGACACATAGGGGAATAATAGCTCGGCTCTAGCTACATAGGGGACAATAGCTCGGCCCATAGCCACCCTATAATCGGCTAATTTGGCCTAGCTCTTTATGTGCGCGAGGCCCCCTTAATCACTTGGCCCATTTTTTACTAAGCCCATATGGGTCTCCCATTAATAAAGTGAAGAAAACTCCATTCCCTATTCTATGTGGGATATGGGAGTTCTTTAGAAACACTCCCAACACTTATTTTCCAACAATCCCCCACATGTTTCAAAAGAACGAAAAGAAAAGAATTTAGAGAATATTTGTTGGGTTACTAAAATGAGTGTAGATGTATCGCATCTGGTGTCTTTTGGACTATGAACTAGACCTAGAATAATAAGATTTAAAGTACAGAGTTTTAGTGAAGATTGTAGCTTCTATGAACTAAGAACTCTTATTGTAAGTTAAAATCTTACTACCACATTACACTCTCTCAATATTTTGTCGTTCAATGCGGTTTTGCGCTAATAGGCCATGCGCGTGCCTGGAATTCATGAGTGCTCTAGAGATATGTCAAAATCTCATAGGAGCGGCCCCACTCCACACTCATATAGGTGAATTTCATCAAGTATATTTTGCAATTAAATATACCACCCTTAAGGGATATGAAATTCATTAAGAGTTTTAGTAACTCATCCTCACATAATTGCAATTTAGCACTTCTCACACCATAGGAAAGGACAATTAATTTTAGTGCTAACAGAATTAACAAGTGACTTGTTATTACCCGTATGAACCTCATTCATGGGATCTCCAATCACAAAAGTAGGGTTTCTATCACTGTTAATTTCTCAAGTTGGCTTAAGTCCCATTCCCATCGATGTTTCATTAATTAATTTTCTCCCCAATGGTTTAGTCAGAGGATCGGCCAAATTCAATTCTGACTTCACGTAATCAATGGATATAACTCCATCATTTAACAGTTGTTTAACCACATTATGTCTCAAACGAATATGTCTATTTTTACCATTAAAGGTTTTATTCTTCGAAATTACAATTGCTGCTTGACAATCACAATGCATGTATTAATCGAAGGTGTTGGTTTTGAACCTAATGGAATATCTCTAAGAAGTTTCTCAACCACTCAGCCTCATTGCCAGCTAACTCCAAGGCAACAAACTCAGACTCCATGGTAGACTTTGCTATGATAGTTTGTTTAGCTGACTTCCAAGCAACCGTACCCCCATCAAGAGTGAATATGTAACCACTAGTCGATTTTACTTCATCTCAATCGAGATCCATTCGCATCATCAGATCCTTCAAGTACAAAGAGGATATCCACTATACATGATACCATAGTTCATGGTACCTTTTAAATATCTCATTAGTCTGACTATTGCAGTCCAATGGTCACGATTGGGATTATGAGTATATCTGCTCAATCTACACACAGCATAAGCTATGTCCGGGCGAGAGAAGTTCATTAAATCCAACAGACTCCCAATAATCTGTGCATATTCAGATTGAGCCACAGGATCACCTAAATTTTTCTTTAATTGAGTGTTAGCATCATAAGGAGTACTCACTGGTTTGACGTCAAAATGTCCATACTTCTTGAGAAGTTTTTCAACATAGTGTTCTTGCGACAACATTATGCCATTATCACTCCTTATAATTTGAACACCCAATATCACCTTTGCTTCCCCCATATCTTTCATATCAAATTTAGAAGCAAGGAATTCTTTTGATTTATATATTAAATCAATTTTAGTGCCAAATATAAGCATGTCATCCACATACAAGCAAATAATTACGCACTCATCATCAACAAGTTTTGTATAAACACATCTATCCGCTTCAATGTATAAAACCATCGACAACAAAACTTGATCAAATTTCTCATGCCACGCTTAGGTGCTTGTTTTAAACCATATAAAGATTTAAGTAATTTACAAACTTTGTTTTCTTTTCCAGAAACAACACATCCTTCTGGTTGCACCATATAAATTTCATCTTCCAAATCACCATTTAAGAAAGCAGTTTTTACATCCATTTGGTGAATAAAAAGTTTATGGATAGAAGCCAAAGCAATCAAAACTCGAATAGAAGAAACTCTAGTAACTGGTGCAAAAGTATCAAAATAATCCACATTTTGTTTTTGAGTAAAGCCTTTTGCAACCAGTTTAGCTTTATATTTTTCAATGGTTCCATCAGGATTATATTTCTTCTTAAAAATCCATTTGCAACCTATAGGTCTAGCTCCAGGTGGCAAATCAACCAAAGTCCAAGTTTTGTTTTGTTCAATAGAATCAATTTCAGTTTTGATGGCTTTCTTTCAATTATAAAGAATCGGAAGAAAAAAGAAAGGAAAAATGTTAAAGGTTCATTTTCTACAAGATATGTATAAAAATCATTTCCAAAAGATGTTTCTTTTCTTTGTCTCTTACTCCTTCTTAACTCCTCAAAAGAATTTTCAATATTATGTTCAATAGGAGCATAAGAAGTAGATTCAGCAGGTGCACGAGAAATTATCTCAGTTTTCAAAGGAAAAATATGCTCAAAGAATTCAGCATTTTTTGTTTCAACAATTGTATTAACATCTAGCACATCACTTTTCAAAACAAGAAACCAATACGCAAAGACTATATGCTCAAGATAACCAATGAATAGACAATCAGATGTTTTAGAACCTATTTTCCTTCTCTTAGGATCAGGTAACATAACTTTTGCTAGGCACCCCCACACTTTTAAATATTTTAGGTTAGGTTGATAACCTCTCCATAATTCATAAGGTGTCTTTCCGGTTTTCTTATAGGGAATTCTATTTTGTAAGTGACATGAAGATAATATAGCTTCACCCCAAAGATTATCAGCAGCACCTGAAATAATGAGCATAGCATTCATCATTTCTTTTAAACTTCTATTTTTTCGTTCAGCTACACCATTTGATTCGGGTGAATATGGAGGAGTGATTTCATGAATTATTCCTTCTTGTTCACAAAATTCGTTAAATAAAATATATTCGCCACCTCTATCTGATCTAACTCTTTTAATCTTCTTATCTAGTTGATTTTCAACCTCTGATTTGTACAATCGAAACATGTTAAAAGCTTCGTCTTTATTTCTAAGCAAATATACCTTAGTGTATCTAGAATAGTCATCTATAAAAGTCACATAATAGTTTTTACCTCCTCGAGTCATAGTTTGTTTCAAGTCTCCTAAGTCGGTATGAATAAGGCTAAGCAATTCAGATTCTCGATGTACCGAAAAATAAGTTTTCTTAGTCAATTTAGCTTCACAACATATTTCGCATTTATTCAGACAAGTATTATTCATTCCAGAAATTAAACCAAGTGATTGCATTTTACGAATATAACTCGTACTAACATGTCCTAATCTAGCATGCCATAAATCAATAGAATCAATCATATAAGCAGAAGAAGATGCAATTTTATTAATAACATCAGAAACATTGAGTACAAACAGACCCTGATTACAATAGCCTTTGCCCACAAGGACATTATTTTTTGTCATTACAATCTTATCAGATTCAAATGACACTTTAACTCCAGTCTTTCCTAACAAAGAAACAGAAACCAAGTTTGCCCTAATAGTAGGCACATGAAGTACTTCATTAAGAGCCAAGGTCTTGCCAGATGTGAGTTTCAACATAACTTTGCCTTTACCAAGAACATGTGCAGTTCGAGAGTCCCCGAGATACACATGTTCTTATCCATCTCCCACAGAATTGTAGGACATAAAGGCTTCTCTATTTGCACAAATGTGCCTGGTAGCCCCAGAGTCTACCACCCATTCTTTCACATCGGCCACAAGATTAACTTGAGAAAGCACCGCAAAGAAGAATATCATCCCCTTCACCAAATTTGCATTTGGCTTTGGAGGATTTCCATTTCGATTTTGAGGGTTGCCATTTTTCTTTCTATGTTTACACTGATGTGCATGATGACCAGGCTTTCCACAAACATAACAGTTTTCTTTCTTTTTAAAGTTGGTGGAGTTAATCACTTTAGGCTTGTAATCAGTCTGATTAAAATTTTAACATTCTTGTTATTAAAATTACCTTGCACCATGTTTGCGATTGTAGCTATTTCCTTTTCTTTGCTCACTTTGAGTTCCTCCTCGGGTTCTTATCTTCGATTATAATGTGGGTAATTAGATCAGCAAGAGATAGTTGTTTGTGTTTATGTTTTAATTGCTGCTTGTAGTCTTTCCACGAGTTTGGCAACTTTTCAATCAGTAAACCAGCCACGAATTCTTCTTGTAGGGTGATATTTTCGATCTTTAAATCTTCCAAAGAGTAGCTTGTGATACTCGTTGATCTGTATCTTGATATCCTTCCCATCCACCATTTCCCATTTGTAAAAATTTCCGATGACGAACTTCTGTTTTCCAACATCTTCGGCAGTATATTTCAATTGCATAGACTCCCAAATATCCCGCTTCCTTGTAAGAACAAAGAGACATCAAACAAATCATTAGTAAGAGTGCTAATAATCGTATGTCTACAAACCTTGTTAGCATAAATCCACATCTCCATTTCCTTTGGATCATCAGAAGGTTCAGGCTTGGTTTGTGTCAATTACATTAGCAAACCGTGCATGTCCAGGATGGAAAATATCCGCTCTTGCCATCGTCATCGTAATTCGACCGCTAAACATTTCGATTTTGGAGATATCCGAAATGGCTTGGCGTCACGGGAATGGCGGCGTATGCGAGCAATCGAACAAGGACCCAGTGCGACATTTGCAAATGGAGGGACAATATTTAAAAGAGGTGCGTTGAGTTGGCCATCATTATTATCAAGCTCCATGATAAATCCTTTAGAATGTTGTCAAATATTTCAGTACGGAGCTTGAGGTAGAAAAATATATTTTCGGGTAAGGATTTAAATTAGCAAAATAAAAATAATTTTTAAGTCGCAAAACTAATTCGAGCCGCGACTATATCGCCCGCGCAGGAGGGGGGGCAAATCGTCGATTTTACACTACAATCGACTAATTTGGCCCAGCTCTTTATGTCTTGTGAGGCCCCTTAATCACTTGGCCCATTTTTTACTAAGCCCATATGGGTCTCCCATTAATAAAGTGAAGAAAACTTCATTCCCTATTCTATGTGGGATATGGGAGTTCTTTAGAAACAGTGAAACACTCCCAACACTTATTTTCCAACAAGCCCATCACTAACAAATAATATAATAATTTAATTTTTTTAAAATAATGCAGTTTTAACACAAAATTATTCATAGTCATCTCATTTCCAAGAAAAAAAAAAACTGTGCCGAGTTCTACAAAAAAAAAAAAAAAAAACAAGAGTAATATCTTTTTCCAAACCTTTATATTTCAGTCTTAAAATAATTCACTCAAATATATTATCAATTTTCACACAAAATTCAGTAAAAAAAAAAAAAACTCAAAATTTTTCAAAAATGCTAATATTTGAAAATTTGTGATGAATATATAATATATCGAGTTGTTTCAAAAATTATTAATGAGTATTTCAGTAGCACTTGTGGTCTCATTTAATAATTTGGTGGTAGATGAGTAAGTAGAAAAGGCAGTGAATTAAAACTGAAAAAAAAAAGAAAAAGGGAGGAATATTATTGCGACGAGAAATGGCAGAGGCATAGCTTCAGCTCTATCTGTGTGTGTCAGAAAACAGGTAGAATTTGTGTGGCAGATGAAGAGCAGATCATTTTTGATTGGACATTTCATTCACCATTTCCCTCTCTACCAAATATTAACCTCTATTGTCATCTCTACATCACATTTACTCCTAATAGTTTTCCAATTTTTTGTAAAGCGCTCATCAAAAAGTTTAAAATTAATTATTTATGCTAAAAAGTTGTTTGAGGAATGAAATAACGTAACAATCTATAGTATCTATTACTCTTTAGACAATGTTGAATTTAAAAAAAATTAAAAAAATCTATATGAGCACCAGGTAACTGTCTATATTTTCAGAAAATTTTGCTTAAAATCTTAGGGGATGTATGGATGTATTTCCAAGTCCAATTTCCAGTTTCTAGTGTTGGAAAATGAATTTTCAAACTTTATTGGTTTTTGTGTGAGAATTGAGAATATGTTTGGTTTGTTATCTGAATTTCTGTTTGAAAATGAGAATATGTTTGGTTATAGTTTTTTCAAATTTATTTTTGACATAGGTTTGCGTGATTGTAGTGTATTTTTACCTAGATTTGCGTAATTGGAATGAAAAATTGTTTGGTTGTGTTTTCAAAAGAATATTTTCCATAAAAAGTGAAAACTGGAAATGACTTCATTTCTACTGAAAAAACTTTTGAAACACACATAAACCCATTTTTCGGAATAGTTGGAAAGTGGAAAAAGGGGGTTGGAAATACAAGCATACATGACCTTAGGATGAGTCCTTGCTTGGAAATGGAGTTAATTTTGTTGTGGGTAAGTAGATGCTACCCAAGTGGGTAAAACTCAATTCTCTTGTAATTGTGACATGTGTTCCATTTTGATTTTCTTTTCTTGAAAAAAATCACATTCATATGTCATAATGGGATATTTGGCAAAATCACATGGGAATTTTGTTGTACCTACTTGGGTAGCATCTCATTATCACTTGTTGACACCAGCTTTACATGATTTCTCCTCTAAAAAAAGAATATATTCACATCGATTCATGAGCACGCACATGAAATGTGATTTAAAAGGGGTCTATGAGACGCCACTCACTTAGGTAGCTATCCAAGTGGGTGTTAAACCATTAGATCAACACATATACATACACACTCATATGGGTATGTATTGATCCAATGGTGTAGCACCCACTTGGGTAGCTACCCAAGTGGGTGACATGAAATACACCTTTAAAAGGAATGTGACTTAAAAGAAATGGCCAAGTTCCTTTTCCGGATCCCTCATAATTTCACAAGAGATTTGATGTCTCACAAAATTAAGGGATATTACAAAAAAATCCTGAGATTCAGACTAATTATAAAAAAAAACCCATTAGTTTTGGTATTTACAAAAATCCCATTTAGGTTTAACCCGTATTACATTATCTCCATTCATATGTAACAGAAATTCAAAAGTCCCCCTTACGCTTATCAAAATATTACAATTACTCACTTAAATTTAAAACACAATCAAACGTCAACTGGTTTTTTGTAATTTTCATAACCTCATTTTTCTATTGTAATTAGTCCAAACCTTAGACCATCTCCGGTAGTTTGCACTATTTTAGTGCATATCATGCACTTTTTTAGTATGCACTTTTTTTATGCATAATCTCCACTTCATCTCCAGCAGTTTGGAGTATATTATATACTAAAAAGGAATATTCTATTTTAGTGCATATTTTCATACATGAAAATAATTAATTTAAAACAAAAAAAGAAAGAAAATTCTAGTACAACTATAGTATTGCGCTATTTCTGGCGCATAACTGTTCACATCTTCAAAATGGCGCAGCTTTGGTGCAGTTCTAAAGCAAATTTTTGCTCTAAATTAAGTAGAACACTCTCTTGAAAATGCTCTTAAGAGGATTTTGTAATATCCTTAAAATTAAATCGATTGAATTTACCATATAAATTATAATAGATTTCCTTAAAATTTTATTTCAAGGACTCTAGTAGTACGTACTTCTTATTTGTTGGGATCAACCTTGTGCTCTAATAGTATAGTCTTGTGTTGTAAGGATGATTGATTTGGATTCGATCTCATACAAGTGCATGTGTACCTCCCCTACTATCTCCATTGTAGGGAAATGAGATGATACCCAAGTGGGTAGTACCCAACTCTTTGATTGTGACAAGTGTCCTATTATGACATATGCATATTGAAAATAAATAAAAAAAATCAAATGGAACACATGTCACCATCAAAGGGGAGTTAGGTGCTACCATGGTAAAAAAACAAAGTACTCCTTATTCTTGCTTTTGTTTGTTTTAAATTTTTGCTTTGAATGTATATGCATCTCCATAATTTCTCTTAATCAATAAACTGGCATGGATCTGTACCAAACCTAGCTCTCATCTATACAAAGACGATTAGAATAAAAAAATAAAAAATAAAAAAAAAATCATCATTAAAGACTATCTTATTTTTTCTATTATGCATAAATCAGTTAATAACATAACTTGTCATTTATACTTATATAATCCATAACTTTTGTCCGAGGCAACAAATAACGACATCATTAAAAGACTATCTTGATATTTCTATATGCTCCAGAAAATTAAACAAACATAATAATGAACCCATGCTCGGAAACTAGGGGTGTTCATTTTTCGAATGGATCCGAAATTCGATTCGGTTCGAATTCGAATATTAGTTTCGAATTAGGATTTTTGAATTTCGAATCGAATTTCGAATCAACTCGAATCTCGAATATGAATATTTGAATCGAATAACGAATTGAGGTTTTTTTTTCGAATTCTATTCGAAAATCCTAATTCGAGGTGAAATTCGACTAAATTCGAATTCGTATTTTGATTCGAATTTGTATTTCAATTCGAATTCGTATTTCAATTCGAAATTTATATGTATATATTTCACACTATACATAATTATTTATTGTATATATGTAAATTATACACATGCATTTATAATGTATATAAATGAATAAAACACTACTCTTTAAATTAAAATGTAAAATTATAACTCTTTTCCATCTTGTTTTTTAGTTTTTGTTAGAAATAATTACACTTAATAGTATATGAAATACATTTTACATTTCTTCAAATTTTTATCTTTAGACCATATTCAAATAATCATTTTTTGTGTTAAAAAATATATTTTAGGTAAAAACTGTTTCGTTCTTACAATCTCACGTGGAGGGCATATGGTGAACTAATCTATAAGAATATTCCACCAGCTATGTCCATTGTATAGAGAAGTACAAAATTTGTGTACACACACTATACAACATACACAACACATTTATACAATATAGTCTTTGATTTTTTTCCTTTATTTTAAATTCTTATTACAATATGCATTATACATTATACATCTCAGACACTATATTACATATATTTATCTTGATCATATTAAAATAATAAATTATATGATAGCACACATTATATCTCTTTATCTATTTTCATACATACACTTTGTCAATTTGATACCTCATATTTGAGTATATAGGTTATTTATCAAGTAACTAGTGCTGGTATAAAATTGACACAAAATGTTTTATTGAATTTATATAAAGGAGTTCATTATGAATTTGTGATAGTCTATAGTTAAATTAAACAATGAAAAATAGTTAGTCGATAATTTGTAATTTTGAAAAAACAAAATCTGGAATTTTACTAGGTATAGTCCAAACATATTATGTTATGAATCCAAACCTTGTTCACTTCATCGATAAATTAGGATTTTTGGATTGATTCGAATTCGATTCGAAAATCGAGAAATCCAATTCGTTTAAATTCGATTCGAATTAATCGAATTAGGATCAAATTTCGAATTGAGGTTTAAAATGTTCATTCGATTAAATTCGATTCGAAGAAATCGAAGAATCCGGAATTCGATTCGATGAACACCCCTATCGGAAACGTAAGAATCACGTGTGGAATCTGGGGAACAGTTTCTTGTGTCCTAAAATCCAAGCCTTTTTTTTTTCTGTGTCTATTATACTAAAATCCAAAGCCAATAGAATGTTTTAAAGGCTTGATCAAGACAGACGAGATAAAAAGCTGAATAACTTACGGGTAAATGATTCTGATTCCCAAAGTCTCTCCTTTTTCAATCTCAAAGATTTTCAGTGCGTTTCTGATCAGGGCTCTGAAGGCTCCCAGTTGAATTTTCTCAATCCTTTCAGTGAAAGACAACAACGTACCAATTTCTGGTTTATTTGTTTATCGACTTATTTCAGAAAAGCCAAAGAGTTATTACACTCCTCGGAATCAACCACTCCTGAATAGAAATAGGGCTTTTTTTAAGGGTGGCGCTATTAGCACCCCAAAATTTATTAATACGCCCCTATTTATAATTACAAAAATATCAATAACTAAAAAGACTAGAATGCCCTTATTACCCTACTAAATTTCTAAATACACATCTCAAATCTCTAAATACACTCTATCTTTTTTAAACCTTATTATTTTCTTCTTCCCCATTTTCCCTTTTTCATTTTTCTCCTCTCTCCGTTATGTATTCTCAAACTTACAACTTGAAAAGAAAAAAAAAACCTCAACTAACACAAAAGAGTTGACCAACGTGAACAAGAATGGCCAAAGAAATTAAATATAAATGAGAATCAGATAATTGGAAGTTTGGAGTTCCACAAGACCAACCAATTTAACAAGATCTATTACATCATGATTAACCAGGCCAATTCATTTCGTCTTGATTAACGAGATCTATTGCTTTCTGTTCAGATTTTTTTTCTTGGTCGTGTTTTTTGTTCCTACTTTTTTAATTTTATTCTCTTCGCACAGCAATAAAAGCGTTTTGGGTGATTAATGTTTTGAGAAAAAGAATTAGAGTTTTATTAGGGGAAGGGCAAATTAGGGAATATTGGGGTTGTATTAAGTAAATAAATAATTTATAAAAAGAGTATGGGGGTGTATTAAGAGATAAGGGTGTATTGATAGGTTTTAGGGGTGTTAATAGCGCCAATCTTTTTTTAATTTCCAATACCCTCTGGGTTTTTTTGTAATTAGTGCGAGTCTCGGGTAGTTTTTTGTAATTATCCCTATTTCAAAATGTGCCCCAAATAAAAACTAACCGTACAAGTGTTTTCAAAGAATTAAGTTTTAACAAAATAAATCAATTTCCAACAAATTTTTTTTTGTTAATGTAGCACCTTTACTAACTAAGTCGAGATATAATTCGACTAAAATCTTCTACTATTACCTTTTCTATTCACTGTGTATTTCATTATATAATATTACACCACCATATATCCCACTCTGTGTACATGCATTTCTGAATATTCACATGTGTCGTAAACAATGGATGAAATAAAATAGAAAAACTGAAAAAAGCTCCTCGACAACATGTTATTCACACTACTACCTTGATCATGTGCCAAATGCATTCCACTCTCTATGGTACCTTAACTGCCAGAAATTTCCTGAAGCCTGAATTTCAATAAACAGGAATAGCTAAATTCAAGTTAAATGTTGGGGGTTCCGTCGCATCAAAATGCCACAGCTTGATTAAATTTCCTCAATTTATTGAACTTTTATTTTGAGTAAGCACAATGAAATGAAGCACAGAAAACAGAAGGATGAAACACATCCACAATGCATCCGAAAAACAAACTAAATCCCAGTTTCTGAGATTGTCAACATAACATGTTGAATTAAATTTCCAGGTCAATCTGGACAACCATGAGTTTAAATACACTCCAGAAATGAACGAAATGACTAATTATTCTGAGAGCCTTCATATGGTCAAACCTAGAAGGATCAATGATGCTTTACTTCAAACAAACCATCCGGACCTGCATTCACAAAAGCTTAAGTTAATAAAAAAGTGAACTGCTCAGCAATCCTAGAAAGTAAAACTGTCATGCAATATAGATGTTGCATTAATGTTTCAAAAGCAATACTTTATTTAAGTATTTTATGTAGCCTACAGTACAGCATATCAATATATGTATTCTGCTGGAAAGTGACCAAGCAAACCAAAGTGTTCAAGACATGAAAAAGGTTGATTTTATAGGGTTTACAATTACAATTTTCTTAACACGCTTTGGTTTTCCAACAAGAGGAAAAATCAATTGAAACCAATAAAGTGTTTACCAGCTTAAAATAATATGACGCATGTAAGACTAAAAGCGTCAGTCCTCAACTTCTCATAAGATAAAAACACTAATCTGTCTCCCAGGTGCAAACTAAGATTTGTTAGATTATGACTATTCAAAGAATAGCATAAGAAAATTCCCTGGGGCTTCAAACAATTGGGATTGCTGGAAATTCGTATTTTTAAGGAAAGATGCCAAATCCGCTAGTGAGTACATTATAACACGTCAAGCGAATACGGGCACCCCTTCACTTGCAGTAGTGTAATCTAATCAACCTCAAGAAATTACTCAATCAGACACGGATTTCTAAATTCACAACACATATCTACTTGCTATTTAATCTTTATCCACGATCAGCGTCAAACAACTGATGCCAAAAAACATACTGTGTCCACGAGGTGGGAAAAAAAGAACATATTTCTCTTCTGGGTCGTTCTTATCCTCCATAATCTTTTGAGATGTTTTCAGTAAACTTCTAATCTATCAAAGGTCAGATATGAACACTACAATGTTTTGTCTAGTATCTATATCCTCATTCCAGTCCCTGCTTAGTCATGCTACATTGTAACACAGTTTCATTCCTTTTCTTGCATAAAAAAAGTTCACTTTCTCAGCCTAGACCGAATGCAATAGTGGAACAGGAGAGTAACTTCACAATATCTTCCGTGTATACTTTCTTTATACCAAAAGGAAGAATATCTACTTTCTTTATACCAAACGGAAAAATATCTACGCGAGACAACAGTAAGTCATCCGGTCAATACAAGGTCATAGTGGGTCACCCAGAATCAGTAAGGGTGACCCAAATGGTAGGATATTTCCACAAATATCCTTACACCATTGTGGGGATAGGGATATTGAGGAAAGAGAAAAATTGGTTACAAAATTTTAACTGGATATTTGATGAACAAAAAGAAAAATTGCAAGGGAGCCGCATGAGCAGCACAACGAAAGCATTGCATGTGCCAGATGAAGATAGTGGCAACTGAGGAAAGTTAGGTCCTAGCCGCTGACAATGGGGCTTGAATGCATTTTTTTTTAGTATTTTTCTTTTTTTGCTTTCAAATGGGCAACGGGGCCCACAAAAAAATGGTTGGAGATTGGAAGAGAGGGGCACTTGAAGAAGTGGTTAATGGGTTTGATGTGGCATGTGAACCCCACAAGTATACAACCCAGAATTAGGGGTGTCAATTTGGGTCATTGGGTCGGGTGTGTGTTTGGTTTCAGGTTGATTTCGGGTTATGCTAAAAAATACATAAAAAATTAAGTAAAAGATAAAACAACTACGCTTTAGACAAATTGGTAACTTCGTCTCAGGTTCGTTTTAGGCATGTTAGAGTTCGGGTCGGATTCATGTTTCTCTCAGTAACTTCAGATCGGATTTCCGTGTGACACCCCTACCCACAATAAACCCAACCACACCCCAATGGTGGTATTGGGAAAAGATATTTCCACAAATACCACTCCACAAATATCCTCACACCATTGTGGACCTCATTTTCTAGTAGTATTTGTGGACCTTATTCCTAGTAGTAGTATTTGCGGGCTTGACGTATTTGAAGTAGTAGTATTTGCGGGCTTGACGTATTTGATGTACCCCACAAATACCACCACAATAACCTCAAACCATTGGGGTTACCCTAGGAATAAGGTTGCCTCCCCAGAGGCCAAATCTTGTGATTAAGTGTTTATGGTACAAGGTTTGACATGCTGACAGTATCATCTGTAAAGATTTTTTAGGTGTACTCAGAAAGGTAAGTTATCTTAGGGTAGTCCCAATGGTTGGGTTTATTGTGAGTGGTATTTGTGGGTTCCAAATGCCACATCAAACCCACAAGTATCACTTCTCCAAATATCCCTCTCCCCAATCAAATATCTCTCCAACTTTTTTTTTGTGCGCCCATTGTCCATTTGAAAACAATAAATAAAAATGGAAAATACAAAAAAAATAAAAATGCAAGACCCATTGTCAGCATGCCAGCTTCCATTGTGCTGCTCACAGGGCTTCCTTGCAACTTTTTTGCTTTTTTATTTATAAAATATCTGGTTATAGATTTTTCTCTTAACCTCAATATCTCAATCCCCACAATGGTGTTGGGATATTTTTGGTGTGATATCTGTGGAAATATCCCCTCCCAATACCACCATTGACTTGTCCACAAAAACTACTTCAATTCTGCAAATCATCTCGTGGTATTTGGTAAGCTACAGTTTTTCCCAATAATTAAAAGCTTCATTTCATATTAGTACCATCATGCACGAGAATATATAATATCAAGAACTCACATCATCAACACTTATCTTGTATGAATATAATCTAAATTTTCCATTTTAGGAAATAACTTCAGATCAATGAGAGGATAAGTTTAAGAACAAAGTAATGCCTCATGCAAAAATTAGTAGAGCCTTCAATAAGGCGATGATATGAGCCTCCACAAACAAAATTCATGTTTTCAGTATCTATTTAAATTGGAAACACATCAGCACAAGATAAGATCATTATTCATTAATACAACATTTTCTCTGATTAAACATCAATCAGTATTGGTGTATCTTGTTAAAAAGGTTGAATCTTCTAAAAGTTTAAACACAAATTTCATAAAAAAAACATCATGCCTAGCAAGGAAGTACTCTCAACATATGTTTAACCAATGGCATGAATGTCAATCTTCATACACACTTTTAATTATCCAAGGACAATAAATATCCACATATATGGTGCTGCTAATGCATGGAACATAGTACATCACACAAAACAAAATCCGATAACTTGAAACAAGCACTCACTAAATCTCATAAAAAATAAATTAAGAAAACACCAATATCATAAGAGGCTCACCCCATGGAAACTCCTTGTTCCGGATATGCAAGTAAGGGTATGCCTGCACCACAAAATTAAAATACATCAGAAAAGCTGACAAAAAAGTTTAGATTCAAAATCCTGTCTTTTCAATATTGAAATGACTTTATAAGCTGACTTCACAACATTGAACAACAAAAATCCAGGTTTTCATCTAACATAAAAGAAAAAAAATGTTAATATCGGGATGGTATGATCTCTTGAGAGGGGGGGTTCTTACAGGAGGCTCTTCGCTGTGCGGATGACCCTTGGATAGGTTAACGATAGCAAGAATTGTGCATGTTGCTATTCCTGCATATGTTATCTTCTCCCACTTGGATGCCTCAGCTACATTAAATAAAAGCAAAAAAAAGAAAAAAAATTCCAGGATATTCAATCACATCATCGCAGTTAAATACATTTCACAGCAAACTCCCTTAACCTTAAGTAAGCTAAATAGAACATGACATGTAATTAAAACCCTAGATTAAAGATAGGAACAATCAGCAATCTAAACAAACATGTCCACGAAAAAAAGTAATTATTAGATCTTGTGATTTCTCACAATATGTTTTTCTTTCCAATTAAAAATCAATGTGTTATTCTTTAGATATACTTAATCACATAATACCAGCTTCATCGTGATGAGCTGAAGAGGCGAAGGAGCGCTTGTAAGCTGGGGAAGAGCGTGGAGCAGCCGCGCCACCGCGGAGGGCGGAACGAAGGCCAGATCTCACAATCGCCGTCGCCATTTTCGTCTCTTCTCTTTTCAATTGTAGATGCAATTGATTTACCTAGCAATGACACTACCCCTTGTGGACAGTGGACATTTGTTTTGAGAAGGATAAACGCGCTTATAAGTTTAAAGTTGAAAGTCGTGCATGTTATAATTCTAGCAATGTCAAATCTCATTATTTTATTATATATATATATATATATATATATAATGGTTACTAAATATGTTTTTCCGCCTAAAGAGACTTGCTACAAAATTTGATGACAAAGACTCATATAAGACCACCCTACGGGTCATCCACTGTCAGACCCGACCCGTGCAACCCGACCCGATCCAGCATTTTAATTATTTTTTTATTCTTTTTTTCCGAGCTATTTCCCTCCTTTTCTTTTTTCTTCTTTCCTTTTCTTTTTTCTTCTTCTTCCCGTTTCTTCCTTCTGCTTCGCCAGTTATTTCCCTCCTCTTCTTTCTTCTTCTTTCATTGTTTAGTTTTCCTTTTACTCAGTTTTTCTTCAAAATCTCAGTCTCCGACTCCAATCTGTTAAGTTTTTGACACTTTTCTTGTTCTATGTAGTTTTTTAGTTTTTTTTCCATATATGTTAAACTTTTTTTTTAGCAAAATAACACCCCGAGGGGTGGGGGATTGAGGCGTGATCCTCTACCTGTATATCAAATAATCAAAATGTTATACAATGTCATGCCCGTCAAGGCGGGAGAAAATCAAAGAACAAATAAACTTAGGTTTTTTGGGCTCATATGTAAGTTTTCATTCATGGTGCTATGTGTTTTTCATGTTTTTATGTTAAGCATATGTTATTTTTTCGGAAATTTTAAACTAGGGTTTTAGTTTGAGAGATGTTTGTGCGATTTTTTTCTGGTTTTATTTTACCACAACACATTTAGGAGGTGCGAAAATTTACTGCTATATGCTTCGCCAGTTACTCTTGCAGATTATCAAAAACTAATGGTTTGTAGGGAAAGCTAATTTTGATATTGAGCGTTAAGCTTAGTGTGTGTGTGTGTGTGTGCGCGCGCGCGTGTGCGCGTTTTAGGAATATAATGGTTTTTCAGTTTTTAAGTGTAAGTTAACTCGTCGTGGATCCTTATAATGTTGTGAAGGTTAATTTATTGTTGTTGTGCTAATTAAGGAGCTGCTTGAAATTTTTTCAAGAATCAAATTAGGAGGTGCCATGAATGAACGAACTAATAATACAAGGAACAGATGAAACAAAAGAAAAAGTAATAACTGAAAAGGTTGAAATAGCTATGAACAATGAAAAAGGATGTTGCTAAAGAATTAATAAAATGCTCAATGCTGCAACACTAAAAAGTGTAGAAGTGTGTTGCAACACTAAAAAGTGTAGAAGTGTGATGAATTCACTAGAACTTGATGGAGAAACAACTAAGGCAGATGTGGAGTATTATTTATAGATAGAAATGTAGAGTGGTGGCCCTATAGGCTTCAATAAATTAATTCATTCAAATAGTTGATGATGTATTATAGGGTATTGATTTCACATTAGTACCAACTGGTAATTCAATATTGATTCATCATTTCCTTTTTCTTAAAAAATCAATATTCCTGTACCATAAAAGCAGAATCCTCCATATATATGAGAAATGAAGAAGAAAGATTCTTTTTGTCATACTTTAGGTAGTCCAATGATTTTATAACCATCAAATTTTAGACAGTAAGGGAAATATACTGCTATATGCTTCGCCATTTACTCTTGCAGATTATCAAAAACTAATGGTTTGTGAGCAAAAGGGAAAGCTAATTTTGATATTGAGCGTTAAGCTTAGTGTGTGTGTGTGTGTGTGTGTGTGTTAATTAAGGAGTTGAGCTTGAGAGTTGCTAATGCATCAAACAGTATGAATTTGATAGAAACTTTTACTTGTTGCTAGCTGATGTCTACCGACATATTTGATGTATGTTCATGTGATATTTATCATGAGCTGGAGGATATTGCTTGGCAATTCCCAATGGCTTTTTTAGCTTTGTTACCATGTAATTTGATTAGTGTCTGTTTACTCAAATTTCTCATATTTTATTTTCCTTTTCGCAGACTTGCTTACTACTCGTGATTTTTGGCATCGTGCTTCTCATAGTGATTCTTGAGTATGTGGACTATGTGATTACTATCAATAGAAAAAATATTAGTTTTTATTTAAAAAGTGTCACATTTCTTTCTAAAAGTATTAGTTTTTTTTTATTATTAGTTCTTGAGTATGTGGACTATGTGATTGCTATCAATAGAAAAAATATTAGTTTTTAGTTAAAAACTATCACATTTCTTTCTAAAAGTATTAGTTTTTTTTTTTGTAGTATTAGTTCTTGAGTATGTGGACTATGTGATTGCTATCAATAGAAAAAGTATTAGTATTTAGTTAAAAAGTATCACATTTCTTTCTAAAAGTATTAGTTTTTTTTTTTTTTTTATTTAGTTCTTGAGTATGTGGACTATGTGATTGCTATCAATAGAAAAAGTATTAGTATTTAGTTAAAAAGTATCACATTTCTTTCTAAAAGTATTAGCTTTTTTTTGTAGTATTAGTTCTTGAGTATGTGGACTATGTGATTGCTATCAATAAAAAAAGTATTAGTTTTTATTTAAAAAGTATCACATTTCTTTCTAAAGGTATTAGTTTTTTTTTGAAGTATTAGTTCTTGAGTATGTGGACTATGTGATTGCTATCAATAGAAAAAGTATTAGTATTTAGTTAAAAAGTATCACATTTCTTTCTAAAAGTATTAGTGTTTTTTTTTTGTAGTATTAGTTCTTGAGTATGTGGACTATGTGATTGCTATCAATAGAAAAAGTATTAGCTTAGTTAAAAAGTATCACATTTCTTTCTAAAAGTATTAGATTTTTTTTGAAGTATTAGTTCTTGAGTGGACTATGTGATTGCTATCAATAGAAAAAGTATTAATTTTTAGTTAAAAAGTATCACATTTCTTTCTAAAAGTATTAGTTTTTAGTTAAAAAGTGTCAGTTTATTATGGTATTAGTTGTTTAACTTTCATTTTCAATTTTTTGCACCAATTTTGTCTCACAGTGCAGACCACTCGGGTTACTTCAACTGTTGGATATCATGAATCCTAAGCAAAAATGATATCAAAAGCATTGGATTTGGTGGGTTGCTGGAAATGAGAGTTAAACAAATTTCCACATATATGTTAGAGTGGTTAGTAAAGAGGTTCAATGGTAAGAGTAGGTTGCTTACTATTGATGATAAGAAGCAGGTCGTTATCACGGCTGATGATATTTGTGATATATTTTTACTACCGAGGAACGATGTACGAGAGGTATTAGTGGGAAAGCGCAAGGATGATGCCCTAGATATTGTTGGTGAGCTGAAGGGAAAATACGGCATTGATGGGCAGAGTTCCGTAAGTTTTTTGCAAAAACTGCTCATAGATGGATTTAAAGATGGAGGAGATGATTTTAAGAGGCTGTTCGTTTTATATACGATGTCAACTTTTCTCACTCCAACAACAAATCGCAAAGTGGACCTTTCTTTTTTGAAATCTTTGGTGGATGTGGACACAATTTGTCAGTTTGATTGGTGTTCATATGTGTTAGAGAGGCTTTGCAAAACCGTTGACAACTATAACAAGAAGTCCAGAGCTAATATAAGTGGATGTGTGTTGGCTTTGCAAATCGTCTATTTTCATAGGCTTAAATGGAAAGGCAAAGCCGAACCATCTTCTCTGCCACTAATTCAACATTGGACTTCGGAGAATATTCGAAGACGAGTTAAAGAAGAGAGAGAGGCTGGAGCATTTGGCCAGGGTGATTGGATCACAGACACTTACCCTGTTTCTGGTAGGGCGGGATTAGAAGGCGAGGAAAATGTCCATTATTCAAGTGGAGCAAAGGCTGATGATAAGGCAAGTGGAGCAAATGAAGAGTGTGTTGATGAATCATCAAGGCTGATTAAGTTTGAATTACCGGAGGGTGAACTAACGAATGCTGAGATTCATAAATTGGCAAAAGATGTAAGTTTTTAATTTGTATGAGCTTTTATGCAATGTTGTGTTAACCTTCAACTTTTTTGTCTCTGCTTCTTGTAGTTGTTCTTTTTATTACAAGTTTTTCCTATATCTGGTTTTTCTTGAACAATTGTTATTTTCTATATTCTGTCTGTTGAATTTTAGCTTTACATGGAAATCTGTTGGATTCCAAAATATTTAACTCGGGTTACTACTGTTTATTATCTTTGTATAAATGTTAGGATAATTACACGTGTACCAGCTGAGGTTTAGCCAAAGTACCAAAAGACCCTTCTATTTTTTGTAGTTACATTGACCCTTGTTAATATTATGTAAATATATTATCAAATCACTGATGAATTGATCATTGTCTACTCAATCAATGCCAATAAGAACTTGCTAGCTAAAAGTTCCCATGGTGGTAAATTAGCTGCAATTTGGATTGGTTACTTGAAGTTGAAAAAGATGTTTCCTTTGTGTAATTCTTGTGTGCCTTTAATCTCATATTTAAGTTAGCTTTGGTACACTGTTTTTTCCACCCCTGTTAATAGTCGCAGTTCAAAGGTCAAAGAAAAAAGGCTATTGATCTCACATTTATGTTATCATCACATTTTCTGATGTAGTAGGGTTATGAAATCATAAGTATTAGATTTTTGTTGAAAAGTATTACTATTTAACTGAAAAGTATTACTTTTTTGGATACTTTTGACAAATAAATTTCTGTTTTTATAGGATGTGCATGAGACTTTCCTCTTGCTTAAGAGGGATATGGCTGTGGTTTTTGATTTTCACATGGATAGATTGAACAAGATGAAGAAGAAAATGGAACCTAATCAGCCACAGGTGCCACAGGTCTCATCATCACAATCTCCAATTTTGTCTCAGACTCAAAATTTCTTCGCTAATGACAAGGTCCAAAAGTTTATTGATGATGTAGTTGAGAAATTTAATTTGATGAAGAAGTTGTCTGAAGAAATGCCCAATTTTGATCTTCTAACACCTGAGACAAAACAATTGAGTGGCGATGACGATGGATTTGATGAAGCTTTGGCATCTGCTGTTTTAAAACCACGTCGTGATTTAAGGGAAGAATATGTTGGGCTGCCGACTGATGCTTGGGCAGTAGGTGAAGATGTTGGTTATGTTTCGAGTTTCATGACTCGAAACAAAAGATTGCTAGTTGATATGGATATAAGAGACAAACAAGTTCTTGATTTTTGTCTTTTTGACACTGAACCGATTTTTGAAAAGTAAGTTATAATTTTTGTATTAGGATTTGATTTTTACTCTATTCAATCATATAAAGTAACTATTGTTTTTTTTAGTGATCTTTTTTTTACACATGATGGGTTATTCACTATTTCAAAGAACGAGTTGTCTCTAAATCAAAAACGATGGATATACGGAAATGTGAATGATGCATGGGTTTTGATTCTTAACCGAGCAAAAGCTAGTGATGATCTGTGCAAAAGGGTATTTTTTGATACCGGACACAGTGTAAGTTTTACTAACTTACAAATTTCCTATATTTAATCCCTTTGATTTTTATTCGATTTCTATTTTAATGTTGTTTCTTGTTTTCTGGAAACGTTTTATATGACAAAGGCTATAAACAAGGTTGGTGTTGTTGTTGAGCATGAAAGGAGTATGAGAAAGTGTTGGCAGAAATATATGGAACATGTCAAGCAAGACCTGGGCACATGTGATTTGGTAAATGAATTATCTTTAATTGTAATACTTTTTCTAAAAAAAGTAATATTTTTTCCCAAAAAAGTATTACTTTTACAATAAAAAGTAATACCTTGTAGATCATGAACATACTTAGATGATGTTATGGCATAGACTCCAATCCAAGAAAGTAATTGACATCCCATAAAAACAGACATTCTATATAGGATTACTTCTTATTGTATTACTATTACCCTGTTTTAGAAAAAAAGTATTACGTTTCATTGTAAAAGTATTAATTTTCATTGTAAAAGTATTACTTTTAGAGTATTACCTTGTTTTAGAAAAAGTATTACTTTTTATAATAAAAGTATTACTTTTTATCATAAAAGTATTACTTTTTCAATCTTAAGTATTACTTTGTTTTAATTTTGCAGATTTTTGTTCCAATCCACTTTGAGAGTCATTTCTTCTGTGTTGTCGTAAACTTTCGCGATGAGAAGATGCAATTCCTGGATAATAGGAAGTATGATGATCCAAGTTATTATATTTCAGTTGTCCAACTCTTGGTATAATCCCTTTACTTTATACTTGTTTAGTTTACTCTTACCATTTGTATAATATTTTTGACATTTTGGTTTTATATGCATATATGCTTTATAGAAATATCAGATGGCTATCTTTCTTGAAGAAAAAAATCACCCAAAAGCTCGAGTTGTTGCTCAATATTCAGTAGAATATGTTAATTTCCCTTGGCAGTCAGAGGATGAATCGAATGACTGTGGTGTTTTCTTGATGCACAATATGGAGTACTTCAAAGGGAAAATTTACACTTCCCCGATGATTTGTCAAAGATATTGTTTATAGTATAATATGTTTTATGTTCTTTTGTAAATTGTATAATATATTTTATGTTATTTTTGTAGGCTTTGGTACGACGAGTATTGAGAGCACAAATTTGTTTAAGAATTTTTTTGAGTGATCTCAATGGTGTGAGATTGGAAATGCTGAAGAAAATAATGGATTTTTGTATGAGAAAATCTGATTTGAAGCAAAAGATTGAGGAGAAGAAAAGGACCGATGCAGACTTGAAGAGAAAGGGAGCCGATTTAAAGAAGAAGAAGAAATCCAAGAATTAGAAAGTGTTATAATGAATTTTTTTGAAATGCAAGAACTGGATATGGGTCTTTTTTTTGACTTGTGGATTTTTGAGTATTAGGATTGGTTTTTATGGGAAATTTTTTAAACATGGCGGGGATTGTTGAATGTATGGTATTTGGAGGGAATAGTCTGCTCAAAAATGTTGTGTATAAACTTGTTGGTAAAACAATTTTGAGGACCAGGGATTGATATGCACCCTTCTCCTGAGCTTCCATGTTCACAATGAAATAATTCATCCTTTTGTACATTTTAGTAGTTGGTTGCAATCACTATACCTTATTAAATATTTCCATATGACCTTTTCTAATGAAGAGATATAGTTCGGTGCATTTACATTTTCTTGCAGATGCAATTTGTTATGTGTATTTTAAACAAATTTACTCTTGATTAAAGTCAAAACAGAAAAATCCTAATAGCATAAAAACTAATATTTTTACAATAAAAAGTAATCCTTTTACGATAAAAAGTAATACTTTTTTCTAAAACATGGTAATACTCTAAAAGTAATACTTTTACCATACAAAGTAATACTTTTACAATGAAAAGTAATACTTTTTCCTATATAGATTAACCAAAACAACTTCTCACTTCGTATTCCACACGACGGCATCTCCACGCTCCGGCAGCTTCTTCTCACTCTCACCGTCAATTACTGTCTACCAGAACACAGGTTTTCTTTCAAAACTATTGGAGATGTCAATTACTTTGTTGAATTGGAGTCTAAAAAAAGTAATACTTTTCTTAAAAAAAGTAATACTTTTTTGATTAAGTCTTACATGTATTTTCAAAAAAGTATTTTTGCACTTTGACATGCAGTGTCCCTTAACTAGAGATGAAGCTAAAGCGTAATACTTAGTACTGAAAAAGTAATACTTTTACGATAAAAAGTAATACTTTTTCTAAAACATGGTAATACTCTAAAAGCAATACTTTTACCATACAAAGTAATACTTTTACAATGAAAAGTAATACTTTTTCCTATATAGATTAACCAAAACAACTTCTCAATTTCACATTTGCACTTTAAGTAGACATTTGGCATCAAGACAAGTTAAGAGTGTAAAAGTATTATAAATAATTGCAAAAGAATTACTATTTGAACTATAAAATATTACTTAAAATGAATGTAAAGTCTAGGACAGAATAATGTATTTTCCACTAAAATAATCGAGCATTTGGAGTCTTGGAACCAATCTCATTGGCTTGAATAGAATTAGACAAATCAGTAGTTTTCTTCTTTCCCTTTTCAAAACTGCCCTTTATCCTTTTTCTTCTTCCCTTTGTAATAGAACCAGTAGGATCTTGTAATGTAGACGAACTTGAAACTGCAGATGATTCATTTTTCTCAATGAAATCCAGTGAATTATTCAATGCGGTAATAGCAGAATAATCCCTGTTATATCCTTTCTCAATGATTCTCCTTGCTTCTTCATTCCTTGACATTTCAACACAAGATCATAATATTTTCGTGCCATTTCATGGCCTTGAGGAATACAATCATTAGGTTTGTCGGGCTTTTCAATTCTATTAGTTAACTTGTCCCATACTTCAGATTTCGCAATTCTTGTCCATTTTTTTATGATATACATTTCTATTATCTTGACTTGAGAATGAAGATGGAGTACCCTTAAGGAATGTCAGCACAAAATACCACATTCTTCAAATTTCTTGCAAGAGTAGGTGATCATTTTTCTTAAAGGATCATACATCACACGGTTTATGTCTTCATCCCCAATATGAGTAGAAATGTCATAAACACTCAGTATCTCATCTTGATGAACTAGACTACACGTAGTAGAAATTGATGCAATAAACTCAGTCTCAAAGTCTTTGAAAAGCGTCAGTGTATATACCTCAGAAGTGTGCTTTAACATTCCAGTTAATTGTAGTGTAGTCACTGGAATTGATCTTGAGGATTGGAATTCATCATATTTTTCTTTCATTCTCCAATTCTTCACTAGCTCCTTGAAAATCCCAAAAAATTCAGTCAAGCTTGTTGTTTTTTTGGCATTGAATCCCATTGCATTGTTAGTACTTTCACTTCGTTGTGAAGACAATATTCCAGCTGAAAAGAAGTCCTTGCTTAGGGCTTGCACCATTTGTCTTTTAGATCATATAAACGTTGAAACCAAGTTTGATCTTCCAACCCATACTTAGAAATCATAGTACTCCAGCAGTCTTCAAACTCATTTTCATTTGCACAACCTGACATGCATTTCCTAAAAGTATCTTTAAAGGAAGTGTTGCTCTTCAACTGCCCAAATCTGCTCAAAGCATTTTGGTAAAGATGCCATTGGCATAGTCTGTGCTTTGTTCCAGGGAAAACCTACATAATTTTTCAGGAAAGGTATCAATATTTTAAGTAAAAGTATCATTTTTCTCAGATAAAGTAATACTATTTTGAATACAAGAAAAATAAGAAATTCAGTGTATTGACAACTAACGAAAAAGTATCAAATTTTGTACAAAAAATATCATTTTATACTTATAAAGTATTATTAATTTTAACATAGTAAATATCCCAGTGAATATGATAAATTTTCAAAATGTATACCTTTTCTATCGCATTAGCAATCGCCTAATCTTGATCGGTAAATAATGTGATTGGACATGTGCCTCCCATTGCTTTCTTAAATACTTCAAAAAGCCACACAAATGACTCGGTCTTCTCATTAGATAAGAATGCACATCCGAACATTATATTTTTCCAATGATGGTTGACGCCAACTATTGGAGCACAAATCAAGTTATATCTATTTGTTCAATATGTTGTATCAAAGATCACAACATCTCCAAATAGCTGATAATCCTCTTTCATCATCGAGTCTCTCCAGAATACATTACTCAGTTTGGCCATATCATCCAACTTGACTCTAAAATAAAAGTCATCTTCCTCAGCTTGTTCTTTGTACAACATTTCTACCAATGTTTGTGCATCCCCACCTTCTATTGCTTTCAATTTCAGACGGTTTACGAAATTCAAATGGTCTTTGATGGTACGACCAACACTTTGGTCTCCACCCGCTTCATGTGCCATATATCGATAAGAGTCAGTTGGTCTCATGCCGGAAGATACCTTATCTTCTATAACTTTACCCTTCTCATTTGTAATCTTTCTTTCTGAACGATGAATGTGGCTCCACTTCGTTCTCGTGAATGAATGATTATGTACATGTACGTGATTAATGACTTCATAAACACCATCATCAATTAATTTCACTCTTAACAAAGCATTGCACCCTGTGCGTGCATGAGGAAAGTTTTTTTTGTTTTTCCCATTGTTGTCCTCTTTGTTCCTTCACATGAGCATACAAAGTACTTTTCTATCACTACTCCATTGTCCCTATATCGAGCAGTCGATTTACGTACACTAAATCCAAGTGCATGACCATGGTCACGATACAACTTATACATATCTTCAATTGTTCTCTTTTTTACGCCAATAAGAGAACCAATTATATCTGCAATAATTCAGCCAGAAAAATGCCACATTATAAAATGTATTACTTTTACTGTAAAATATAATACTTTTGCAGTAAAATGTAATACCTTCATCCGTTGCCGTGGATGTTGTTCAATATGATCGTTGCATCGACTTGTTCACCTAGCACAAGTTCATTGTTGCACATATAAACCAATAAGTATCATAAAAACGTAATAAAGTAGTAACTTTATTCAGATAAGTTATTTATATTTACCTTCGCGTTGTTCTACAATAACTCAACCAGAAAAATGACAAATTGTAAAATGTAATACTTTTCCTGTAAAATATAATACTTTTGCTGTAAAATGTAATACCTTCATCCGTTGCCACTGTATTTTGTTCAGAAACGGCCGTTGCATCGACTTGTTCACCTAGCACAAGTTCATTGTTGTACATGTAAACTAATAAGTGTCATGAAAATATAATAAAATAGTAACTTTATTCATATAAGTTATTCATGTTTCCCTTCACATTGTTGTGCAATGATTCAGCCAGGATAATTGACATATTATAAAATGTATTACTTTTGTGATAAAACATAATACTTTTGCAGCAAAATATAATACTTTTATCCATTGCTAGTGCATGTTGTTCATTAATGGACGTTGCATCGACTTGTTCACCTAGCATAAGTTCGTTGTACATGTAAACCAATAAGTATCATAAAAACGTAATAAAGTAGTAACTTTATTCAGATAAGTTATTTATATTTACCTTCAACGATTTCAATATCATCTTCATCACTTGAAAGAACAACCAATGAATCCAAATTTTCACATTCCTTCATTGGTGCATTGTTTTAATATTGATTCTCCATTGCATATGAACAGTGGGAAGTTGTATACTGTGGATTATAAGTAATGATTTGTCAAATATTCGATCAATATAGGAGTTGCAACAATTATTATACCCCTTTCTTCACATAGTCAAATCATCAAACACATTGTGGGTATAACTTTAATAATTGTAACAGAAAATTTGCAAGGTATACCAATGGAGAATTTGATTTGCAAGGTATATCAATAGAGAAAATCACTGATAGAGATCGATAATTTCAGGTTCCCTTTTTACGTTGATACTTTTCCTCCGATTATGCATGTTCTGAATTTGCGTTCTGGTTGATACTTTTTGTTAGATAAATGTTTTTATCAAGATTTTGATAATTAAATGAGTTTTTATACCAAAACAATATTTATTAATGTTGTCCAAATACTCCTAAATGATTTAAAATGTTTTTACTAATTTTTGGAGTATTTCTTAGAGTTTATTATTCGATAAAAATGGACAACACTTTTGATGGTTTTGTTTAAATGAGTTTACTATGTTTATAAATGTTGTCCAAATACTCCCAAGTGATTTAAAATGTTTTTACTAATTTTTTGGAGTATTTCTTGAAGTTTATTTTTGATAAAAATCGGACAACATTTCAATTTGAAGGTCAACCGGTCGAACAAGAGGTCGACCCGAGACGAAGAGTGCGTATATGAAATGAACACTGGAACACAAAATTTGAGGAGGGGACCGGTCAAGAAGGAGGTCGACCGGTCGCACCTGCCCCGGGGCGGCCGTCGCACTGTCGGCCGACCTGGTCGATCCCCCCTTCGACCTGTACCTGGATCGCACTATTTTTTCAAAACGTTCGAAATCTTATTTCAGGGCAACCGGTCGCCCTATGTTATTTTTTACAGCAAAAATTCCAACCGTTGCAATCCTTATCAGCAAGATTTACTTTTCATTTTTGTACAATATTTCTACATCTTGTGATCCTCTTTTT
The DNA here is from genome assembly GCA_016081115.2 of Rehmannia glutinosa. Classification (NCBI taxonomy): domain Eukaryota; kingdom Viridiplantae; phylum Streptophyta; class Magnoliopsida; order Lamiales; family Orobanchaceae; genus Rehmannia; species Rehmannia glutinosa. The sequence goes on along the minus strand of JABTTQ020001721.1, from coordinate 1,383,341 downwards.
GTAGACAAAAGTGAAGAAGAAGGAGCCTATGTTGGGAGTCTATGTTGGCGAAGACTCTCCTATAAATAGAGGATGAATTGAAGACACAAGAGACAAGAACAACACAAGCAAATACACAACAAGAAATCTGCAAATTTCCAAGCTTTCATATTCAACACCCTTGTTGTATTTATAGCCTAAGTTTTCACTTTCACATCTTGAGGTCTAGGCTTTATTTCTTGATTACACTTGCACTCAAATTGTAATATTCATTATTGAGTTGTAATCTTGATTTTTGTCATCATTCAACACAAGACATCTTTGTGAGTATTCTTATGGAAAGAATACACTTGGGTGATCTAGGTGATAGGTGTTTCAAAAGTGTGGTGCTCTTGAGGTATTGAAGAATTTGGTGTTCTTCAAGGTTGAAGATTGTGGTAATCTTCACAAGGTGCCGTTGGAGATTGTGGTAATCTTCAAGAGAGATTGTGGTAATCTCAAAGGTGGTGTTGTAGAAGAGTGTGGTGCTCTTCAAGGTGATGTTGTAAGGTGTTGTATTAATTTTGGAAATTAATAAAATCTTTTTTCTTTTTGAAATCCATCCCGGAGATACTGGGGTAGTAGAGGATTAGGCCCTAGGTGGGTTTAACCTCTATAAATCGACGCGTGTTGTTTACATTCCGCACCTTTATTATTGTCTTGGCGTAATTGATTTGAAAAAGAGGGCGAAATCGAAAAGATGGAGATAATCTATTCACCCCCTCTAGATTATCGTAGCCGCTTGGAATTACACTTTTCCTCCAATTCTGCGTGTGAATTTGCATTCTGTTTCTTCAGCTCTGTTTCTTTAGGGCTGAACAATCAGCCTTTTTTCTTTTTTTTTAATTGTTAAATGGTGGATCCGGGTGATGGGTTGATGGATCCGGGTAATGGGGCTCCGTTTCACGAATATAGATCCGTGAGACGGTCTCACAAGAGACCCACTCAAATTTGATGACCTTTTTTTTTTTTACTGATTTTCGATTAATATGGAAAATAGTTCATAAAATGGGAATGTTTGACCTCTTTGTTACTGATTTTTGTTGTCATAATTGTTGTAAATGGAAGTTGACCTGTTTTAATTTTCCATACCTATTGTTTTAATTTTGGTAAACAAATTAATGAAAAACGCGATTTCAATACATTTTATTTTATGTCTGGTCAATATATTCTTATTTCATTAAAACGATTATATATTACATTCAATATGGTAACAAGTCAATTAACATACAAAACTTATAGATGACAATTAGTCCTCTAAAAATGTTAACTTTTGTATTAAGAATCATGAGAACTGTTACATTGGTTGCAATCTAATTTTTTTATGTTAATATCAATCACTTAACTACAGATGTTGATAATAATTGAATTATTATTGCATATTGAATATTTATTTTTGACAAGTAATTAATACTTTTGATTCCGGTATTGGTTCAGACAAAAAAAAAAATTGAATTTTTTTTATTGATGTGTATCGAAATATCATATTCTGATATTTATTTATTCCAAATATAATAGAAAATTTTGGGATCCAACACAAAAAGGTTCAATACATGGTACTAATTTAAATAACAGAAATTAAAATCTACTCAAATATGATTACAATACGAGTGTATAACTAAAAATATTTACTTTCCAAACTTATTTTTCTTCAAAACACCTATAAATATGAGTTCTTCTTGCAGTCAAAATTCACATTCATATTTAATCTCTTTTCAGAAAAATGCTCTGTTGTTGCTTCCTTCAGCTAAAAAATGGCACCAATATTTTCTCTTATCAGAGATTTTAATATGTGAAAATCACAATGGGCTATGAAGCAGTATGATTCGTCTCTACGAGAAACCAGCACCACACAAATATCCAAGATTGATATGCCAACAACATAAGCTACGAAGTGGATTTTATTAGAATCAATGCATCAACTAATTTGAACATTACCACGAAATAAACTTAACAAAGACACAAACATAGGAAAGATACGTCCATGCTCAATTATGAGGAACTTTACGGAATATACGGTCTTGGGCAGTTAGACTGGGCAGCAAATGCAAGACGTCTGGCACCATATATGATGGTATTTTTTACTTATAACACAAAGTAATTTATAAATATACATGTGTGTTTTCCATGTGTACAAACATATCTTTTAAATTTATACAATGACAATTTTATGAGTGATGCAAATACTGTAATTTGTAATTATAATAGATCAAAAGTATTTATTGTTGTTGTTGTTTTTATAAATTTTGTATGAACAATATGCAATGTATTTTACTTACATGCGAAGTACAAAAAAAATGATTAGAATGTTAGAAACTGACATGAAAATAATTTCCAAACAGAATTTGGCAAACTTGGTGGAGTATGTTTTTGATCATTTGTTCAAAGATTGCCTGAAGTTGTTTTGTCATCGGATTCCAAATCCACTGCAAATACATTTCGTATAACCCAAATAAAAAATACAAGTTCAAAGTTCTATGAAATGAATTAATTTACAAAGAAAAAAATTAAATAAATTCTGATTCTGTTAGTATGTCTAAACAGAATTTGAATCATTTTTAAAAATAAAATAGTATCTCTATTTCAATAAAAAAATATATTATTTCATTATATATATATATATATATTCAGATTCTATTTATATGTTTGAAAAAGTTAGCACAGTTATATCGACAATAATAAAAAGACAACAAATATTAATTTATAGTTGAATACTTGGATACCTTAAAAAAAGGCAAACAACTTGCAACATATGGATTTTCTAAAAACAATATTGTCCAAATCTATATTCTATATATAAAAACAGGTTAGTTACTATATTGGGAAATTTCCCGCCAAAACTTAGTTGCTATTTTTGGTAAGATGTTCCCATTTATTTGCAAGATTAATTATTGATTTTCTTTAATTGACATGTATCCTTTATTTGGCATTTTTTTATTATATCAACTTGTTATTGTAGCCTCGAAAATAGAAACATGCATCGGTTTGTTTACGATGGGGTTATATGTCGGACATGAGATATAATTTTTTTACTGATAAATAGTTTTATTTCGGTAAGTCCTTCATTTATGTTTACATCATTAATTAATTAATTGTATTATATGGTTATTAGTTATTGTTTTATTCAATTTAGTGGACCACTAAACTTTTTCATATTAGTTTAATACAGAAATTATAGCACGGGTGGGTAATAGAAATGTAAAGTCATTATGGGTTTTATACTTTCCACAACATGCGTGATTCTTTTTTGACTGAAAATAAAATATTGCATCGAAAGATGAATATACTGTCTACTTGCAGAATTAATTATTAATTTCTTTTACCTTACTTTAAGGCATGGGTCCGATTTGCAGAATGGGTAATATTTGTTTACTGACAAATAGTTATATTTCGCTGCATTCAATGTAAAACAAATAGTAGTAAAACATTGCTTTAATTTGAATAATTGACTGATTCCAAAAGCCATCTGAAAGGATAAAAGTTATTATAATACATCATTGTGGATAGGAACTATTGTAATACATTCAACCCCAAAATCAATTTAAATGGATCAAGCCTATTATAAATACTAGACCCATTAACCCCAAAAGCCACACAACCTGTATTTTGCATAGTAGCTCAAATACTTTCAAGATACCATTCAACACTGAAGAAATTCACACTCTGAAGAAATGGCGCCACTATTCAATTTAGTAAAAGATATAAACCCCAACAAAGTTGAGTGGGCAATGAAGCTTCGCTTGGTTCGTGCTTATCATCCACCCTCCTTCTCAAATAGTGCAAATGTATACATCATGGAGTGCATATTTCACGATATGGAGGTATTTAATAAATTTGTTTTTTAACACCAGTTTCACATAATGATAAATTAACCAATAACTATTTTTTTTTAAATCTTCTATGCAGGGATCCAGAGTCCATGCAACAATCAAGCGCTAGCAAGTCGACAAATTTAAATCAAAATTGAAAGAAAACAGGTTGTACGCAGTTAAAATTTTTATGGTGGTCGATAATATCATGAAATATAAAACAACAGTTGGAAAGTACGAGATTGCATTTGTGGAGAAAACACAACTAACAGAAATTTTTGATGAATCATTTCCCCATATGATCTATGATTTCAAATCATTCGACACTTTTTCAGATGTAGACTCTATAAATGAGAACATATTAATCGGTAAAGTTCTATTTTCGAAATTAAATATTTTGTCTATTCAAGTTTATACAGTTATATACTAATATGTTACATTTTGAAGATGTGATTGGAAAACTAGCATCTAGATATCCTCCACAACATAGGGACATTGATGGCCGACAAACAATTATGATTGATATTGTTTTGGAAAACATTAGGTAATTGATTTCTGCCTTGATTACTGTATAATATTTCTTATATTATTTTTAATAATTTTTAAAATTTTGACTTTGTAGTGGAAATATCTTGCATTGTACCTTATGGGGAGATTATGTTGATGCACTGACGAAGTATGTGGAAAATACACACGATGTTTCAGTTATAATAATTCTACAAATGTGCCAGGCAAAAACAATCTAAGTAGCAGATTCATGTATCTAATACTTTCCATGTCACGAAGGTTATAATATATGAGGAAGTTGATGAAATAATTGATTTTCGTAGGCGGTATGTATATTTCATAATTTAGTGTCAATCTATAATGAAATAATTACTCTTAAGTTATAATGAAATAATTACTCTAAGTTGTAATCTTTATATATATATTACGAAATCAGTTTGACTGCTTAAGGAAATGCGACATCGTCAGTCAGTTATATATCAACAAATAATTTTACTACAATTGTTGAAGAACTAGAGAGTTCAAAGGACAGTTTCAGGACTATTGAAGAGATTATAGAAACTAAGGAAGTAAGAAATTGTATTATTGATATTATATTGCATTATTGTTCAATATTTTTTTCATTAACTGATTAATTTACTGAATATGTTGGGAGTTTTTGGATTTCTGCAAAGATTATTGCTAATGAATCTGGATTGAACTGGTGGTACATAACATGCACAAAAATGTTCAAAAAAATGACAAAAATAGCAGGTGAATTCTACTGTGAGAAATGTGATTTTAAGGACCCAATTGGCAGTATAAGGTATATCTTGATAACATTTTATTTTTTATAATGTGTTTTCATAGTCACTCCTAATATATATTAATTATTATTTAGGTACAAACTTCAAGTTCGTGCGGTAGATTACACAGGAAATGTTGCATTTTTGATTTGGGATAGGGAGTGCATTGAGCTTATTGGTAAAACAACATATGAATTGAAAGAAAGTTCAAATGAAGAGGTATTATTATTTTAATATATTTGGATAAGATGATATTCATGACCTTATTTGTGAGGATAAACAAATAAGCCGCCTCGTTAAATACCATACATCTGAATTTGAAAATATTTTTTTTTTAAAAAATAGTTTGTTGATCGATATTATTGTATTTTATCATTAATTTTGTCCATTTTAATTTTAGTAGGCATTGACAATCTAATTTATAAATAATTTATCAGTATTAAATATTGTATTAAATAAATCCAAAAGATATAAACAAAAATATGAAAATGAATTTGTATAACTGGCTCGATCTTCGTAATTGTACTATACAATTTTATCTCTTTTGTTTTCAAACTATCAATTTGATGAGATTTTATTCATAATGAATGATGGAAAAAATATATAATGTTATTTCAAACTTGAAAAAATAGGTACGGGGTGCGTGGATATAGTATATTAACGAGTTATTACATTTGAAGAATATATATTTTGATTGTATTGTAATATCTATTTATCTATAACGAGTCAGTATATCTTAATATGTCCAATGTTTATGTTATATTCAAATCTATATATCCGACAATAATCTCATGCCACCGTCAATACAATTTATTCATTATTAATGAAGAAACTTTTGTGGCTATTCAGTACGAGTGGATATGAATACAAATATTTAATTATTAGAGGTGTCAAAATGGGCTCGACCCGAGGTGTCGAACTCAAATTTTGAAGGCCCAAAAAATTGCACATATGTGGCCCAAACCCAAACTGGTTATTTCATGTGTATTTTTCATTGGTAGGATCACAAAAATAGTTGCCCAATGGAATTTCATTCTGGCCCAACCAGAATTTTCTCCTTGGCTCGACAGACCAGTACATGTCGACCCGTTTGACAGTTCTACTGATTACTAGAATAGTTTGTGCATCGCACAAAAACCTCGTCTAGTTATGTACTAAAGTGGCAAAAATGTGTTGGTTTCGTAATTATTTGGTTCAGCCCAGAAATTGAATAAAATTGGCCCATTTGCTTGTCTGATTGTGTTTTCCAATTGGATTTTTCACGGTTAATATTTATGTTACGTCTAGGGATGGCAATGGGACGGGTCTGAGACGGATTTAGCCAAACCCAAAACCCACCACGCGAAGAAAAACATAAAACCGGGGTCGTCCACCTCGTCCCACATTGGACCGGCGACCCGGTGGGTTGAACCCGCCGGATTCGTATTGAAATTTAGCCTGCTACCAACGTTTTAATTGATCAGTTGTTAATTTACTTCTCGCATTCATTCAAGCTGCTTTATCAAATTTTCTCACTTTTTAATTTAAATGTAATTTCTAAAATTTAAATAAAATTTTTAGAATTAATTTCTTAATATAATAAAATTGACACAAATCAAACATGTTCAGAAAATGGTGGCGCCCCTAATTGCTAAATGCTAATGCAGAGTCCCGTTCAGATGCGAAGAAAAGTCCAGAAGTAGAATATATTGGGCCCTAAAAATTAATAAAATTTGACTTAATTAATTATATACGGGGTGGGTCCATAAGCACCTATTACCCGCCCCGGACCCGGCGGGTTTCTTTGATAGGGCCCACGACCTGTCTCGGGACCCATTTGACCGGGTTTAATGTGGAGTCGGGTTTTGATCCTCCCCATTGCCTAGAGGTGATCACGGTGCGGTTTGAGCGGTTTTTTCAATATTTTCAAATCGAATTGCTAAGTGCGGTTCGGCCACAAGTTTGATTTCAAGTCGCGGTTTTTTAGAATAAAACTAACATACGGTTTTCAACGGTTTTGGGCGGTTTCGGTCGGTTTGTGGTTTTAACGTACAATAAGTGAATATTATATAGAACAATCAAAATGAGCAAAAACAACTTATTAATTCGATAATTTAAAAGTTAAGAATATGTTGTAATTGCCTAAATTGAATATTATAACAACTTCAATAACATATAATAGTTGAATCTAATAGAAATATGGAGTTTTTGCAATCACTAAAAAAAGTATTTCTTATATTTTGGCCTTAAAAAACATTTTTTAGTGTTTTCAAGTATCAACTTTTGCTTCTGGTTCTGCTTCATTTAGTCATAATCTAAAAGCTTAATCTAAAAGTATGGAGAGGGGTGCCTTAAATTTCCGTTTATGCTCCTAGTTTAATTTTTACAAACAAATAAGCACCTCTACAAAGTTTTCATCGAACAATAAATTGACTAATATGCTCTCCCATAACTTCAATATTTCAATCTCCAATCTGCATCCATAACAAGAAATGAAGGCTTTGATGTTTAAACTATTGAGTAAATTGACAAATATACCTATAATATACAAGTGAAAATAATTAAATATGACAATACATAATTATACACAAATATACTATAGATTTAGAGAAATGTAATGACATATATAGAAAATATAATATATATATATATATATATATATATATATATATGTAGTATTCTACTTGCGGTGCGGTTTGAGACTTCAAATTGTAATTGCACCATCTTATGCAGTGCGGTTTAGACTAAAAATATTAATCGCGGTTTTTCCAATAATTAAGCAATTGTGGTGTGGTGCGCCTTGGTTCGGTCGGTTTTTGCGGTTTTCGATTTTTGTTGATCAGCCCTACCATTGCCATCCCTAATTTACATCCGAAGTAATGTTAAATCGAGGGTTTGAAAACATATCATTCATTTGATGTAGTTAGATTGAAACATATCAAACCATACTCAAAATCGATCATTAAAGTTTTTTTTTTCGTTTGACTTATTAACATAACAAACAATACTCGAACACCAATTATTTCCCAATTTAATAACAATCAAATTAAGATCATATGTAACCAACTTATTTCATGTATTATAGAATGGCGAATAGTATTATTCATAGACTAACTTGTTTTGCTCTTCTTTTTTTTTTTTTTTTTGAATCCTCATCATTTTGTTGGAAGAATGAGGATGTGCCACTTTAGCTAGCTAAAATTGTATCTGCGAATTTGTAGTAATTTCAATGAAAGCAATGTAATTTCATCTCAAAAAAACAGATTAAGATCAAATACTATTTTTAAATCTCAATCAAAATTAAAATAAACTTTTAACTCGAGTCGACTCGACTAGTTTACACTTATAATTATGAAATATCAAAATAGGAGTTTTCATGAAGAAATTTCACCCACAAACTTCTTCATGTCCCTTTCGCTCCCCTTAAGAAAAAAACTCCAAACCATATGTTGCTTTGTTTTCCTTGGCGTAAAAAAATTGGTATTTCTTTTGACACGAATTTCTTACTTCCCCCATTGCAACATATAATGATGCAACATTTCGTGTCTTACTTCCCCATTGCAATTTGCAACACATATATTATTTTTTTTATTTTTGGGGAACCGAGTGCGGAAATTGCTGAATTGCTGATGACACAGACGATTGAGACAATTGCTGAAATGAGGGTTATTTTCGGTTCTTGCACAAAGTATGCCAAATTTGCTGAAATATTATCTTTTAAGGTATCATTGCTTCTAATTGTCTTAGATTGACCTCCTTTTTGGAAAATCAAGAACGTTATAAGCTGCATATAGTTTAGTTAATAGACTCAAGTTAACTAATAATAAACAAAGATTGCAATAAATATCATATGTGTTAACCCTGAACGGTTCTTGTAATTGTAATTGCATCTCAAGTTCCTGAGTTCAAACCTTGACTAATGCGGAATGAGAGAGGGGTTTGTCCCTCCTCCCCAAAGATTGGATGTCCCATAGTCCGAAGAAAGTGTGGAGTCTTTGGGGATATTCTGGGTCGACAAAAAAGTTAATAAAATGATAAAAATCGTAATGAGGCCTCTCCTCAATTCATGCATATCTAGAGCTGGCAATAAGTTGGGCTGGGTTGACCCGGCCTAGTCCACTGGGCTTTTGAAAACAATTCGGGCTGAGTCGGGCTCAAAAATATTTGGCACAACCCAAACCGTGTGTGCATTTTGTACACAAAAAATGTCGAGTCGGTCTAAAAGTTGGGTCGATCCCCGGGGTTAGCCTAGTGGGCACGGGTATATATTACTCGCAATAACAAGGCCCGGATTCGAATACCTAAAATAATGTGGCCCAACTTTAAAAACAAAAACCCCGGCCCATCCAGCCTATCGGATTTCGAGTCCATGGCCAAGCCCAACCCACAAATCACAAATGTATTTCTGGCCATAAATCAGAGTCAGCCCATTAAATTTAAAAAAACAAATAAGAGCCCCATTGCGGCATTGCCCCAATCAATTAATTCAAAAAACCCTCATGAATTGCAAATTACTATCACTATTGTGCCTTTGATTATCGGAAACTATTTCATAGTGAAAATCAAAGAACGAGTCCCCATCAAAAACTTCATTCTGATGCTGACAATCGTCTGGACATCCAAGCGACTCCACCACATCTTCCGTGCTCCATCCCGCACGTAACAATCTGGCGGACATAACCCTCACGCGCCACTCCACGCACTCCCTATCAAGTGGTTCCTGATCAGAACTGCTAACCTCATCGCAGCCGTCCATCATCATCATTTCCCTAACATCCTCCTCTCTCCACCCTCCATCCCTCAATCTCCAACACACCTCCTCCAAACACAAACCCAAGTCCCCACTCCACCACCCGCGCGTGTCCGTACGCGCCTCCGCCATCTCCGACCAAAACTCGATCCTCCTCGCCTCCGTCGCCGCCCACGCAGGGGCGGCGAGAAAACCGGACAAACTCGGCCTCCTCGAAACCTCCTCGCCACCACCACCGCTCGTTCCAAATTCGAATCGCTGAAAAAAACCGGCAATGTCGAAACTCCACAGCCTCACGTCCCCTCCGTGCACGTAAAAAACCGGGTTCCCCGCCATGCACGGCGTCGACGGGATGTAAAAGTTCCGATAAATCGGGACGAGAATCGGGGCTTTTTTCAGGAACCGTTTCGCCAATTTCACGGCGCGATCGTTATCGTCAGGCCTATCGCCCAACGATTCGATCCAGAATTCGTTTTTCGAAACTCCTTGCAGATTCCCAAAATCGGGAGATTCGTGAGAATTTCGAGCTGTTGTGAAGAGGAAGAGCGCCAATTGGGGAAGCCCGGCCCGACGGGGAGGCCTTCTCGGAGAATCGAACGGAGATCCGGCGGGAATATGAAATTGAAGGATGACTCCACGGCGGAGAACTCTGCATCTGACAGCCCCGCCTCCACCGGAATATTCGTGGAGTAGAGGTGGCGGATCAAATTCTTAGCGTAGGCTGCGTACGAAAAGCAGACTCGTAATGGTTTCGGATTGGAGATCACCATGGCTGTAACGGGAAGGTGGTTTCTTAATGACTCCATCATTGTTGTTGCCATTGAAAGTTGATCATGAAAAATTGGTTATGTGAAACAGAGACGTGTATGTGCCCATATGGGTGTGTGTTAATCCAATGGTATATAACTCAGTTGGGTACTTACCCAAGTGTGTAACATCGACTAACCCGAGTTGAAGTAGGCATTGGAATTTGTATACAGTTACACAGTACGTGAATAATTCAATTTCAAAGACATTATAATTTTATATATTTTATAAGTCACTTTCGGAATTTATAAGATTATTGCAAGAAAATATCCAAATAAAATAAAATTTTATAATACCTAGTGTAAAAAAACATATTTTTAATATCTTGTTAGTTTTGTACGAAGAATTTAGGCAAATCAAATTGCAATTTGGGTCCCGTGACTATCGTGGATGTCACTAAATTGATCTCGTTAAAGTCTAATTTTCCAAGTAACTCGCGAATTGAATCTTTTTCAGCTTGAAATTGCAAAATCAGTCGGCAAATAGGTATGGGATAATTGCATCATAATTTTCACAATGTATGTTTTTGTTTAAAAGCAGAGCTCATCCCAGATTTCGAGAGACTCGGAGCAGAAAAAAAAAAAACTAGAAGGTCCCTTGTGCTGTTTAAATTGGGCGAATGAAAGATAGGGATGACAATGAGTGGGGACGAGACTGGTATTGAATATACCATCTACGTCCCAGAATCCCATCTCAAATACCATCTATGTATCATTCCTCACTTTAGGTATCTAGTACGGGATGGGGAATCCCCATTCGGGGAACGGGATCCCCGCGGGGAATCGAATTCCCTATTTCGTATTTGTTAATAATTCTTTTAATATAAATTATTTAATGTAACCAATGATTAAAATAAATAAAATAACATAAATTCCTAATTTCTAAAATAAAAAATGAGAACAAGTAAATTTATAAAGACTTAAGAGTTTAGTTTTTATGATTAATAAAATAAGATATTATAAGTAGATGTAATATTAATAATACATAAATACAATATATAAATTCGGGGAATGAGGATGAGAATGGGGGATCCCTGTTTTATTTAAACGTGGTCGGGGATGGGACGAGGGATATAAATATCATTTCCATCCCATCCCCACTTCTAGATAATTGGAAAATCCTCATTCTCATCCTATCTCCGAAATTAACCGAGGATTCTCCGCCCCATTTTAATCGGGTACCAATGGGCGGAGATTTTGCCATCCCTATAAAAGAACGACAAATTTTTAATGGAGGCGGGACTGAATTGGGCAATGAAGGTGGGACTCTGTTTTTTAATTTTGGGGAATGAAACATGATATGAATGAGGTGTCTTGCATTTTGCAAAAAAAAAAAAAAAAGGTTAGATAAAGGGGGTGGATCTTTGGATCTTTGATTCCATTTAGGATTAAACTCTAAATCACAAAGTTCAAGGATGATAACCTTGTCAATCTACCAGTTTAGTATCTTGTTACTCATGTCAACCTTCTATATGCATGATTGAACTATATTTATACACACGAAATTCTGGGTGTGGCGGCACCATGTTGACTGCCCCAGTGCAAACCTTGTTTAAAATAATCAATTTGCGTTTTTTCTTTTAAATTTTTTTTAGGATTTTTTTTATTTTTTTTAAGAAACGTGAATTTTCTTTTAGGAATCATTTTTTTCTATGCTTTTATAGGTATGAAACTAAAATTGCAATTCAACCTATGAATTATAAATTCAGTCAAACACCTTATTAGAGCCTTGTTTGAAGGAGGACTCTAATGACTAATATGAAGAAACAAAGAATTTCTGGCAGGAGGAAAATGGGGATTGATTTGGACTTGAGTTAGAAGGATGGAAAGGGATTCTTTGACTTGGTTTGTGAGGGTGTTTGTTTTTTATTTGAAAAGTCTTTGTGATTATCGATTGAAAGTTACGTTGAAGGGAATATTGAGAATGATTGGCAATCACATTATTTTAGTGCCAATCAAGGTTTGAATCGTTCGATTCTATGCTCATTTGTTGTCTTTGTATTTGTTCGTTGTAGAAATTTATAATTGGGTGGAAATATTTTGTGCTTTTCTTTGCATGGGGGAAATTCATAGTCTAATAAAATTTAGTACCAACGCCAACTTACTAGGCATGGTACCCCAAATAAAATTAAATCCCAGAATTACATCACGTAGAGAAAAAAATTGTGAAATTTGACTTAATCAAATATTAGTAATCGGGTAACTAATTAATATACATTTTTTTTAATATACATTTGATTATATTAAGATTGATGACTGGCTTAAAATTTAAACCAATGTCCAATTCTTATGTAAATATTATTAGCGTAATTTGCAAAATTTGCAACTATTGTATTTGATCTTACCGTTTTCAAATTCTAATTGGATTAGATGGGAGCAAAATCACAAATAACCATTTAAATTTTTTAAATACTATTATTTTTATTTATTTTTTTATACTGTAGCTCAAATATCTTTGGAGAATCACTTGCATACACTCCTCTAATAGTAGCTGAAAAGAACTATCTCAAAAGATACACTAGAAGGGGTACTTTTGAAATACATAATATACAGAATGAATTATCCAAATAAGTTTAGTTAATATTATTTTGATACTATGAATTTGAAGCTTCTCTCATGATCACAATTGTTTAGTATCACACAGTCTCACTATATGCCGCAAGATAAGAACATATTTTAGTCATTAAAGTAGAATGTTTTTCTAATATATCTAATTAATTTTATAGAATCAATTATAAATTTCATTACATCATGAATACGAATCATAAATAATTATAACAATCTATAATCAAACTTAACTTTTAAAAACTAATAGTGGTAAGGCTGAGGCATTGTTACCAGCATGTCTGGTGTTCGAGTCCCACTGGCAACATGTGGGTAAAAAAAAAAAACTTTTAAAAACTAAATTAGCTATTAACTACAATGAAATGAAATTGAATAATCCAAGAGTTGATAAATAATTTTCTGTGGCAGGAATCCTGAAATTAAAATAAGGAAAAAATGATGTTAATGGTTTACATGCAAAAAGTTTCTCCAGAAACCTGCAAATAAATATAAAATCTGAAGGAGCAGCATAGTTATTTATTAAAAATATGATTTTTAAACAGTTATTGAAATTTAGTATATTTTTCTTTTTATCTCGTAAGTCCAAATATTGTGAAACTGCTCTCCTATTTTTCTCTTCCTGCCATCTGTTAGAATAATTAGTGATTTACAATTATTGTTATTTCTTTGTATTGTTAAGAATAATTTAGTCTTTTTGCATTCCTTATAACTGTACCCTAGGTGTATTTAGCTTCCCTCCTCCCCATTTTGCTAGTTGTAGTTTTTCTTTGCTTATTGTTGTTTTATTCTCTCAAGTGTAAGAACATTTATACTCTCTATTGCAATGTATATTTTCCACTAATCTTTCATTTCATCAGAGCCAACTATAAATCCATACACATTGTTCCCAGCAAAATCGAAGCATTTCGAAGTAGACCGACACAGTTCGTTCAGTAGATCGGAGCAGATCAAAATAGATCGTTCAATATAATAGCACTAGTTGACAGATTCATAGGTTTCGATATTTTGGGTTACCTTCCTTACTACTATTTTTTGTCAATTTTTCGGATCTAAATCTGTTTGGTTTGCTTGGGTTTGGCATTTTTGTTAGGTTTTGGTTGTGCTTGTTGTGGCTTATGAGAAGGATGATTCGTTGCAATCTATTGGTGTTTGATTGGATGAGAAAAATTATTCGTATTGGAGTTATGTGATAAGATATTTTTTGAGGAAAAAACGAATGTCAAACATCGTGAATGAGACTCAATCTAAACCTAAAAGTGCGAATAATGACAAATATACTGAACAACTTGAGGTTTGGGAGGTTAATAATTCTAAAATTATTACATGGATTAACAATTCTATTTAGAGTTGGATTGGTATGCAATTGGAAAAATATGACATGGAATGAGAAGTTTGGAAGCATTTAGAACGATTGTGCACTCAGTCAAATTTTGCTAAACAATATCATCTAGAAATGGACATTCGAATTCTTCAACAGAAAGACATGAGTATTTAGGAATCCTATTTGGCAATAACAAAATCTTTGGGACCAATTAGCTCTGACAAAATTAGCAGAGCTTGATGCATTTGCTCCTTATATTTCCCGACGTAATGAACAACGGTTGGTTCAGTTTCTTACGGCACTTCGTGATGATTTCGAGTCTTTGCGGGGAAATATTTTGCATCGTAGTCCTCTTCCAAATGTTGATTAGTGGTTAATGAATTAATTGCTGATGAAACATGCCACAAGTCTACATATGTAAAAGGGATATTTCCAACAACCAGTCCATTTGTCTTGGTTGTTCCAAATCGTCCACCGCCAGGTATCCGAATAAGCCAAATCCCAAAGTCGTTACTCCTGATAAATGTAGCTTTTGTAGAACTCCAAGACACTGTAAGGCTCAATGCTCGAAGTTGATGGGTCGAATAGCCCTGCATGCTCTTCCATATCCTGATCAGTTTTCTCAACATGGTCCTACACCACCTCCACTGCATAATACTGTCACAGTAGTACCACCATCAGCCTCTTTAAAATTTGGAGTTATTTTACCATCTACTCATGTTGCAGATTCTCTCTACGAGCAGTTCCAAAAATTCCTTAGCCTTCAACCACATGTTATGTCCAATGCAGTACGTCAGCTCGAAGTTCCTCAAGTATATCTTCCTCTATTTAGTTATTAGACTCAGGAGCTTCTCATCATATGACATCCAATGTAGAATCTTTTGTTTCTATTTCTCCCTCAAACTCTGTGTCTGTTATGACTGTTGATGGCACACCTATGCCCTTAGCATGTGTTGATTTTATAGTGTCTCCACATGTCTCTACCTAGTTTTTATCATATTACTTAGCTACTTTAAATCTTGTTTCAGTTGGTAAATTATGCATTTTGGTTATTCTGTGACTTTCTATTCTGATTCATGTCTTGTGCAGGATCCACACACCCAGAGGCGGCAGATTGGAACAGTCCGTAGGAGTGGAGAGTTGTATATTTTGGATGAACTTCGTGTACAGATGTCACAGCCTCTATTGTTGATTTGTCTTCTTTTCATTTGGGTCCATCTTCATCTGACTTTTATTTATGGCATTCTCATTTATGTTATGTATTATTTTCTCATTCGAAGTAATTAGCCTCCACTGGATTGTTAGGGAATTTGAAAAGTCATGATATTTCTGGTTGTAGTGGTTGTAAACTTGCTAAGTTCTCTGCATTGAAAGCATGTCCATTTCTATTGTACCATTCGATTTGATTCATTAGATGTTTGGGGACCTTCTCCCATTGCCACAAAAGGAGGGTAATGATACTATGTTTTTTTTTTATTGATGATCACACACATTATTGTTGGGTTTATCTGATGAAACGTCGTTCTGATTTATTGGGCATTTACACCTCTTTCGAGCTTTTGCAAAACACAACATTTTGCGGTTATAAAGTGTTTTAGATGTGATTTGGGTGAGGAGTATACCTTTAGTAATTTTCATGAAATGCTTACTTTAGATGGAACCATATGCCAAACTTCTTGTCCTGATACTCCCGAACAAAATGGTCTTCTTTGAAAACATAGACATATCTTAAGAACTACCCGTTCTCTTTTATTATATGCCTCTCCTAATGAATTTTAAGGGAAACTGTTTACTACGGCCGCTTATTCAATCAATAAGATCCCAAACACCATACCTCGGGTATGTTACCATTTGAGAAATTATTTGGTTACGCTCTTGATTACTCTTTCTTACGAGTATTTGGACCTACATGTTTTGTTCTTCGTCCTCACATTGAACATAGTAAATTGTCTTCTGCTATGTGTGTTTTCTTAGGCTACGTGGATGATCAAAAGAGGTATCGTTGTTGTGATCCTGTTGCACAAAAATTATATGTCACGTCATATTTTCTTTCTTGAGCATATTCCTCTTTTCTTCATTCCATCTAGTTCTCACAATGTGTCCAAATCAGATCTTCTCCATATTGATCCTTTTGTTGGTGATATTGATTATCTTTCTATAGATATTTGTACCAATACTTCTACTGATACTATTGCTCCCTCTCCTCCTATGACTACTTCTCCGTCTCATGAGACTGTGGATCCTACTCCCCGTTATCCCTCATGGGTTCGTAAGTCTACTCAATTACCAGATTTTGTCTATTCTTATTATTCGCCATCTTTTGCATCTTTTTTGTCATCTATTCACAATCTCTCCTAGTCAACTTCTTACAAAGAGGCAGCTCTCGGTCCTCTTTAGCAACAAGCTATGACCAAAGAATTGTCTGCTATGTCAAAAACTGAAACTTGGGATTTCGTACCTCTACCACGAGGAAAAAATGCAATTAGTTCTATAAAATCAAAACTAAGTCTGATGGTTCTATTGAGCAGCATAAGGCACAATTAGATGCTAAAGAATTATCTCAACAATATGGTTTGGATTATGAGGAAACATTTGTTCTCGTTGCAAAGATGACTACAGTTTGTACATTGATGGGTGTCAAAACCAACAATAATAAATACTTGCTCTTCAAATAATTGATTTGTAGTAGCGATGAGCAAAGTCGAATCCACAGAGATTAGCAAGACTAAGTTTAATGCAATTCACAAAACAATGAAAACAAAAAAGGGGTTTTGAGATTTTAGAATTAACTAAGATGAAAAGAAGAAATAATAAAATATAAATGAAGAATAAATCAGTTTATGAAATATCCTACCAAAGGAATAATCTTAGAAATGGTTCATGGAATTGATCACTGATGCAAAAATAAATCCTTCAATTCTCTATCAAATTGGTTCTGGTTATTGGTACGACCTATCTCTCCTTCTTGTTCGATAATTAGGATACAATCTCTAATTATTTCCCTAGCCAATTAACAATTCTAGATACGATCTTAGAATTTAATTTATCAACAACATTAAAATCTAGAGAGACCACCAATTCTAGCCAACAAACATGCATGTAGGTTCATTTAAACTAGATCATATATCTCCAAAGCATATATTGAAAACCACCTATATAGTCAAATATGTAATTTGCCACAACAATTACAACAGATAAACAATTATGGATTTAACGTTATAAATGACGATATATTATTTCGATAATTGAACAAAGGATCATTTTTGTTGCAATTAATCAAACAATAATAATCAATAAGAACATAAGATATATAAATAATAGTGAAAAGAAGAAGTAAAATTAATTAGATCTCACAAATCACGTAGAACCGAATCTTCAATTATCCTTTAGCCGAAAAAGTAGTTTAGCAATCCATAGACATAGTCGCCAGAAAAATCAAAATAAAAGAGAAAACTAGGATGAAACTAACGTGAGAAGAGAATGAGGGAGAGAGCTAGGGTTCAAGTCAAAAGTCAAAAGATGTAACCTAATCGTAGAAGGAAACGAGTTTTTTAATTAGAAGAGAACATTCTCTCTCCAAAAATACACTCCAATAACAATCCTACCATACTTAGAACTCTTAAGACTAAACCAAAATATTAAAAATCTGATTTCTAAGGGAAGGGAGCGCCTCTTTAGTAAAATCTGGCAGGTGTCCTAGCGTGCCCACGCCTTATACTGAAAGCTCTCACAGATGCGTTGTTCGAATAACGCGTGCCCACGCCTTAAGCCAACATGTAATCTGTTCTCTTAACTTTAACAAATCTGATTCGCCACTTCAACATCAATGAATTGTGTCCATTTTGGTCACTTTCTTCCATTTTCCTACAAAATATAAGAATCAATCAAAACCCACAAGCTAAGCTCAATCAAACATCAAAAGTATGGTAAAAATATGACAATTTCTATGTCATTTATGCAAGGTTGCAGAAATCGCTAGGCGCTAGTCGGGCGGCAGCCGGGCGCCTAGAAACACCAAGTTTTTATATTTTTTTTCATTATTTTGTATTTTGGCCGATTTATTCCGACTAGACCGCCTAAGCCGCCTAGCCCACCTAGGCGGGCGCCTAGGCCGATTTTTGCCCGAACTGATTTTTTTGCCAATTTTGGGAAAATAGGATCGACCTAGGGGCACCTAGCGCCTAGTCGGCACCTAGGCGGCCGCCTAGGCCGATTTTACAACACTGCATTTATGCGATCTATCATACACTTATTACCGTTGCATTTGCTCATAAATGGCATATTGATAGGTATGAGTTTTGCATGTATTTTGAGGTATAATTATGATAAAAATGGTGATTAAGCATGCATAAACTCATGTAAAATGATGTGTATTCACTCTTTATGGAAAAGATATTACGCTTTGCTCGTTTTGTAGGAATTTAATGATATTTGAAGCAATTTGGATACAAATACGAGCATTGAAGCTAAAATGAGAGGAAGTTGAGCGTATAAGGCAAATACAGGGAACGCACGGGTAAGGCGTGCCTTAGGCACCACCCGTGCGCCATTGAAGATTTGGAAACTGCCTACGGCAATGCGCACGGGTAACCCGTGCGTGGACGCACGACCGTGCGCTGGTTGGTGAAAAGCAAGACCTGTCTTACGGAATGACGCATGGGTAACCCGTGCACCCACGCACGACCCATGCGTCCCTGCTGTAATGCAATATCATGACAGCAATGTGCCCTAAACTTTCTAAGTTTTAATCTTGAGGAACGGAGATATATCGAGAGATTATCGACTTTCCTAAGTTTTTCTTGCTTCTCTTGTAGTTTTAATCTTTCATTTTAGTTTGTCATGGTTTTGAACAATTTGTCTATGAGTTGTTTAGACATCATGTGTAGCTAAACTCTTTAGATTTCCGGGTTTTAGAAGTAGATTAATGAACTCTTGTTGAATGTTTTAATCTTAGTTGAAGTTATTGTCTTGAAACCTATTTGAGTACTTTGAGATTATTCTTATTTTATTACTTGATCAATTATTTAGCATGTTTGATATATTGATTCATAATTCGAGAGATGAGTTTCAATATTAGATCTTGAGTACTTGACACAAATATTTGCCTAAATCGAGAGATTTGTAAATATTTGTGAGGACAATTGATCTTTTGTGCTTTTGGGAGTTAAATACCTCATGTTGAGTAGAGATGCTAGCATAGGTATTTCAATCTACATTTTATATGCATCTCGAGAGGGAGGATAAAATACTTTCGTGATCGTCTTATAGGAATGTTGATAATAACTTGACTTTGATTAACTCGGACAACAAGAGGGTTATTAATCGAAACCTTAACTCGGGAATCCATTTTATTATCTTGATACTTCTAATATTCTCATTACCTAAATCTTGTGTTTTTAGTAGTCTTAATTGTCTTAATCTCACAACAATCATCATATTACGACCGTCTAAATAAAAATAAGACTATCTTAGTTCGATACTTAACATATTAATTTATTAGTCTCCGTGGATACGATCTTGCTACCCTATTCTATAACTTACACCATACACTTGCGTTGATCAAAAAATATAGGCGAACAAGTTTTTGGCGATGTTGTCGGAGACTAATACAATTTTTGGTGCTAATATTGCGATAGATAGAATTACTCTTAATTTAGACATTTTTATTTTTTCGATATTTTTGTTTGACTTTAATCCTTCATTATTTGACTTGTTTCTTTTAGTTTGGTCCAGGTAATGCAGGAACACTTGCTCTAGGCGAGGAGATTTAATACCGCTCATACTGGAAGTTGAGGCTTTCGCAAGGAGAATCAATTCAACTACTAGACGGGCCGAAAGACAATAAAATCAGATTATGGGGGACGCAGAAGAAGAAAATAGGGGTAACAATGGGATCAACGAGTTACCAATACCGGTTTAACAGTGAGCTATCCGTGATTACTTTCGACCTCAAATGAATCGTAATTACGGTGGTATTGCTCATATTCCGATAAATGCCAACAACTTCGAGCTTAAAATGGCACATATAAACATGGTACAATAGAACCAGCTTGGGGGTTTCGCAACTGAAGATCCTAATTCTCACCTTGCGCATTTTATCCAAATATGCAACACGATAAAAATGAATGGAGTTTCGGATGATGCCATAAGATTGCGTCTATTCCCTTTCTCTTTGAGGGATAAGGTGAGGAATTGGTTGGGTACTTTGACGCAAGAAAGTGTGAGCACATGGGACGATTTGAGCCAAAAGTTTTTGTTTAAATTCTTTCCACCGAGTAAAACTTTGCAGCTCAAAAGCGAGATTACTCAATTCCGACAATTTGACTCCGGGCCTTTGTACGAAGCTTGGGAACGATTTAGGGATTTGCTAAGAGATGTCCACAACACGGTTTTCCGGAGGATCAACAGTTGTGTTTCTTCTACAATGGTTTAATGGGGCAAACGAGGGCCTTTGTTGATGCCGCAAGGAAGGAGCATTATTGGCAAGGTTTCCACAAGACGCCTTAAATCTTCTTGATGAAATGGCTATGAACAGTTACCAGTGGCCGTCTGAGAGATCCAATGTACAACGAGTGGCTGAAGTTTTGGATTCAGACCCAATTAAGACGTTGACTGCGCAAGTGGCGGCATTGGCAAACCATTTGAGTGTTCTTACGAAAGGGCTAGAAGCAAGCACGAGCACGTCTAGCGAAACTCTTTTATATCCGATGGAGGAGGTTAATTATGTGAATAATCGGAATTTCAGCAATTTCTGGAACAATTCAAACCCAACACACTACCATCCGGGATTGAGAAACCATGAAAAATTTTCCTATGCCAATACAAAGAATGTGTTGCAACCGCCGTCGGGATTTAATGCATCACATGGGGGTGCTAATGTGGAAGGCAAATCATCTTTGGAAGATGCATTCACCTCGTTCATAAATCAATCAAATGCATTCATGAGTGACACGAGGAGTCGCTTCACAAGGCAAGATTCAAGGATGGATAAGGTAGAGCTACAAATGACACATATGGCGAGTTCGATAAAGAACCTTGAGACTCAAGTAGGCCAATTAGCTACAATTGTTGGTGGGCAACATCAAAAGGGTCAATTTCCGAGTAACACGGAAGTTAATCCCAAGGAGCAATGCAAGGCTATTCGGTTAAGGAGCGGTACAGAATATGAGGGGCCTAAAGAAAAATCTGGAAATCTGAAAATTTCAGACGAAGCATCCAAGTTGGGAGATGTTGAGTCGGTGATAAAAGATGATGTCAAAGTCGATGGGGAAAAACAAACAGGGGCTGAGAAGCTTAAATCTTCGTCTAACTCTAATATATATAAATTGCCTATCTCTCTTCCCTTCCCTCAAAGATTTCAAAAGAAAAAGCTTGATGATCAATTTGCAAAATTCCTTGATATATTTAAGAAATTGCACATTAACATTCCTTTCACAGACGCACTAGAGCAAATGCCAAATTATGCAAAATTTCTTAAGGATGTTATGTCAAAGAAGAGAAAGATGACAAGCTTTGAAACATTGATTTTGACGGAAGAATGTAGCGCGATAATTCAAAGGAAGCTACCACAAAAACTAAAAGATCCGGGGAGTTTCACTATCCTTTGTGCCATTGGTGGTAACTTCTTTAATAAAGCGTTGTGTGATTTAGGAGCAAGTATTAACTTGATGCCTTTGTCCATTTTTAGGAAGCTTGGACTAGGCGGAGTGAAGCCAACCACGGTGACATTGCAACTTGCGGACCGGTCACTTACATATCCAAAGGGAATTATAGAAGACGTGTTTGTAAAAGTTGATAAATTTATATTCCCTATGGATTTCTTGGTTCTTGATATGGAAGAAGATCGTGACGTTCCACTGATACTTGGACGTCCATTCCTTGCTACCAAGAAAACCTTAATAGACGTACAAAAAGGAGATCTCACTTTATGGGTTAATGATGAGCACGTTTTATTTTCTATATATGAGGCAATGAAATTTCATGATACGGTGGAAAATTGTAATTTTTTAGATATAGTTAGTTCATGCATTGAGGATTATGTTGATCATACATTGTCGAGGGATGATTTGGAATTTGGTCTAACCCACTCGTGTTCGACGTCGAGTGTTGTGCTTGATTTTGATAACCAAGATTTGTACGACTATGTTTGTGCCTTAGATCATATGCAGGAACTACCAAGGAGCGCAAGAGGCGAGAACGCGAAATTGGAAATAAGGGAGTCAAGCCTACAACAATGCACAGCCCGTGCGTGGACACACGGGCAACCCGTGCGTGTTGCTGAAGCAAGAATTCAGACCCCTGAAGAGCACACGGGTCGTGTGCTAGAGCACGGGAAACTCGTGTTTGATGCTGAAGGAAAGCCTGAGCACGGGCAACCCATGCATGACCCTGAGACACCAACACCGACTCCGGAACTCAAGCTATTACCCGAGCACCTCACATATGCATTTCTTGATGCGAATAATGCAAATACGATAATTGTATCATCTCTTCTCACTCCTACTCAACTTGATAAACTGTTAAGGGTTTTACAAAAACATAAGTCGACACTAGGATGGTTAATAACTTATTAAAGGGCATAAGTTCATCTATTGTAATGCATAAAATTCGGATGGAAGATGTATATAAACCATCAGTACAAAACCAAAGACGACTAAACCCTATCTTGCAAGATGTGGTTAGGAAGGAAGTGTTGAAATGGTTAGATGCTGGAATCATATATGCTATATCTGATAGTTCATGGGTAAGTCCGGTACAAGTGGTGCCGAAAAAAGAGGGGTAACAGTCGTGAAAAATGAGAATGAAGAATTGATTGCTACTAGAATTGTTACCGGGTGGCGAATTTGCATTGACTATAGAAAACTTAATGATGCCACTCGGAAATATCATTTTCCCCTCCACTATATAGATATGATGTTGGATCGTCTAGCGAGTTATGATTATTATTGCTTTTTAGATGGTTATTCCGGGTACAATCAAATCATGATTGCACCGGAAGACCAGGAAAAAATAACATTTACATGCCCTTATGGCACATTTGCATTTCGCTGTATGCCATTTGGATTATGTAATGCACCTGCAACTTTTCAACGTTGTATGATGGTTATATTCACGATCTTATTGAAAACGTTATGGAGGTATTTATGGACGATTTCTCTGTGTTTGGTGACTCTTTTGATAATTGTCTTCACAATCTTTCCTTAGTCTTACAGCGATGTGAAGAGACCAATCTTGTACTCAATTGGGAAAAGTGCCATTTCATGGTACGCGATGGTATTGTACTTGGTCATCGAGTCTCTTCCACGTGTTTGGAAGTAGATCTGGCAAAGATTGTAGCGCTCGAGAAGTTACCACCTCCTACAAACGAAAAAGCCATTCGGAGTTTCTTGGGCTATGCCGGATTCTATAGAAGGTTTATCCGTGAGTTTTAAAAAATTTCTAAACCTTTGAGCCAATTGTTAGAAAAAGATGTTGCTTTCAAGTTTTCCAATGATTGTTCGCAGTCATTTGAAACCTTGAAGAAGGCTTTGGTGACCGCACCTATTCTTGTAGCCCCCGATTGGAGTCAACCGTTTGAATTGATGTGTGATGCTAGCGATTTTGCGGTAGGGGCTGTTCTTGGTCAAAAGAGGGAAAAGTTGTTTAGATCCATATACTATGCTAGTAGAACGTTGGATAGTGCTCAACAGAATTATACCACCACCGAGAAGGAGTGTTGGCAATTGTTTTCGCATTTGATAAATTCCGATCATACTTGATTAGAACGAAAACAATTGTTCACACCAACCATGCGACCATCAAATATCTTTTTGATAAGAAGGATGTGAAACCAAGGTTGATTAGGTGGATTCTCTTATTACAAGAGTTCAATGTGGAAATCAGGGACCGAAAGGGATGTGAGAATGTGGTGGCAGACCACTTGTCTAGGATTGAAATCAAGAGGAGGTGAAAAGAGGCACGAAATTGATAAAGGAGGAATTTCCAGATGAACGGTTACTCATGGTCGAGGCAAAATTTCCGTGGTATGCGGATTTTGTCAATTATTTGGCTGCGGGAGTTTTGCCTCCAAATCGATCGTCATATCAAAAGAAGAAGTTCTTCCACGATGTCAAGTTCTATATGTGGGACGACCCCCTACTCTTTAAGAGGTGCGCGGATAAAATCATCAGAAGATGCGTACCTCAAGAAGAATGGGAGGGAGTCCTACAACAGTGTCATTCCTCACCCTCTGGAGGACATTTTGGTTTGACTCGCACGACGGCGAAGGTATTGCAAAGTGGGTACCTGTTGGCCCACTTTATTTAACGATTGTTATTTGTATGTGCAACAATGTGACATGTGTCAGCGGATGGGAAACATTTCCAGGAGACACGAGATGCCGATGACAAATGTAATTGAAGTTGAATTGTTCGATGTGTGGGGGATTGATTTTATGGGCCCATTTCCATCATCTTCGGGCTATCAATATATTCTACTTGCGGTGGAGTATATGTCCTGTTGGGTAGAGGCGATTCCTTCACAAAACAAATGACGCCCAAGTTGTGATGTGGTTCCTCAAGAAAAATATATTTACTCGATTCGGCACTCCAAGAGCTTTAATTAGTGATGGAGGGTCGCATTTTGTAAATAAATTGATGAGCAACTTGTTGGCAAAATATGGGATGAAACATAAAGTTTCATTGGCATATCATCCACAAGCCAATGGGCAAGCCGAAACTGCCAACCGGGAGATCAAACAGATTCTTGAGAAGACGGTGAACATCAATCGAAAGGATTGGGCATTGAAATTGGATGATGCTCTATGGGCATACCGGACTGTGTATTAGATATCGTTGGGCACATCCCCATATCAACTTGTTTTTGGGAAATCGTGCCACTTGCCGGTAGAGTTGGAGCACAAGGCATTTTGGGCGGTCAAAAAACTAAATTTGGATTTTAAAAAGGCCGGTGAAGAGAGGTTGCTCCATTTAAATGAGATGGAAGAATTTCGGGATGAAGCTTACGAAAATTCCCGAATTTACAAAGAAAGAACCAAAAGATGTCACGATAAATGATCAAGAACGAGAGTTTTTACCAAGGGAACCAATCCTCTTGTACAATTCACGCCTTAAACTTTTCCCTGGAAAACTCAAATCTAGGTGGTCGGGGCCATTCGTGATCAAGAAGGTATTGAACCCTCCCGGAGTCGTGGAATTATTAACAAAAGACGGTGAGACATTCATGGTAAACGGCCAAAGGATTAAGCATTACTTCCACCGAGGTAACAAAGAGGAGGTGACATCCATCACCTTGCGAGACCCGTGACGGAACGAAAACAGGCGTCAAGCTAAAGACGTTAAATATAGCGCTTGTTGGGAGGCAACCCAACGGTTTTTGGTGTGAATTTCATTTTTGTGTGTGTGTTTTGTTTTAATTTTGTGTCAAAATGTGAAAAAAATAACCCTGAATATTGTTGTCTAGGGATGCACGGGTAGCCCGTGCTCTTGCGCACCACCCGTGCGTGCCTGGAGGGAGAACAATTGGAGCTATGGCATTACGCACGGGTAGCCCGTGCGCCCACGCACGACCCGTGCGTACCTGGAGAAAATGAATTCTGTCCATATGGCATGACGCACGGGTAACCCGTGTGCCCACGCACGGCCAGTGCATCTTCACGCTGGGAGATATATTGGGTCTGGGCAAACTGTTTTCAAACTTGCAAACTCTCTATCAACACGAAAAAAAATCTCCCTCTCCCACACATTGCTCAAAGTTCCGATTTTTCTTACAATTCTTTCACATAATCCATACTCTCATCATAGTACACGAACACTTTGCATCAAATTTGAGTTTGGATTAGGGTTCCAAGTTCACCCCTTTTGCTAAATTTTGAGAATTCCGGTAAGAACTTCATTTTTTCTTGTGAATTTCTGGTGAATTATGTATTGGGGATTATGTTGGATGCTTGCTTTGATATTTTTGCTATGATTTGGATGAATTCTTCTTTAAGGCAATTTATCAAACACCTTGTGAGCATGTGAATTGAGGTCTATGTGGATGAATTGATGATGAATTGGGCATGAGCTATAATTGTTAGGGCTTTTAGATAATGATTCTCTATATTTGCCATATTAATTGATTGTTTGGAGCTTAATTGATCGGTCAAATTGATGTATGAGAATCATTACACCCCATTTAACTTGTTTGCCTACATTCATCATACTTGTGCTTGTACTTGGGTTATTTTGGGTTGCTAATACAAGTTATTCCAGGTACCCATTTACAGGTAATGGCGGATAGACGGAACCCTCAAGGAAGGAGACGACGTCCCAGGGCGGAACCACCACAAGAAATACAACCCGATAGACCTGCGGCCTATGGAGTCGTTCTAACAAATGCAGATGCCCTAGAGCAATGGAATAAGCTGCTCGTCCGAACGATGGCTCCCTCAAAGTACGCCGACGACAATTGTACCCAACTCCTTGGGATACATGATGACGTGTGGCGGTTATTCGCAAGGGTCGGTTGGACAAATTTTATGGGGAGAAAATGACCTAGTTATAAGAAATTCACGCTCGAATTCTTGAGCACAGTGAAGATGATTAAAGATATAGGTAACGAGGTCATTGGAGTGCAATTTCAGTTGGGGAATGTGCAGCGACAATTATCCACCGAACAGTTGAATGTCATATTGAAGTTCCCACAGACGCACCTTTCCGACCAGCATACTGATATGACCAATATGACTTTTGGCGCCTACCAATCCAAATTCCAAAAACAGGTCCCATGCTCTACGAGGCCCGCACTGCAAAATCTTCTTGGATCCAGAATCCGGTGTTCCGGTATATACATCGGGTCACGTCAGCCTCGGTTTTTGCGAGAGAAAATATTGGGGGAATGATGGTCAGAGAGTTATATTTTTTATGGTGTATGTTGACGAGTACACCCTACAACACGGCCGCGTACTTCATTGAGCAAGTGGATCATTTAGCAAAGCGGGGAGGTGGTGCTATTTCTATAGGGGGCTTCATTACCCCTATTGCCCATCACTTCAATGTTGATTTTTGAGGCTTAGAGCCTATACCGGGCAGCACTCGGGTCAACATATCATCTCTACACCATATGAAATTTATTGCAAACGAAGGTGGTATGTTATTTCTGCAGCAGAAGCAAGGTGATGCATTTCCATTACCTAACCCGAGATTCACCATTGTAGATACCCTTGAGGACACTACAAATTTCCTGCCTAACTCTGAAGCACATATCAGAGTTACTAATGCTATCAATGCCAGGAAGAGGCGACGAGTTGAAGGTATCCCGGATGTCGAGGATATGGTGGTGGAAGAAGAAGAGCTAAATCGACAAGAAAGAGGAATGGAACCTCATCACCCTCAAATAGGGTATGACATTCCCGGGCACTCACGGGGAGGTGAACACCCCAGACCATCAAATAGTGGGGATCATCCTAGAACTTCTTATGGTGGCGAGTCCCAATGCGGAAATGAATTCCATGACATGATTTACGTATTTGGGGAGGACTTGTGTCAATAAAGGGAGGACTTGCGGCAACAGAGGGAAGACTTGCAGCAACATCGAGATGATTTCCGTGCTTTCAGGGAGGATTATGATTGGAGGTCCTTGGAGACGTGGCAAGTGCTACAACAGCTACAAATGTGGCACATCTCACAGGGTCACTTCCCGCCACCGTCTCCACAGTGATTCAGGTATATCTCCACTTTTTCTTATTAAAATTCTATCTTTCCCCTTTCGGACAATATAATTTCATTCAAGTTTGGGGGAGAGGTCGTATTTTGATATATGAAAAGTGTAGATGAAAAAAAAATATATCTTGCATTTTTTGTGTGTCTTTCATATAGTTGCATATAGAACATTCTAGGTTGCGTTGCATTAGAAGCACGTTTATTGCTTTCATAGATGTTAGAGAGTGAGTTGACCGGGCATGATGCAGCTTGATGTTTGTGTGTTGATTGAAAATTTGTATTGTTGGGATTGGATGTTGTGTATGAGTTGATTGAGCCATGAATAGTTGACATTGAGCATGTGGACATTAAGAACATGATTTGATGCTTTGAATCACGTATTTACAAGCCTGTGAGCTTTTGAGCCTTTACTGCTTCTATTTTATGCAATCTTGTTTGTGATATGAGTGTATCATTCATGTTGTTAAAATTCTAGAACTTGCTCTGGTATCTCTGTCAAGGCCACATGTTGTATGCGACCAGAATGTGATTAAAGGCCATCTTTGTTAGCCTTTCAAGCTTTTTGCTTACCTAACGTTGTTGAAATTCCTAGTTAGCCAATTTGAGCCTATTGCCTATTTCTTTGATAGCCACAATTTCAAGCATTAACTTGATATATTTGTTACCCTACACTCAGCGTATAACATTGAGTAAAGGGAGTGAATGAGGTTGAATGAGTGGGAATTGAAAAATTGGATAATCGGTTGATGGGAACAAAAGAGGAAGAAAAGGAGTTGGAAAAGAAACGTTGAAAACTCACAAAAGAGTCGGAAAAAAAAAAAAAAAACAAAATCGACGTTATGATGCGAGTTTTCAATAAAATGAACTTGGGGGGCTAAGGGTTGTAATTTGAAGTGATTCTCAAAAGAAAGAAAGGAGATGGATATGAGTAAAGTTGATGAAAATAAGGGATGATTGGAGTAGCTCACCGGTCTATATGCTCGAGTTTGAGTCACTTTACCCAAAATTTCCTACCCTACCCAAAGAGCATTCATTACAACCAAATGAGAAAGTCCTTTTTAATTCACAAATTGCATACATTCTAGTGGCGGAGATATGAGACGAATTGCAAGCCTATGGTAATTTTGCGACATTGAATTGATTTGAGCGTAAACACATCCTATATTCATGTGAGATGAGAGCATACACGTGATCTTGAGAGATGTGATTCAGAGCATTTACCATGTTTTATTTGATACGTGCTCCATGATTAGATATTCGAGGCTTGATTGAATTGTTGCTTGACATCCATGATGAACAATATGGATTTCCTTTTCGAGTCTTTGTGTGTGCTATCATTCATTACTCCCTATTGTGCTTTATCTCGTTTTTAAAATTGTTGATCGGGATGGTCAACAGTTTAAGTTTGGGGGATTTTGACAGGTATGAGTTTTGCATGTATTTTGAGGTATAATTATGATAAAAATGGTGATTAAGCATGCATAAACTCATGTAAAATGATGTGTATTCACTCTTTATGGAAAAGATATTACATTTTGCTCGTTTTGTAGGAATTTAATGATATTTGAAGCAATTTGGATACAAAATACGAGCATCGCGAAGTGGAAACACCAAGAACCGAGTGAATGTACGAGAATTGAAGCTAAAATGAGAGGAAGTTGAGCGTATAAGGTAAATACAGGGAACACACGGGTAGGGCGTGCCTTAGGCACCACCCGTGCGCCCCTGGGTAATGACACTGAAGGCTACGGCATGGTGCACGGGTTGTTTGATAAATGGTTTTATCATGATTTTGATGATTTTGTTTTTATACCAAAACAATGTTTTTAAAGGTTGTCCAAATACTCCTAAATGATTTAAAATGGTTTTAATATTTTCCGGAGTATTTCCTCAAGTTTATTTTCGACCATATTGGACAACACATTTAAGGATTTTATGTCAATGGGTTTTTACATTGAAACTATGTTTCTAAATGTTGTCCTAATACTCACGATCGGTCTAAAATGTTTTCACTATTTTTCGGAGTATTTCTTGAAGTTTATTTTCGATATAAAATTGGACAACACTTTGGTTTTGAGGTCAACCTGTCGCCGTATAGGGCAACCCGTACACTGAAAGTTGAGGAAAACAAAAACTTCATGTTTGCGAGAAAATGGTCAGGGCAACCGGTCGCCCTATAGGGCAACCGGCAGTGACCGTCGACCGACGACCCCTTGGGCGACCGTGCACTGGAGCAAAAATTGAAACAGAACATTTGCCCTTCGTTTTTTGAAGTTGTGCGACCGGTTGAAGTAAGGGACGACCGGTCGAACCCTACGTCGACCGGTCGCCCTGTGTAAATATGTATTCTCTTTTTCAAACGTCTATTTGTGCGCGACCGACGGTCGCCCTTGAGTTTGACAGCAAAAATGTAACCGTTGTGCAGCAGACATCTTTTCCTTAATTTTTGGGATTGATTTCTAACAGCTCTTTTCTTCAATTGTCTTGCAATTTTTTACAGAATTCATGTCCCCAAGAGGAGCCTATCATGTACAAGACATCTTCTATAAATAGAGGAAGAATTGAAGCAACACAATAAGAGAGAAAACTACAACACAACAAGATACACTCAAGAATACACTTGTTCTTACATTGTCTTATTTCTTGTTGTATTAGCCTTATCACTTTCACTTGCACAAATTTGAGGTCCAGGCTTTCAATTCTCTGATTACACTTGTACTCATATTGTATTATTCATTATCGAGTTGTAATCTTGAATTTGTGGTCGTCATTCAAACACAAGATATCCTTGTGAGTGTTCTTGTGGTAAGAACACACTTGGGTGAACTAGGTGTTAGGTGTAAGGAGATTGTGGTAATCTTCTTGTTGAGGTGTTGAAGAGTGTGGTGCTCTTCAAGGGTGAAGATTATGGTAATCTTCACAAGGTGCCGTTTGGAGATTGTGGTAATCTTCAAGTGAGATTGTGGTAATCTCAAAGGTGGTGTTGAAGAAGAGTGTGGTGCTCTTCAAGGTGTTGGTGTAAGATTTTGTTGTAATAATTTTGGTAATTATTAATAAAATCTTTTTCTCTTTTCGAAATCCATCCCGGATATACTGGGGTGGTAGAGGATTAGGCCCTAGGTGGGTTGAACCTCTTTAAATCGTCGTGTGTTGTTTACATTCCGCACCTTTGTTATTATCTTTGAGCATTCGGTTGAAAAAAGAGGGCGAAATCGAAAAGATGGAGATAATCTATTCACCCCCCCTCTAGATTATCGTAGCCGCTTGGACTTACAAGTGGTATCAAAGCCAAACTCTTTGGCAAGCTCGTTTCAAATCGCGAGTGAAGAGAAACGATCGTCGGCTACGCTCGAAGCTCATTTTTTCGGCACCTCCACCACCAAGCCACCTCGGTTTGATTCCAAAAATTTTATATTTTGGAAAGAAAGAATGGAATGCTACTTACAAGGTTGCGGGTTCGACATTTGGAACACCGTCATTAATGGAGAATCCATTCCGATGAAAGATACACCACACACCTCAAAAGGCTTCAAAAAGCTCAATGATGAAGAGAAAAAATCATCTCTTTAAATGGTAAAGCTCTTAATATTTTACATTGTTCACTTACCACTTTGGAATTTGATCATGTTGTAGGTATTCGATCGGCACATGAAGTATGGCAAAAATTAGAAGCCATCTATGAAGTATATGCAAATGAAAGGAGCAACTCAAAAACATCTACTTCACAAATGGATACAACATCAAATCCAACATCATGGGATAAGCCTTCTACAACCTCCCATGATGAAGAAGTTGAACAATGCCTCATAGGCATCGAAGAAGAAAAAGCGAGGTAAGTTCTAAACCCTCTACTTCCTATGATAATGATTATAGTGATTTGCAAAATGATTATGATGAACTTCAAAATGAATTCCAAAGCTTGCTTGTTAAATACAAAAATTTGAAAAAGGAATTCAATGTTTTGAAAAATGAAAAGGATAGTTTATTTACTTCCTATGAATCACTATCATGTGCTCACACCACCACACTTGACAAGGTTAGAAACCTTGAAAAAGAAAATAGTACTCTTGTTGAGGATATTAATTGCATGAAAGGGGATTTATCTAAATCCAACTTGAGTACCGATGAAATTGTTGATTATTGTGATAATTTGAAACTAGAACTTGATCATAAGTTTAATGTTGTCAATCATATGAAAAAGAATCAAGTCTCTAAGCATGTTGGTCATTATGCTCCTAGAATTATTACTTGTTTTTATTGCGGTAAAAAGGGTCATACGGCTAATTCTTGTCGAGCTAGAAATAGCTCTAATTATTGTTGGAGACTTAAAAGTCTCAAGACTAATCCCAGGACCCAAACACATAAGGGTACCACGAAATAATGTCCTATTAGGTACTCGTGAAATAATGATCGAAGAAAATTTATACCGCCAAGAAGACATCAAATGACCGTTTCATTTGATCAAAGAAGAAAAAACTATTTTCAACAAAGCAAATTTCCAAGAAGAGGATATACTCAAAAATGGGAAGAACACAATCCTTGAAATGGCAAAGATATCATCAACAAGATGATTTTCAAAGAAGAAGAGACTTTCAACAATGGGAAGGCAACAAACCTTGAAATGGAGTAATCAAAGAAGTCATCATCAACAAAGTGACTTCTCAAGGGAAGATATCATCAACAATGGGAACGACACAACCCATTGAAATAGCGTAATTGGTAACCCGTATCTCCCTAGTTAAATATGCATTTTATTTTGTTATTATGCATGCTTTTATTTGTGTCTTAATTGCAAAATGAGTTTTCAAGTATTTATTATTTTTAATTAAGGTCTTCAATATATATTTGTGCTTTTAAAATATTTTTGAAAAAGAAGACCTTATATGATGTTTTTAAAACTCTTGTGCATTTTTTTTAGACTAGAGTGTGTTATCATCTCCTATGGATTTTTATGGCATGAGCTTACTTGCGATATCTCTTAGCCTACACTTTTTATGATTTGTGTTAGATTTGTTTTAAGTATTGTGTAGGATTTACATATTTTCACAAATGGCCATTTACGTCATTATTTGTCAAGAAAGGCATAAATTATCGAGGTACGTTTACTTGTGTTATTCTTACTCTTATAGACTCGATATATGTATTGCCATGTGCCTATGTGCTTGTTTTTCATAGTATTTCATACAAGTGCCATTAAGAGGATTTTTAGATTTTTTTTTAAAAGGCACTATTCGATATTTGATTGCACATATTTGCTTTGTCAACTTTTCTTTTAAATGAGGTCTCAATTATATGCTATCGGATTTTCAAATTTCAAAAGAGACCTTTTGTAGCTTTCTTAAGCTAATTTGAACTTGCATGATTTATTAGACTCTTGATGATCTTCTAAATGCATAGTATGTGTTTCTTGCTTCATGGTCTATATATATATAGTGTCTATTTCTACTATGCTCTTTTTTTGCAAGATATTTTGTGATTGATGATTGAGGCATGTTTTTACACTTGGGCTATTTTTTTCTTGCTTATATAAGCGATGCCGTTAATGAGTTTGTTAAGTTGTGTAGATGAGAAATGAAGTACTCCAAATATTAGTTACCTCAAAATATTTGGATGTACATATTCTACTATGAACACCTTAGATCAATTGGATGCCCTATGATGATAGTGATGAAGAAGACAAATTCCTCAATTGATGCTTCAAGATGAAGATTGGTTTTTAGAATTGCAAGAGGAGCTAAAAAGGAAATGATACTTGGAAGTTGATGCCATGTCTTTCATCACAAATGATTATAAATGCAAAATGGGCACTCCGAAACAAACTCGATGACCAAGGCAACATTGGTCGAACTGAGGCGAGGTTAGTAGCTCGAAGGTATTTTCAAGAAGAAGGTAATGATTTTGATGTAATATTTGCACTCATAGCTCGTTTAGAAGTTATTTGCATTTTACTTGCCCATTCTTGTTTTAAGAAAATCTCAAGCTTTACTAAATGGATGTTAATTTTCTAAATGGTTTTATTCATATAGAAGTCTATCGGAGTTTAAAATTCTAGGCCAAATTTTTTTTTAAAAAAAGGCCTTGTCACGATTGATAGACTTAGCTATTTTTGCTAAATGATTCTACAAGAGGTAAAGTTGATACTACTCTTTTGTTTTTGAAAAAAAGGGCAAGATTGTTTACTTGTGCATATTTATGAGAATATATTTGGTACTACTAATGAATATTTGTGCAAGATATTTTTCCAAGTTGATGCAAGGTGTACTTGAAATGAGCATGATGGGGGAGCTCAATTTCTCGCTTGGACTTCAAATCATTCAATGCCAAGTAGATGGTTGCATTTCAAAAGAACTCTTGAAGGAGTTAGGCATTGAAGAAGGAAGAATCATCTCAACCTCTATGGCTACCAATGAAGAGATTGACAAAGGTTGAGAAAGGCATGTCGGTTGACAAACAAATTCGAGGTATGTTTTCCTGTATTATTTCTATAGTGTAGGTCCCAAGGGGTGTAAGTGTAAGGTTTAGAAGGGGGGGGTTGAATAAACCTTACCAAATTTTCGATTTAGGCCTTTTAAATCTACAGAGTTCTACACACCAGTGTCCTTGATGGACAATCGAATTAATCCCTCAAAGAGAGTTAATCTCTCAACGGACTCACTGAGTATTAATAGAGTAACTCAAATTTGTTGGCTATAATTTTACTCACCGTGGTTTTGTTTTTCATTGGAAGACTTAACACCCTTAAGTTTGATTAAGCAAGTTTTTGCGGCTTGATTTAGTACTTATAGATTATCAAATGGATAGCAAATTTATCGTGAGATATAAGCAATTAAAAGTGCGAGAAATTTAAATGCTTTGAAATGTAAATGACACAAAAAAGTTTTTATAGAGGTTCAAGATGGGGTAATTCTTCTACTCCTCTCTTCTCCAACTCCCGGAGGAATCCACTAAGTAATGATCGGTTTACAAAGTGGTAGCATCCGGATACAAGTCTTGATCACAACAAATGCCGACTTGATCCTTCGGGACTCGATCGAGACGCCTTGATCACTCACCAAGCCGACGACTCTGCGACTTTTCTTCACAGGCGGTAAAATTTGCTTGCTACTACACTCACTTGCTCAAGCACTTTGGATTTGATCACGAAGCCCTCCAAACGCTTAAGACTTGGTTCACCTTGAACCTTTCTACAATCCTTCTTGGAATGTAGACCCCTTGTTTTCGATAGTTTCTCTTCAACGATTGAAGTTCTCTTTCCTTCACGGTAAGTGTTGGATTGATGTTCTTCGAGATGTAGGCTTGAGGATTGAGAATATTTCAATTTTGATAAGCTTGTATATTTCACGTGTGTGTCATCCACGCATCATCTTTTTCTCAATCAAACTCCTCACCTTTTATAGTGAACTTTCAAAAATTTGCCCGTTGAAGAGATAGGCTCATTTTTGAAAATCACTTTGCGATCGTTGGTTTGCACTTCTTGGAATTGCCATTTCCTCGTATGAAATGTTTTATCACCTTTTCGAGTTCGACACGGTGTAGTGCTTCCCATTGGTTCATTTCTTTGCACGCTTCCTCGGGACCGAGCACTCCAAGAAAGGTAGTATGGAGATATTACTTGTTTAAGTAAATCTCTTGATTTACGTACAACGGTTCCTTTTCGATTATCTCGACTTGACCGCATTTCCTCGCTTTCCCCAGGTGACTTAGAGTCGACTTCCAATCATTGGATGACTCTTCTCATCACTTCATCTTGAGACTTGCTTCTCTTGAGTTGACTTGATGATGTTTCACTCAAATTTGCATCTCACCGCTTCTTCAATCGAGTTCCCCGTCATTTTCTTCTTTGTTGTACTCAAATGTCTCACACGTGAGTTTTCCTTCAAGCCTTGATTGTCTTCTTGCAAGTTGGAGCGTAGGCGACTTAACTCACTTGCGGCTCTAATTGTTACAATACATTTCAAAGCAAGAATTGGGGAACCAACTTTCTATTCTAAGTTTTACATGGCATTCATCAAAATCTAAACAATAAAATTCCTAACAATTTCCCCCTTTTGATGATGCCAAAACTTAAATCATACAGAGATGCAAATAACAAAGATACATACGATAGTGTATTGACATAGAATGTATGTGCATAATCAATCTTTTTATTGATCATATCATTCTTGTGCTTAACACAACAAGCAAGGTGTGTATCGAGTATGTAATTGTCTCAAAAAAATTATAGCATTATTACGAAAGACTTACATCGTATGTATTTACATATAAAACACACAAGGGTTGGACAAAGAACACTTCATCTCCTTCGCCGTTTGTCTCCTTCTTTCATCTTGATCAAGATCTTCTTCTCTTCTTCTCTTCTTCGTCATCACCGCTTCTTTTTCTTCTCATACGCCTTCCTGGCACCATCTCTCCTTATTCTTTCCTGTCTCTCCCGCCATAGCCGAGTTTGTCTCTTGTTTTCTTCTTCTATCCTTCTTGCATACTCGGCGTTGGTTTTGGCCACTTGCAAGTTCGCCACATGGTCAAGCCCAGCCCGTAGATCCCTCCTTTCTTTCCCGGATCTACGTATTCAATATTCTTGGGCGGAGGCCTGGTGCAAGCTTCTTCCTCCACTCCGCTTCTTCTTCTACTACCTGGGGCGTATCTTGCCTGGGGCCTTCTTTCCAAATGAGTGCCCGGGGCGTGAGTGACCAGCAGAGTAGATCACGGTTGTCTGTCTCATTGTCTGTCGGCCTTCTTCACATAGTGTGAGACCCTTTTCCCAAGATCTGATCCCAAGCTTGAGCCAAGGACAAATTTGCAAAATAACCTTGATTCGAGCGTTTTGAATTCGCTCAACCGATCTTGCTCTGTCCCGACATCGAAATGGCATACGTGTCTCTGTCAACCGAATGCCTCCGTGTTCTTTCAAAATGTTCATCACCCTGGCATCCATTCTTCCTTCCACCTCCTTCATCTCTACTTCAATTTCTTTTCTCTTCTCACCATAGATACAAAGTTGAGTGTTGGAGTGGCGAGTCACGGGAGTTTTTGCTTATAATGTCACCAGTGTGAGGACCTGTTGGGGGTTTGTGCAATCATCAAGGTCATATTCTTTGATCCTTCCCCCTCAAAGATTTTCCTTTCTTCGATTTCAAAATTTCCTCACCGATTTTCCCTTCTCACTTGTTCCTTGTCACCGCTCCTTTCTTCTCGGCTTGATTTTGTTTGCTCTAAGGTATTCCTCTTCCCCCTTTTTGGCATCATCAAAGGATAGAGGAACCCCGAGGGAACATATCTTGGCAAGCATGAAGTCGAGTCTCCGATGGTTGAATTTTGCTTCAAGTCTGCGCACGGAATTGATCCGAGTAGCGTTGGATTCTCAAATCGGCTTCATCTCGGCCATGAGAAGGCTGAATTTTCTTGTCATGTGTTCTTCCAACCGTATATCATTTGAATTACGCTCACGCAGCGGCCTTGATCTCGGCGGTGTGAGCTTCGTGCATATGTTCAATGTGTTCCCGCACTTTGTTTTCGCATCAACATTTTCACTCTCCACACCAAAGACTTTTTTGAATAATTGTCCAAGTATCTCACTGTTCCCACACGCATTGATTCTTCTTTGTTGCCACCATTCCTTACCCCGACCGTGATGCCTCTCAAGTCACCAGTAAGGTTGGCATCTCTGTTGTCCAGGCGCATATCTAAGGAGGCCTGATGCCTCTCCATCTTTTCAACTTCAAAGAAAGAGTGCCTTGAACACTTCTCGTCTTGGTGATTCTTCATTGCGGTGATGGCCATACAAATGTAAATCGAAGTCGCCGGAACAATGGTGCCTGAGTGAAAAACAGAGCTGGTCGGTGATAGCGTGCTTGCTCATTTTCCACTCTTCGTGGAGTTCTGGTATCTCCAAAGGTGAGAAAGGGAAAGATTCTCAAAGGATTCATCACCGCCATCCGGGATTTGTTCGATGATAAGCGGTGGGCGTGAAGTTCTTTTGGGAATCGATCCACCGTAGCTTGAGGAGCCGGAGCGTGATCGCCGGTTCACTGGGTTTTGTGGTGCGATGAGCTCGGCTTGCCGAGCCAGCCTATCTTAACGACCGTTGGTCTCAAATGATTTCTCCTTTTGAGTAGACGTCCTCGGCCTTATCGGAGCGTCATCGGACGATGATGAGATTTCCATTGGTGGCTCATCATCAAAATTAAAGGTCCGACGAGTAGTCTTGGGATCGGACTTGCTCGTGCCTGGAACATCCGCACTGAATCTTTTGGATTTGTCATGGGGTTGACTCGAAACTTCTTCTTCGCCTTCCGATCCCGAGAAAGGTGACATCGGGTTGTCCTGGGAATCATGAAGTGCGCGATCTCCTTCTCGAGATGGATCGATGGTTGCGGGAGGGATGTTCTCTACTTCACTTTGTGTTACCCCGGAAGTCTCAACCTCCCGTGGGCCTTCATTTCCTCCAGCAGGTCTCTCTGCTGCGAGGCCTTGCCTTTCCTTTCGGCGTGTCACCGTCTTAGGGTCTTCTACATGGCATCCATTGGAGTCTCAACCCCATGGATTGCGCTTTCATCGCCAGTGTTAACTCCCGTGGTCGTACATTCCTCGTGCCTCGATCGCATCAAGCCGCCATTAGCCTTCGTAGTCGTTGGCACCTCACCGAGACAGTCTCAATCGCCTGAGCTTCGTTGGTGGCAACTTGCTCATTCTTCTTGTGTTTGAGTGTCTTTTGCTTCGCCTCCTACATTCTTTGTGGAGTCATCTGCAAAGATCCTCCGACCTTGCCGCTGCGGTGGAGGGAGTTCCCCCACCGGGCGCACCACCGAGTGACTTGGAGTGGGGTTACTCGTCTCCAAACTCCCGGTATTGCAATTGATGGTTCAGCCGTTGGGGCGGTGGTGGCACACCTTCAATAGGGGTTGGCTCGATTTGGGGTCCCCACTATCCCGGTTTCATCGCCATCTCCTTATCGCCTTCTTCCGAGTTAGGCTGGGAAGTGGTAGCGAAAACATCGGTGGCTATTTGTTTGAACCACTCCCATTGGGTCGATTTCACCGTGTTCGAGGACTCTCCTGGTCCCTCCATCGATCTTTGCTCGTGAAGGATTCTTGATTCATGCAATGCTTGCTGCATCTGCAATTCTTCGTGGCGGCGGACATTCTCGGGTTCCTCATCACTTTCGGAGAAGACATCAAGGAGAGGATGGAAGTGTTCTCGGTCTTTACGGAGATAGGGCGGTACTTGCCTTTTCGCGTGCTTCGCTTCTTCACTTGCTTTTTTCTCTCTCCCTGTCCTTGTAGATCTGCGAGAATATCCATGCGCTTGTCTTCATCTAGAGTCGGAGTACAAGATAATCCAAGGAAATTCAGCAGTTCCTCTTCTTCTTCTATGAATTCAGGCCGTTGGAACTGTTCCCTTGACCGCTCGGCTTCCATTTTCTCCACTCACGCAGACGATTTTGGATGTCTGGGTAAGGTGGAGATAGGATCATTACATCACTATCCGGTTGGGCTGGTTCTTCTTGAGTTTCAAATTTGTATGAACTAAATTGTGTCTTGGTTGCCTCTGATCATCTTCAAGCAGACTTGGTTTGTTTCATCAATTACATCCGGAGACTCTACTTCTCCGGTAGTCTCCGGATCTGTCTTCTAGGCCGAGTAGTGACTCACTGGTTTCTCTTGTTCGATCCGCTTGACGAGTCTTCTTCGCCTCCTGGTTTGTACCGGGGAATTTACAGTTCGGGCGGTGTCCTCTCGAGTCTTGGCGGCCGGGGCGGTGCTTGTGTTTGTTTACGAGGAGCCGGCCGTCTAGGCTTGTCGATCTCCTCCTTTTGACGATCGAGAGAAGGAATTTGTGAGTCCTTCTCGACCGCCGCAGGGGGCGGTGACACGGCCGCTTGGGCGGTGACTTTCTTTGCGGGGGCGGTGTGACTCTGCTGCGGGCGGGAGCATGTTTGGTTTTCTTTCTGCGGGGGCGTGAGACTTTTTGGTAGTGCGGGGGCGCTTTTCTTCTTAGTTGGAGAGGAAGCAGTTGTGTCTTGGGGTCACCGATTCCCCCTCACCGTGTCGACTCTCTTGGCGTGACGCACGCGCTTCGAGCACCAGAGAGATTAGCTCAAACATCCTCTTGTTAACATGGAAGGCCTTCCCATGTCTAAGAGGTACTCCTTTCACCTCCAATAGCCGGCCAATCACCAGGCCATATCCCAGGATCCTCCAAATGACCCATCTTCTTTGAAGGACTTGTTTCCCACGTTTTGGCGAGTCTGCTTTGTAGATAAACTCAGCCCGGTTTATCTTCTTTTCTTCGATTATTGCAGCCATCACAATCAATTTTGCCTTTGACGATTGGTCAAAGTCGCCAAATTTGATGTCGATACACTTGGCAACAATATCCAACAATTTGTGATAGTCCTCCTTCAGCCATCTCTTGTTTCTTTGTGTATATTATTTTGTCGAAACGAACGTCGGACTTGGCTATTTCTTTCCATGCTTCAGCCAAGTTTACATCAGCCTCTTTGATTTCGATGCTCCTCTGGCTGGTAGTGAGCAATATTCAGCCAAATCCTTGGCCGTGATAGTCACCGCTTCCCGTGAAGGATGACTTGATTCCTTCGTCGTGAATCTCGGCATTCACGTAGAATTGTGCGACCTCCTCCACATAGGTCATAGGATACTCCAAAGTGTTAGAAACGGTTTCATCCTGCCGTTTCTAGCTTCTCCGCGATTTTCTTCACCAGGGTGTCGTCGGACCCCTGCTTCACCATTCCGTCGAAATCACGGTCGAACCGGTGTGGATTTGTTTTCCCAACTTGGTAAAGTTATATGTTGGTGCCATTTCTCGAATAATTTCAAGAAAAGTTCGAAATAGATTTGAAGTTTGATAGGGTTTCGAGAGTGTTTGCCTTTGCTTTTTGAGAGAGAGATTGAACAGTTTTTAGAAGTGTGAGAGAGAAACGGACGAAAAAAAAAATGGTTTAAATATGGTTTATGAAAGGGCGTGCGGACGGTTTTTGAATCGTGATCGAAATCAACGGCTTGGATTTCGCACGCATATTGAGCGATTCATGTCTCGTATTTAATGCGGCAAAGATTTATATCCAATCATAGGCTTTGTGTGCGGCTTTATGTCCATACACATCATCATTATGCTTTGACGTGTCTCTTAAAACATTCCCGCTTAGTCATAAACGATTGCGTTTTTGTCTCTTTGCTCATAAGTTATTCAAACTTATCTCTTAGGATTTAACTCGCTTCTCACATTTCTCTTAGTGACTCATTTATCACCGACTTGGTATAGCCGACTTTTCCGATATCAAATGATTTATTGAGCTAATTTTTGTTTTCACTCTTTTTCACCTTCTTTCCTCTTTCCTTTTCGTTTCTTTGATTCTTCTGTCTCGGCTTAGCTCAATTAGCCCCAACTCATGTTTGAGTTCTTCAAATCTTGACTCACATAATGGTTTTGTGAAGATGTCGGCTAGTTGTTTGTCGGTTGAGATATATTCCAAGATAATGTCCTTCTTTTCAACATGATCTCTTATGAAATGATATCGACATCTATATGTTTTGTTCTTGAGTGCAACACGAGATTTTGAGTGATTGCAATTGCACTTGTGTTATCACACATGATTGGAATTTCTTTTTCTTCAACTTCATAATCTCTCACTTTGTCTCATCCATAGGATTTGGGCACAACAATTTGCCGCAGACTATGTATTCTCCGCCTCACCGTAGAAGTGGCTATTGAGTTTTGTTTCTTCTTGAACCAGAAATTAGTCTGTTTCCAAGCATTTGACATGTGCCTGAAGTACTTTTCTCCTGTCCACTCGCATCCAAAGATAGTCGAGTCCGAATAGCCAATTAGCTTGAATCCACCTTCCTTTGGATACCATAGCCCTACTTCTTGGTTTCCTTTTAAGTATCTCAATATTCTCTTAGCAAAGAGTCATATGGCTCTCTTTTGGAGCAGATTGAAATCTTGCACATACACCTACAAAGAAAGGTGATGTCCGGCCCGCTAGCCGTGAGATAGAGCGATGATCCAATAAGTGCTCGTATCTTGTTTGATCTACAGGCTTGCCATCCGCATCCATGTCCATATTGACTGATGTGTTCATTGGTATTTTTACGGAAGACTTCTCCTCCATACCAAATTTCTTCATTAAATCTCTCGTGTATTTTGTTTGGCTTATGAAGGTTCCATCCTTCACTGTTTCACTTGAAGTCCAAGGAAGAATGTCGGCTCTCCCCATCATGCTCATTTCAAATTTACTTTGCATAAGGTTTGAGAATTTTTCACACGACTCTTTGTTAGTGGATCCAAAAATGATGTCATCCACATATATTTGAACAAGCGTATACTCTTCTTGTCTTGAATTAAAGAGTGTTCTATCTACTTTTCCTTTAGTGAATCCATTTTCGATTAGGAATTGTGACGAGGGTATCATACCATGCTCTGGGTGCCTGTTTCAATCCATACAAGGCTTTCTTGAGTTTGTATACCTTGTCTCCAAGAGTCTTCTCGCTCAAATCCTGGAGGTTGTTCAACATACACTTCTTCTTCCAATAATCCATTTAGGAATGCACTTTTTACATCCATTTGATATACAATGAAGTTTTTGTGAGTCTGCGTAGGCAAAAAACATCCTTATAGCTTCCAATCTTGCTACAGAGCAAATGTTTCATCAAAATCTATTCCTTCTTCTTGGCAATATCCTTTGGCTACCAGTCTTGCCTTGTTTCTTACCACGAACCTTCCTCGTTCATCTTATTTCGAATACCCATTTGGTTCCAATAACATTTTGATGTATGGGTCTTTGTACTAATTCCCATACTTTATTTCTCTCAAACCGATTCACTCTTTCTTGCATAGCTTGAATCCAATGTGTGTCATCCAATGCTTGTGACACATCTTTGGGCTCTATTCTGCGAGATGAAGCATGTGAACATTGCTTCTTGTTGAGTTACGGATCTTGTCTT
Source organism: Rehmannia glutinosa (assembly GCA_016081115.2). Lineage (NCBI taxonomy): Eukaryota > Viridiplantae > Streptophyta > Magnoliopsida > Lamiales > Orobanchaceae > Rehmannia > Rehmannia glutinosa. Next base: position 1,340,138 of record JABTTQ020001721.1, on the reverse strand, counting down.
GACACCTTCTCTCATGTCTCCAATGACAAGTTCTCGTGGATGGTCTTTCACCATCTTACGTCAGGTTGAAGTAAGTTAGCTGGATTGATCGACTTGCACCGTGTGTTCTTTGTGGTCGCTCTCTCGTGATCACTCACCGCAGATTTTCCACTTTTGAGATTCAACTATCTCATCTTCTTCTTCCTCAATTGATAATTCTGCTTGACTTGAAAGATAGGGACTTTTCTCGTAAGGTTGGATGTTTCACTTATCACCGACTCTTCAACGTCTTCTCCATTTATGTTTGGCTCATCGAATACTACATGAATGGATTCTTCCCGAACCATAGTTCTTTTGTTGAGTATTCTCAGTAGGCTTTGCTTTCACCGAGTATCCTAAGAAGATACCCTCATCGACTTTAGCATCAAAAGCCTTTAGGTTGTCTTTGCCATTATTGTGGATGAAGCATTTACATCCAAATATCCTGAAATATGCAACATTTGGTTTTCTTCCATCCGGATCTCATAGGGAGTCTTTGTCACCGCTGTTTATCATACATCTGTTTTGGGTGTAGCAAGTCGTGTTGATTGCTTCACCCAAAATCTTTTTGGTAACCCCGCTTGACTAACATGGTCCTTGCTTCTTCCCTTGAGGGTTCTGCTTCCTTCTTTCTGCAATCCCATTCTCACGTGGAGTCCTTGCGGTGATAGTTCATGACCAATACCATTCTCAATACAAGATCGAGTTATTATTCCATTGACAAACTCGGTTCCTCTATCCGATCTTATTTTGATAATGGTTTGACTCTTCTCATTTTGTATTCTCTTCATCACCGTGGTAGCTTTTGTAGAGTTTCTTTCTTCTTGCACATGAATATTGTCCATGTATATCTTGAGTAGTCATCTACTACCACCAAGGTGTATTTCTTTCCACTTATGCTTCTTTGGTTCCACTTTGGGCCAAATAGATCCATATGAAGCGATGCAATATTCTTGTTGAGGATGGGCATGTCTTTTCTTTGAATGACGACTTGATTTGTTTTCCCTTCCTCGACATGCATCACATATACTTTCCTTCTTGTATCGAGTCCGGAAGTCCTTCTACAAGATGACTTCTTGCTAGCTTATTAATTGTTTTGAAGTTCGGTGACTCACTTTTTGTGCCACGACTAACTTGATTCAAATTTGTGCTCTTTGCTAGTAGACAGTCTTTGGTGTTGCGATTGACCAATCCACTACATACATATTTTTCTGTCTACATCCTTGCAAAGACAACTTCATTAGATTCAACATTTTTGATTTGGCATATTCCCATGTTGAATCCAACATTGTAGCCCTTGTCGCGAGTTGGTGATGCTTAGTAAGTTGAAGTTTAATCCTTCAACATATGCAACATCTGTGATTTCTAAACCATTTCTTTTGATGGATCCAATTGCCTCTTATTTCACCAGGAGCTTCATTTCCTCCAAATATGACTTTTGCTCCTTTGACTTCCTTGAATTTTGACAGATTTCTCTTATTTCTGTCATGTGTCCGGAATGACCACTATCCATGTACCAGGTTCCTTGGCACTCACTGCTCCTTGAACCTCGCAATCAAGGAAATTAAGTTTTAGGTACCCATTCTTGTCCGGGTCCCGAGGGGTTAGAATTATAAGATGATCCAACCAACCTATAGCCAAATGATTTGACTCTAAGAGGTTGCCATCTATCGGTGCCATAATTATAATCAATCCTGGCAAATTGCTTGGGGAGTCTAGGTTCATACAAATTGTCTCTTTTGTCTGTATGCTGCATATGTGTTTTAGCAATTGCCTTCCTTGGGTAATTGTGGTGTCTTTGAGTGTAGTGCCTAGGTGCATATGTGTGCTTTGATGAAAGCTCTTATGCTTTTGGAATGGCCTTTGTTGAGTTCTAGGCCTTTGCCATTTGGGCTTGTATTCCATAAGTCTAGCCGGTAGTTCACATTATTCCATCGGCTTGGCTTGGATATTTTCTACCATTCCCATCATGTGTATTTCTTTTATGAGTTTTAAGGGATTTTTGGTAGCTCTGCTTCTTCTTTACTGAGTATTTTCTTTTGGAGTCTCATTTGAGGACTCGGTGAATCTCTTCTCACTTTCGGCCCTCTCAAAGACTTCAACTGGTTTTTCCTTTTCCTTTGTAACCAAGGCCAGTTTGCTTAGCATTGTGCTTTGGATTGAAAGTGTGTGCATCATTTAGAGTTTTGGATTTTTCGGACTCTTCATGACTTGAGGATCCTTTTTCCAATGTTACTCTTGAGGTTTGACATGGCACAAAGGAATTAAATCCTAAGCTTTGTCTTGTCTCCACATTCTCTTTGACTCATAATAAGATCATCCAAAGATTTAGATGCCTTAGTGAATGAGGCAATAACATTTTTGAGGTCATTCTCCCTCTTTTCTATAGCAGCAATTTCTGCTATTAATTTAGCATTTTCACCTTTTAAACTTTTATTCTCATCACTATTTGACTTAGAGTACTCGGCTCCTTAGTCGGCTTTGAGTTTTGATTTTTGAGTAGGTCTGTTTTCCTCATTCAACAAAGTGTGTGAGGTTTTAATGTGCTCAAAATCTTTCATCATTTTGCCTAATGAATCATAAAGATTAGTGGGTGATGAAGTGTGTGTGTCACGATCACACTATCACTAGTGTCGAGCTTGTTGAGTTAGATTGTACCTCATCTTCTTGATCTTGTTCTTTGGCCATTAAGCGGATCAAAGCTTCTTCTTCGAGTCACTTGAGTAGTCGACCACTGCTTCCTCTCTCGAGTCACTGTCTCTCTTGACTTGGCCGTCTCGGCCTCTCTGCGGCCATCATTGCCTTTTTCTTTTCTTGTCTTCTTTCTTTGAAGACTTTTCTTTCTTCTTCGTTTACGTACTTGTTGACTACAGGATATGAGCAATCAATGGCATAGTGACCTGGTTGTCTACAATTCCAACATAGATATTCACCTTTTGCTCAACTCTTTCTATTCTTGAGTTGTCGGCCCTTTGATACTCAACTTGTTGATGATCCGTCATCCTCTTGGTTGGCCTATCATCCCTTGATTTGGAGGGAGCCGAGTGTCTTCTCGGAGGATTCACCCTTTCCTCTCTTGTAGTTCTTGTTAAAGAACTTGTTAAATCTTTTAACCATTAGGGCTATTTCTTCCGGGTCAATTGCCTCTTTGACTTGACTCTCCTTCCATCTTTGACAACTAGAGCAAGCAAACTGTTTTGGGTACAACTGTCTCTTCCTGGTCTTTCCTTCTCGGCTCAAACTCATAGGCTTTGAGGTCCGAGAATAACTCATGGTTGGATGTCTTTGATAGGTCCATGGAATGTCTCGTGCCATGACCCTTCATCTCCCATTCAATGGAAGACTTTTCGGGATCTTCATACACATTTCTTCTCGTGTATATTCCTTTCCAAGTGTAGACGACTCATTTGTGATTTCTAAATCGAGCGTCTAGTTGGTCCAGGTTCTCTCCCGAGATCATTTTGAAATTTTCAAACTTCTCAGACACGACCCATCGATAATTTGTTTTCTTTGATTTGCTCAACAACCTTCACAAATCAAAGTCAACTTGTCCCGCATTTCCTTAGCCGTTTTGCAAGATTTGACTTTGTTGAACATGGCTTTATCCAAGGTTTTGTAAAGAATGTCCTTGGCTACATTGTCCAGGTTGTATCTTTTTCTGTCATCATTTGTCCACTCGGTTCTTGGTTTTTCAACCATGACCGTCCGGATGTTGCATCTTCTTCCCCTTCACCGCAACTCTTCGTGACAAAATTTGTGTTTTCACCTTTAATATTTGCAGAGGCCCATCTTCTATCACTATCCACATCTCATCGTGTAATGCTTTGATAGATGAGCACTCGCATACGAATTTTCCAATCATCAAATTCTTCAATAGTGAACATAGGAATGCGTGTTAGATTTGCTTCCATGATAATAACTTTTAATGATAGAAAAGAGTTTTGAAAGATAAGTACTAAAGCGACTTTTTGAAAAGTTTGGAGATCTAGTTCAAGAACTAACCGGTGCGGAGGGTTCAATGAACCAACCGCTCGATACCACTTGTAGGTCCCAAGGGGTGTAAGTGTAAGGTTTAGAAGGGGGTTGAATAAACCTTACCAAATTTTCGATTTAGGCCTTTTAAATCTACGAGTTCTACACAATTGTGTCCTTGATGGACACGTCGAATTAATCCCTCGCAGAGTTAATCTCTCAACGGACTCAAATTGAAATTAATAGAGTAACTCAAATTGTTGGCTATAATTTTACTCACCGTGGTTTTGTTTTCAGTGGAAGACTTAACACCCTTAAGTTTGATTAAGCAAGTTTTTGCGACTTGATTTAGTACTTATAGATTATCAAATGGATAGCAAATTTATCGTGAGATATAAGCAATTAAAAGTGCGAAATTTAAATGTTTGAAATGTAAATGACACAAGAAAGTTTTTATAGAGGTTCAAGATGGGGTAATTCTTCTACTCCTCTCTTCTCCAACTCCCGGAGGAATCCACTAAGTAATGATCGGTTTACAAAGTGGTAATAGTCCCAGGATACAAGTCTTGATCACAACAACCCGACTTGATCCTTCGGGACTCGATGCGAGACGCCTTGATCACTCACTCGGTGGCTTCTCGTACGACTCGGCTTCTTCACAGGGCGTTTTGCGCTTTGCTACTACAGACTCACTTGCTCAAGCACTTTGGATTTGATCACGAAGCCCTCCAAACGCTTAAGACTTGGTTCACCTTGAACCTTTCTACAATCCTTCTTGGAATGTAGACCCCTTGTTTTCGATAGTTTCCTCTTCAACTCGATTGAAGTTCTCTTTCCTTCACGGGGTAAGTGTTGGATTGATGTTCTTCGAGATGTAGGCTTGAGGATTGAGAATATTTCAATTTTGATAAGCTTGTATATTTCACGTGTGTGTCATCCACGCATCATCTTTTCTCAATCAAACTCCTCGGCCTTTTATAGTGAACTTTCAAAAATTTGCCCGTTGAAGAGATAGGCTCATTTTTGAAAATCACTTTGCGAAATCGTTGGTTTGCACTTCTTGGAATTGCCATTTCCTCGTATGAAATGTTTTATCACCTTTTCGAGTTCGACACGGTGTAGTGCTTCCCATTGGTTCATTTCTTTGCACGCTTACGGGGTGAGCACTCCAAGAAAGGTAGTATGGAGATATTACTTGTTTAAGTAAATCTCTTGATTTACGTACAACGGTTCCTTTTCGCTTATCTCGACTTGACCGCATTTCCTCGCTTTCCCCAGGTGACTTAGAGTCGACTTCCAATCATGGATGACTCTTTCATTACTTCATCTTGAGACTTGGCTTCTCTTGAGTTGACTTGATGATGTTTCACTCACCGCATCTCACCGCTTCTTCATCGAGTTCCTATCTCGCTCTTCTTTGTTGTACTCAAATGTCTCACAGAAGTTTTCCTTCAAGCCTTGATTTGTCTTCTTGCAAGTTGGAGCGTAGGCGACTTAACTCGGCTTGGCCACTCTAATTGTTACAATACATTTCAAAGCAAGAATTGGGGAACCAACTTTCTATTCTAAGTTTTACATGGCATTCATCAAAATCTAAACAATAAAATTCCTAACATATAGACTCGACATTCCATATGCGTTATGTCTATATGCTCGATTTCAAAAACTATCCCAACGAATCTCATTAAAGTGCAGTTAAAAGAAATTTTCAAATATTTGAAAGGCACTTCTTCTTATGACTTGTTGTATCCAAAGCTTTAAAATGTTCTTATTTTTCGGGATAACAAGTCCGGTCAAAATTATTCAAACTATGGTTCGTCATAATCGAACTAAACATATTGAGATTCGATATAATTGTTAAGGGATTGCATGTTTTAATAAAAACTTGAGATGTGTTTAATTCCGTCTCAAGGATAACTCACGGATTTTTTTTTTAATCGCTCACCGCCGAGTATTTTACCTCATTTCGAGCTTGATTATGACATAATGTATATTGAATGAGGTATACGTTTGCATTTTGCACGTTTTTAAAACTTATGGGCGAAAAATCGGAATTTTGGTTGAAAATTCGGATTTTTGGAAAAACTGACAGACAGTGGGCTGAAGGGGTTGAGGGCAACCGGTCGCCCTCAACGTCGACCGACGGCCGCTCAACCACGACCGGTCGCCCTGAGCTATATTTTGGATTAAAACGGTTCTGTCTTCAGCATTCGCCATTTTACCTTATTTTGGCCATTTTTCGTCCCCTTTGCAAAATTCACACACAATTCACCTCAAATGAGTTTTGATGCATGAATTATATATTTTGGGGATTATCTAGCTCGACTATCATCATCATTGCTCGTCTTTACCGATCAAATGGTAAGAATTCTACTTCCTTAATCTCAATTGGGTTGAACCCTTGAGAACTTGGCCTATATGTACTATCTTGATGAAATTAGTATATGTTTGTGATGAGCTTATTGATTGTTGATGAATGATATTTATTAAATTGATTTTGGTGATGAAAAACTTGGCTTGATTACATTTACAAGGGCTATATACATCTTCTTTAAAACTTGACGCCCGCCAAGTGTTCGATAAAATATTTCAATGAAAAATTCATCACCTACATGATTCTCTCGATTTCAAAAGTCTTATACATTTATGGAGATCATGCTTTGCTTATCAAATGAGTTTTCATAAGCTTCTTCAATTCATATGATTCGACTTTTCCCTCCTATTTGGTTTATAAGCTTCAATGTTCAAATAGCTCGGTACATCGGTTTAGTTGCGCACTTTGATATGAATATATGATGTATTTATCGTGCTAACATTCTTTTTGATGATTCCAAAGGGGGAGAAACAGGTTATAAGCTCTTTAGCTCAAAGAAGCTAAGATAAGCTTAACAAAAAGAAGCTACAAGCTATGGCTTCATAAAGCCATAAGTTGTGGATCATATTTAGTCCACTTGGTGCATTATGGTTATATATGAATCATGGTCCATTGGTTGTAGTATGGACTTATATATGTTTCTAATGATGTCTCTTTGACAGGGGGAGCTTTTAAGTTATTGATACTTAAGCTCAATATCGAAAAGCTAATATTTTAGCTTATGTTTAAGTTGCTTCTATATAACTCTTGTTGTGCATGTTGATAGGGGGAGCATTTGCTATATGTGTTTGAATATCTCTACTCCCATCCTTGTGTTTTTATTGCATGGAATGTTGTCGCTCACAACGGACAATTCTCTTTAACCGGTAAAATTGTTTTGTTTTCAAAATCGACCTCGTTAAAATTGTTTTGGTTTGTAATCATCAAAAAGGGGGAGATTGTTTGATAAATGGTTTTATCATGATTTTGATGATTTTGTTTTTATACCAAAACAATGTTTTTAAAGGTTGTCCAAATACTCCTAAATGATTTAAAATGGTTTTAATATTTTCCTGGAGTATTTCCTCAAGTTTATTTTCGACCATATTGGACAACACATTTAAGGATTTTATGTCAATGGGTTTTTACATTGAAACTATGTTTCTAAATGTTGTCCTAATACTCACGATCGGTCTAAAATGTTTTCACTATTTTTCGGAGTATTTCTTGAAGTTTATTTTCGATATAAAATTGGACAACACTTTGGTTTTGAGGCCTAATCCTCTACCACCTTTGAGATTACCACAATCTCACTCGAAGATTACCAGAATCTCCAAACGGCACCTTGTGAAGATTACCACAATCTTCACCCTTGAAGAGCACCACACTCTTCAACACCTCAACAAGAAGATTACCACAATCTCCTTACACCTCAAGGGTGAAGATTGTGGTAATCTTCACAAGGTGCCGTTTGGAGATTCTGGTAATCTTCAAGTGAGATTGTGGTAATCTCAAAGGTGGTGTTGAAGAAGAGTGTGGTGCTCTTCAAGGTGTTGGTGTAAGATTTTGTTGTAATAATTTTGGTAATTATTAATAAAATCTTTTTCTCTTTTCAAAATCCATCCCTGATATCTTTGGGGTGGTAGAGGATTAGGCCCTAGGTGGGTTGAACCTCTTTAAATCGTCGTGTGTTGTTTACATTCCGCACCTTTGTTATTATCTTTGAGCATTCGGTTGGAAAAAGAGGGCGAAATCGAAAAGATGGAGATAATCTATTCACCCCCCTCTAGATTATCGTAGCCGCTTGGACTTACACGGGTAGCCCGTGCGTACACGCACCACCCGTGCGCCACTGAAGATTTGGAAGCTGCCTACGGCAATGCGCACGGGTAACCCGTGTGTGGATGCACAACCCATGCGCTAGTTGGTGAAAAGCAAGACTTGTCTTACGGAATGATGCATGGGTAACCCGTGCTCCCACGCACGACCCGTGCGTCCCTGCTGTAATGCAGTATCATGACAACAATGTGCCCTAAACTTTCTAAAAGGTATATAAGCTCTTTTTGGGGCGCACACCAAGGACATTCTGACATTCTTTGGCTCTAGCACACAAGATAAAGTTCTATTCTTGGAAGAAGACATCAAGGAGACAATCGGGTCGCATCGGAGCTTGAGGAATGGAGATATATCGAGAGATTGTAGACTTTCCTAAGTTTTTCTTGCTTCTCTTGTAGTTTTAATCTTTCATTTTAGTTTGTCATGGTTTTGAACAATTTTTCTATGAGTTGTTTAGACATTATGTGTAGCTAAACTCTTTAGATTTCCGGGTTTTGGAAGTAGATTAATGAACTTTTGTTGAATGTTTTAATCTTAGTTGAAGTTGTTGTCTTGAAGCCTATTTGAGTACTTTGAGCTTATTCTTGTTTTATCACTTGATCAATGATTTAACATGTTTGATATATTGATTCATAATTCGAGAGATGAGTTTCAATATTAGATCTTGAGTACTTGACACAAATATTTGCATAAATCGAGAGGTTTGTAAATATTTGTGAGGACAATTGATCTTTTGTGGTTTTGGGAGTTAAATACCTCATGTTGAGTGGAGATGCTAGCATAAGTATTTCAATCTACATTTTATATGCATCTCGAGAGGGAGGATAAAATACTTTCGTGATCATCTTATAGGAATACTGATAATAACTTGACTTTGATTAACTCGGACAACAAGAGGGTTATTTAATCGAAACCTTAACTCGATAATCCATTTTATTATCTTGATACTTCTATTATTCTCATTACCTGAATCTTGTGTTTTTAGTAGTCTTAATTGTCTTAATCTCATAACAATCATCATATTACGACCGTCTAAATAAAAATAAGACTATCTTAGTCCGATACTTAGCATATTAATTTATTAGTCTCCGTGGATACGACCTTGCTACCCTATTCTATAACTTACACCGTACACTTGCGGTGAGCTAAAAATATAGGCGAACACATATATCCAAGATGGATGTCAGAAATGCATTCTTAAATGGAAATCTTCAAGAGGATGTTTATATGGTTCCTCTTCCTGGTATGGCCCATAATCCAGGAGAGATGTGTAAACTTATGAAAGCTTTGTATGGTCTCAAACAGGCACCTTGTGCTTGGTTTGAGAAGTTCTCAATTGCTTTCATTCCTCTTGAATTTTGTCGTAGTGATCACGATTATGCTCTCTTTATCAAGAACTCTCCAGACGGTCTTATTGTGCTCTCATTATTTGTTGATGATATGATTATTATGGGTAGTGATGTTGATTGGATTGTAATGTTGAAATCGGTATTGCCATCTCTATTTGAAATGAAAGACTTGGGCCCTATATTATACTTTCTAGGTATTGAGGTAAGTTGGTCACCTAAAGGTTATCTTCGCTCACAGTCCAAGTATGCAACTGGAATACTTGAGCGTGCTTGTCTTAACGATACTCGCACTGTGTTGATTCTTCCATTGAAGTCAATGTTCGATATTTTTCTTCAGATGGCACACCTTTGGCAGATTCCACTTTGTATCATGCTATTGTTGGCATCTTGGTTTATCTCACAATTACACGCCTAAATATTGCTCATGATGTTCACATTGTTGGTCAGTTTGTTACTTCTCCTACTACTGTTCACTAGGCAACTGTTCTTCATATCTTACACTATATTAGAGGTGCCCTCTTTCAGAGTCTTTTATTTTCGTCTACGCCCTCTTTAGAGTCGCGTGCCTTCTCTAATGATGATTGGGCATTTGGGCTAGTGATCCGGTAGATCGTAAATCTACTACTGGATTTTGTGTTTTTCTTGGGGATTCTCTTATCTCGTGGAAGAGCAAGAAACAAAATATTGTCTCACGTTCTTCTACTGAAGCTTAATATCGGGCTATGACTTCTACTACCACCGAGATCGTTTGGTTACGATGGCTCCTTGTTGATATGGGTGTTTCTTCTTCTCCAACCCACTTCTATGTACTGTGATAATAAGAGTACATCCACTTTCGCGTGTTTCACAATTTGGTGTTTCACAAAAGGACAAGCATATTCAAATTGATTGTCACCTCACTCGTCACCACCTTCAACACAATACTATAACTTTCCCATTCATTTCCTCCTCATCACAGACTGCAGACTTCTTCATCAAAGCACATCCACTTTCGCGTTTTCGTTTTTTGGTTAGCAAACTCTCAATGCTTCTGGCAGCCGCATCTTGAGTTTGTGGGGATGTTAGAATTAATTAATGATTTACTCTTATTGTCATTTCTTTGTATTGTTAAGGTTAATTTAGTCTTTTTATATTCCTTGTAACCCTAGGTGTATTTAGTCTCCCCCTCCCCATTTTGCTAGTTGTAGTCTTTGATTGTTATTATTGTTTTGCTCTCTCAAGTATAAGAACATTTATTCTCTCAATTGCAATGCATATTTACCATTAATCTTTCACCATCAAGTTTAAAATGATTCGTTGAGTTTCATAGCGAGACTTGAACGATGTCGGCTTGCATATTTATATAAATTAAGTTACATCCCCACTACAATTGTTATAACAATAGCGACAATGATATGTCAAGCCAGGGGAACAACTTTTAATTTTTTTAATTTCTGCTATATCGGAAATGTGAAATTTAACAGTTGCATTTTTTTGCACCAATGTCCGACATAAATGTTCATGACTCATATATAGTACAATATACAATGAAAGATTCAATGTGTTTTTTTAAGAAAAAACTGATAGCATGGCATCAGGGGAGGAGGTATATGGCCTGGGAAGGGGGCCCTAGCCCCCCCAACTTTGTTTTTAATATTTTAATATGTTGATTTATTATTTTCAAGTGTTTGACTCCCCTTAAATTTTTTTCACTATCAATATTCTCTTTTGTTTTTAAAAGACTGCCAACATCTTCTTAAATTTACATTAGTGAGGCATCAACACTTATATATGTTATATATATATATGAATGTACACACAATAACACGTATATTATATATATATATATTAGCTTTAACTTTTCTTTTAACTTTAATTCTCTTTCTCTCTCCTTTCCAAAACACAAAAAAACATTCTTATCTTTCTCTTATCAAACTCCTCTTGTCCTCCAGACGGGAACAGCCGTAGAGAAAAAAACAAATTTCAATCCTTCAAAATTCCCATGGCATAAGAGAACAAATTAGAGAAAATTCTGGGTTAATTTACAATTGATTTCTCATGTACTCCATTAATATTTTGGCTTATTCTTCATTTTGGGTATATTCAGGGGCGGAGGTATATGGCTTGGGTGGTGTGCCCTGCCCCCCTCTCAACTTTTTTTTTAAATATTTTTATATGTTGATTTATTATTTTCAAGTGTTTGGCTCCCCCTTAATTTTTAAATTAATTTTTTCACTATCAACATTCTCTTTTGTTTTTTAAAAAACTGCCAACATCCTCTTTAATTTACATTAGTAGGGCAACAACACTTATATATGTTATATATATATAAATAAATTTATACACACTAACACGTATATTATATATATATATATATTAACTTTAACTTTTCTTTTAACTTTAATTCTCTTTCTCTCTCCTTTTCAAAACACACACAAAAAAAAAAAAAAAAGCATTCTTATCTTTCTCTTATCAAACTCCTCTTGTCTACCAGACAGGAACGACCGTAGAGAAATAAATAAATTTCAATCCTTCAAAATTTCCATGGCATAAGAGAATAAATTAGAGAAGATTCTGGGTTAATTTACAATTGATTTCTCAGGTACTCCATTAATATTTTGGGCTATTCTTCATTTTGGGTATATTGTATTGGTATATTGTTGCTAACCCTATTATTTAATAATTAGTTAAATAAAATTCAAATAAAAAATTATTATTAAATATAGGAGAAATCTGGTAATTAAGCTTGTTTGATATAAATGAATTAGTCATCTTAGCTTGATTCCTGATAATATATTTGTATTTTGTTTTTTCATGGTTCTTGGTAGTTGTCTGAAATTTGGATTTATATTTTTCCACTCAAATTCAAGTTGTAATACATAATCCTGATATGGTGAAAACTGAAAATAGTGGTGTTAATTAAGATATATTAATTATTTTATTTAAGATTTATTAGATTCAAAAACTCATTTGTTTGGTTTTAAAAAAATCAGTAAAAGTAGATTTGTGATATTTAAACCAAACAAATGAATAAAACCAAACAAATGAATCAACAAAAAAACAGACAACTATATTTTTATTTAAATGAATCTAAATCAGTAAAATCAACAAAAATCAATAAAGTTCATCTGCAACTAGTTCATTTTAAGAGATATTTAAAGAATGTTTCATTTGTTTAGTGCAATAGCTATTTGAAGTTGAAATTGACTTGAATGTTGAGTTTCATTTTTTTCTCTCTTCTTTGCAGATGAAAAAAAACACAAAGAAATAATGCATTCTTTAAAAAAAATGTTGATACTCCAACATCCATGTCAAATCCATCTATAGAAACAGATAACTTAACACCTGAAAGTTACCCTGCAAAATCTTTAAGAGCTGAAATTGAGGAAAAAAATGATATTCAATCATTAGAACGTGATCCTGGGTTGCGAAGACCAATATGGGAGTATCCTATTGAGAAGCGTGATGAAATTAGGAGAGCTTATATCAAGTTTGGTCCATATAAATATGTACTTTCAAAGTATCCAAAACTGGAGAAAAACATTTTCGCAGTTTTCAGGCATCATGGTTTAAGATTTCTTGGCTAGAAAATTCTCCTACTAAAGATGCTACATTTTGTCTACCATGTTATATATTCCATATTCAAGATGGGTCTTACGGATTAGATGCATTCACTATAAATGGATTTCGATCATGGAAAAAAAGTTAGAGATGGAAAGAATAGTTTGTTTTTGGCACATATTGGAAAAGATCTCACTTCACCCCATCGCAATGGCAGAGAAAGCATGTGCAGATGTCATGAACCAACAATCACATATCGCACAAAGTATTGAGAAGTTCACATCCCAAGAAGTTGAAAATCGAATTCGCTTGAAAGCTTCAATTGAGACAACTAGATGGCTTACATTTCAAGGATGTGCTTTTAGAGGCCACGATGAGTCCACAACATCAATGAATCGTCGAATTTTTTTAAAGTTGTTGAGTTTCATAGCTTCTTACAATGATAAAGTAGTTGAAGTTTTGAGTAAATCTCCACAAAATGCATCATATACATCACCAACAACGCAAAAACAAATTTTGCAGGTCTTGGCTACTAAAGTCAAGAATGTTATTCGAGAAGATATCAGTGAGGCAAAATTTTGTGTATTGTGGATGAAGCTCGAGATGAATCTAAAAAGGAGCAAATGTCAATTGTATTGAGATTTGTTGATAAGGATGGATATGTACAAGAACGATTTTTTGGACTTATTCATGTTAAAGATACAGTTGCATCAATACTCAAGGAAGGTATATTTTCTGTCTTATCTCGTCATACTCTTGATATTCAAAATATTCGAGGACAAGGTTATGATGGTGCAAGCAATATGTGTGGATAGTGGAATGGATTGCAAGCTTTGATTTCAAGAGAATTTCCTTATGCTTATTATGTTCATTGTTTCACACATCGCTTGCAGTTAGCACTAGTTTCCGCATTAAAGGAAATAATCCATGTTCATCAACTTTTTACCTAATTGATTTTCAATATCAATATTGTTGGTACCTCTTTTAAACATAATGACCAATTAAAAGCTGCTCATACCTCAAATATTTCTCATTTACTTAGTATTAATGAGCTTGAAAGTGGGAAGGGGTTTTATCAGATTGGTTCTTTACAAAGAGCGGGTGATACGCGTTGGAGTTCTCATTTGAAATCTATATCCAATTTGATAAAGATGTTCAGTGCAACATGTAAAGTTTTACTGAATATTATTGAAGATGGAACTACACCAGCTCAACGTGGAGATGTAGACGCAGCTTATGAGGTACTAACTTCTTTCGAATTTATTTTCTTTTTGCATCTTATGAGAAAAATTTTGGAGATTTCAAATATGCTTTGTCAAGCTCTACAACTTCAATCTCAAGATATTTTGAATGCGATGCATCTTGTTTCATCTACTAAGTCACTTATTCAAAAATTTAGAGATGATGGGTGGAATGAATTAGTTGCAAATGTGAAGTCTTTTTGTCAAACAATTAATATACCCATGCTGAATTATGATGCTCAACATATTGCACGAAGAGAAAGGGCTCGCCATCAACTAGATGAAATTACTATTGGACATCATTATAAAATCGACATTTTTAATACCGTGATAGATTCTCAATTGCAAGAGTTGAATAACAAATTCAGCTATAACACAGTGGAGTTGATCGTTCTTAGCTCGACATTAGTTCCAAGAGAGATGACCATATCCCGTAGAATTGATGACATTTGCAAGTTGGTAGAGAAGTTTTACCCACAAGACTTTGCAGAACTTGAGATGCTACAATTAAGAATGCAATTTGAGCATTTGATTATGTGCGACAACTTCCTGATTTTAGAACATTGGTAACTATTTCTGATTTATGTCAATGGTTGGTGAAAACCAGAAAGTCATATATATACCCACTCGTGTTTAGAGTGATAACTCTTATTCTCACTCTTCCAGTATCTGTGGCTACTACCGAGAGATCATTTTCTGCTATGAAAATAGTAAAGACTACACTTCGAAACAAGATGGAAGATGAATTTCTCAATGATTGTTTGCTAGTTTATATTGAAAAAGGAATTGCAAAAAAAAAAATTGTTGTAGATTCACTAGTAGATGATTTCCGTGAAATGCAAGAAAGACGTTTTAAATTTTATTAAAATAATGATGCTATTATGTCTATTTGGATATTTACTAATGCTTTAAATATTTTGATGGTCACCCCCCCATATTATATTCTAGCTCCGCCCCTAGGTATATTGTATTTGTATATTGTTGCTAACTCTATTATTTAATAATTTGGTTAAATAAAATTCAAATCAAAATTGTTATTAAATACAGGAGAAATATAGTAATTAAGATTGTTTGATATAGATGAATTTGTCATCTTAGCTTGATTCCTGATAATATATTTGAAATTTTATTTTTTCATGGTTCTTGGTAGTTATTTGAAATTTTGATTTATATTTTTCCACTCAAATTCAAGTTGCAATACATAATCCTGATATGGTGAAAACTGAAACTAGTAGTGTTAATTGAGATATATTAATTGTTTTATTTAAGATTCATTAGATTCAAAACCTCAATTGTTTGGTTTTAAAAAAAATCAGTAAAAGTAGATTTGTGATATTTAAACCAAACAAATGAATCAGCAAAAAAATAGACAATTATATTTTTATTTAAATGAATCAAAATCAGTAAAATCAACAAAAATCAGTAAAGTTCATTTGAAACTAGTTCATTTTAAGAGATATTTAAAGAATGTTTCATTTGTTTGGTGCAATAGCTATTTGAAGTTGAAATTGACTTAAATGTTGAGTTTCATTTTTTTTCTCTGTTCTTTGCAGTTGAAAAAAACACAAAGAATTGATGCATTCTTTAAAAGAAAAAATGATGATACTCCAACATCCATGTCAAATCCATCTATAGAAACAGATACTTTAACTCCTAAAAGTCACCCTGCAAAATCTTTAAGAGCTGAAATTGAGAAGAAAAAATGATATTCAATCATTAGAAGGTGATCCTGGGTTGCGAAGACCAATATGGGAGTATCCTATTGAGAAGCGTGATGAAATTAGGAGACTTTATCTCAAGTTTAGTCCATATCAATATGTACTTTCAAAGTATCCAAAACTGGAGAAAAACATTTTCGCAGTTTTCAGGCATCATGGTATAAGATATTTCCATCTTGGCTGGAATATTCTCTTACTATAGATGCTGCATTTTGTCTACCATGTTATATATTCCATACTCAAGATGGGTCTTCCGGATTAGATGCATTCACTATAAATGGATTCGATCATAGAAAAAGGTTAGAGATGACAAGAATTGTTCGTTTTTGGCACATATTGGAAAAGATCTCACTTCACCCATCGCAATGCAGAGAAAGCATGTGTAGATCTCATGAACCAACAATCACATATCGCACAAAGTATTGAGAAGTTCACATCCCAAGAAGTTGTTGAAAATCGAATTCGCTTGAAAACTTCAATTGAGGCAACTAGATGGCTTGCATTTCAAGGATGTGCTTTTAGAGGCCACAATGATCCACAACATCAATGAATCATGGAAATTTTTTTGAGTTGTCGAGTTTCATAGTTTCTTACAATGATAAAGTAACTGAAGTTTTGAGTAAATCTCCACGAAATACATCACCAACAACGCAAAAACAAATTTTGCAGGTCTTGCCTACTAAAGTCAAGAATGTTATTCGAGAAGAAATCGGTGATGCAAAATTTTGTGTCATTGTGGATGAAGCTCGAGATGAATCTAAAAAAGAGCAAATGTCAATTGTCTTGAGATTTGTTGAGAAGGATGGATATGTACAAGAATGGTTTTTTGGACTTATTCATGTTAAAGATACAGTTGCATCAACAGTCAAAGAAGGTATATTTTCTATCTTATCTCGTCATACTCTTGATATTCAAAATATTCGAGGACAAAGTTATGATGGTGCAAGCAATATTCGTGGAGAGTGGAATGGATTGCAAGCTTTGATTTCAAGATAATGTCCTTATGCTTATTATGTTCAATGTTTCGCACATCGCTTGTAGTTAGCACTAATTGCCGCATCAAAGGATATAATCCATGTTCATCAATTTTTACCAAATTGAATTCCATTATCAATATTGTTGGTGCCTCATGTAAGCGTGGCCAATTAAAAGCTGCACATGCCTCAGATATTTCTCATTTACTTAATATTAATGAGCTTGAAAGTGGGAAGGGGCTTAATCAGATTGGTTCTTTACAAAGAGCGGGGTGATATACTTTGGAGTTCTGATTTGAAATCTATATCCAGTTTGATAAAGATGTTCAATGCAACATGTGAAGTTTTACTAAATATTATTGAAGATGGAACTACACCAGCTCAACGTGGAGATACAAATGCAGATTATGAGGTGCTAACCTCTTTCGAATATATTTTCATTTTGCATCTTATGAGAAAAAAATTGGAGATTTCATGTAACGACCCAATTTTATAAAATTAAAGTATTTTAAAAATATTTTTAAGAAAACATGAATTTATAAATTAAAGTGATCCCAATAATGATCAAAAAGTTGATTTAGAATTTTAATTCTTAGGAAAAAAATATTATAATAATAATAATAATAATATTACATCTTCCAAATTAAATATTCAACAATTGTTCCAAGCATAAACCGGAAAAATTAAAGACATAAATCTAAAATTTAGTCCGATCATAATTATTTAAAATATAGCATGATTTATTCCACCATCCACAACATCATATCTTCAGCTGGATTCCTCAACCTGAAAATCATGATAATAATAGGGGTGAGCTTCATCTCGCTCAAGAGGGATATATTTGTCAATATTTAATATAACATGAAAAGCATTCACATAATTACAAAAGAAATTCATTCATTTCCTCTTTTTCCTCTCGATCGGTCGATTCGCATATAGCATTGCGGGTTCACCCCGAAGATACATTTGATCCCGGACCCTTTTCATAGCCCCTAGCTTATATGAATTTATTTCCTCTTGACATTTATTTCAATCAATGAAGTACGATCACGAAACATTAAATAAAGACAAATAATATGGAAATCCCTACCTTGATAATCGCAGATATTCGATGTAGGAAAATGAACAGTAAAAGTCCTAATCCTCGACCCCTCGTTTTCTACATTAAATAAAATTATATAATTAATATATGTAATTTTAACAAATCAAACTAATTAATGAAAGAATTTGTGAAAAATATTGAAAGAAGCTTGTGAATTTTGAATATATATATATAGATATATATATATATATATATGAAACTTGAATGATAATTAGAGAGAAAATATAATTACCCTAATTATTTGAAATTTTGGTGTAAAATTATGTATGAGATTACACCTATTTATACTAATTAATTACAACCCCTAAACATCTAACCTAAAATAGCCCCTAATATCTATATAACCCCTAATCCCCTAAAATAACCCCTAAGTAACCCTTACTTTAGTTAGTGGCTATAACATTCTACTCTCCTTAAATATAATTTCGTCCTCGAAATTCGATATCTTACCTGGAATTGAAAAACTTGGGTACTTGACACGAATCTCTTCTTCACGCTCCCAAGTAGCTTCATTTCTGCCATGACGTCTCCACTGTACTTTGATCAGAGCAATATCTTTATTTCTCAAATGGTGAATCTTGCGTTCCAAAACAGCTTCTGGTGCTTCCTCATAAGTTAAGTCATTGTTGATTGTCAGATCCTTATAATTCACGATGTGACTTGGATCGTGAACGTACTTTCTTAGCATAGAGACGTGAAAAACATTGTGCACACTTGATAGACTCGGTGGTAATGCTAGCTGATAAGCTAAATCTCCAACTCGTGTAAGGATTTCAAATGGACCAATATATCTCGGTTTCAACTTTCCCTTTTCGCCAAATCGAATAACACCTTTGATAGGAGCTACTTTCAGAAATACTTTTTCTCCCTCATCAAACTGTATATGTTTTCTCCGTCTACCAGCATATGACTTTTGTCTATCTTGAGCCATCTTGATTCGATCTTGTATCATAGCTATCTTCTCAACATTTGCGAATTAATTCAGCCCCAAAATTTTTCTTTCACCAACTTCGCTCCAATATAATGGTGATCTACATTTTCTTCTGTACAACGCCTCGTATGGAGCCATCCCAATAGTCGCTTGATAACTGTTGTTATAAGCGAATTCCACCAAAGGTAATAATGTTTCCCAATTACTTCCTAAGTCGAGCACACATGCTCTCAACATATCTTCCAATATTTGTATAGTCCTTTCAGACTGCCCATCTGTTTGTGGATGATAAGTCGTACTAAAGTTTAGCTTTGTTCCCAAGGCACTTTGTAGACTTTTCCAAAACTTAGAAGTAAAACGTGTATCTCTGTCTGAAACAATTGACACGGAACTCCATGAAGTCTTACTATCTCCTCAATATAAATTTGTGCATATCGCTCCATACTGAACGTCATTTTAACTGGTAGGAAATGAGCTGACTTTGTTAACCGATCTACTACAACCCAAACTGCCTTGTTTCCCTTTACTGATGGTGGAAGTCCTACCACAAAATCCATAGTTATGTGCTCCCATTTCCATTCTGGAATGTCAAGTGACTTGAGCAAACCAGATGGTCTTTGGTGTTTGGCTTTAACTTGCTGACAAGTCAAACATTTTTCCACAAAAATTCCAATATCTCTTTTCATACTTCGCCACCAAAATACTTCTCTTAAATCTCGATACATTTTTGTACCTCCAGGGTGAGCTGTGTACGGCGTACAGTGAGCTTATTTGAGAATTTCTTTTCTAAGCTCTTCTTCTTTAGAAACGCATAATCTCCCTTCATAAGTCAAAGTACCGTCATTTGTTATAACAAATCCTTTTACATTTCCTTCCCGAGCTTTTTCTTTCATTTTGCTCAAAAATTTATCTCGAGGTTGAGCTTCTTTTATCTTCTCTCTCAAAGTAGGTTGCACCACCAAAGATGCTAGTACTATTTCTATGCATTTTGGTGGTACCACTACTTCAATTCTCATCCTGGCAAATTCTCTCACAAGATGTTCTTGTTCAGATATCAACCTTGATATTTCTCCTTTTATTTTACGACTTAATGCATCGGCTACAACATTAGCTTTACCCGGATGATAGCTGATAGTGCAATCATAGTCATTCACCAATTCCAACCACCTTCTTTGCCTCATGTTTAGCTCTTTCTGAGTAAACAGATATTTCAAACTTTTGTGGTCGGTGAAGATTTCACATTTCCCTCCATATAGGTAATGGCGCCAGATCTTTAATGCATGCACTACTGCAGCTAACTCTAGGTCATGAGTGGGATAGTTTAACTCATGTGGTTTTAGTTGTCTTGAGGCATATGCAACCACTTTACCATGTTGCATTAGTACGCATCCCAAACCTTGTTTTGATGCATCACTATAAATAACAAAATCTTTAGTAGGGTCAGGAATTGTTAATACTGATGCAGAAGTTAGCCTTCGCTTCAACTCCTGAAAGGTTTCTTCGCATTTTTCATTCCATTGGAACTTCTCCCCTTTTCTTGTCAATCGAGTCATAGGCGCAGCTATCTTTGAGAATCCTTCAATAAATCTCCGATAATAGCCTGCCAAACCTAGAAAACTGCGAACTTCATTCGCATTCTTAGGTGCACTCCATTCGTTGATTGCTTCAACTTTAACCGGGTTCACTTCAATTCCTTGAGCGGTGATTACATGTCCAAGAAACACCACTCGATCTAACCAAAACTCACATTTCTTGAATTTCGCATATAACTTTTCCTTGCATGAAGTGTTTCCAAAGACTATTCTTAAGTGCTCGTTATGTTGTTCTCTATTCTTTGAATATACAAGTATATCATCTATAAAGACTATGACAAATTGGTCTAGATATGGATGAAACACTCTATTCATCAAGTCCATGAATACTGCTGGTGCATTACTTAACCCAAATGGCATTACTACAAACTCATAATGTCCATATCGAGTTCTAAATGTTGTTTTCGGAATATCACTCTCTTTAATTTTTAACTGATGATATCCGGATCTCAAGTCAATCTTAGAGAAAGTGTTGGCACCTCTCAATTGATCGAACAAATCTTCAATCCTCGGTAGCGGGTACTTGTTCTTCACCGTGAATCGATTAAGTTCTCTATAATCGATACACATTCTAAGTGACCCGTCTTTTTTTCTTTACAAACCGAATCGTTCTCCCCACGGTGATACACTAGGTCTAATAAATCCCAAATCCAAAAGTTCTTGTATTTGCGCCTTTAACTCTTGTAACTCCTTTGGCGCCATCCTATAGGGTGCCTTAGATATAGGTCTTTGCCTGTGTACCAAATCTATTCCAAATTCAACCTGCGATCCGGAGGAATTCCGGCAAGTCTTTTGAAATACATCCAAAAATTCTTGCACAATTGGTACGTCATTAGGTGTCACTTCGGTTGTCGAGGTATCTACTAAACTCACTAGATATCCTTGACAATTTTTCTTTTTCAATATATTTCTTGCCTTCATTACCGATATCACTCGTGGTACTGCCTTAGACTTAATCCCATATAATTTTATCTCATCATTTCCTGGCAGTTTGAATATTATCTCTTTCTCGTGACACTTAATGTCTGCCTGATATCTACTAAGCCAATTCATACCTAAGATTACGTCAAAATCCTTCATCTTAATTATGTATAGATCAGCTTTAAGATATTTTCCCCCTATATTCACTTCAACATCCTTATTTACTGAATCAATTGTTATTGAATCACCAGATGGCAAGCTAACCTCAAGGGGTTCACTTACTCTAGCACTCTTATGTCCTAATATATCATGAAATTTGGCAGATAAAAACGAATGTGTGGCACCAGTGTCGAAAAGTACAATAGCAGGTATTCCAGAGATGGTTAGCAACCTGACATTGTACTCGAATTCTGATCAGCTTCTTCCTGAGTCATATCATACATTCGAGCTCTACCTCCAGATGTTTGTTCTCTTCTTTCCCGCTCAGCTTTTAAAAGAGGCAATTAGAGACTTCATGTCCTGGCTTCTTACACTTGAAGCATTTTCCTTGTCCAGCTAAACATTCTCCAAAATGATTCTTCTTGCATTTTGGGCAAGTTGGCTGTCTGCTTGCGTAGTTGGACGTGCATTTCCATCGCTTTTATCTTTTATTTTGATTTTCATTTTTATTATGTTTTGCCCCGTCCCATTTTCTTTTCTCGGGTAAAATAACCAACTTTTGCTCCTCTTCGTCCCCAAAGAAAACTTGCTTCCACTTCATGAGCCCTTCTCACAATCACCGAGTACTCCAAATCTCCTTGAGCGATAGTATTCCCGATAGTTGTGCTCAAGTCCCCTTCTGAACCTCAGAGCCTTTTTCAAATCAGTATCCACTAGGTGTGGAGCAAAACGACTTAGTTGATTGAACTGTCTCTCATACTCTGTGATAGTCATGTTTCTTTGTTTAAAGTTAAGGAATTCTGTCTCCTTCTTGTCCCGATATGATTGTGGGAAAAACTTTTCCATTACAATCATTTTGAACTCATCCCATGTTAAAGCATTTCGCTCTTCCTCGGTCTTAGTCCTCCAATACCCTTCCCACCAATGATCAGCGTCTTGATAAGTTGGAAAGCAAAGACATACGACTCTCTGTTCGCTGCATGCATCCAATAAGTCGAAAAATCCTCTCTAGCGATCGAAACCATTCTTCTCTTCAAGTCGGGCCATCACGTCCGTTGAATGTGGGTGGACGATAGTGGCGAAATTGTTCCACAACTCGTGCGTTGTTGTTGTTATTGTCCTCATTGTTTTGCACACCTCTGAGGAACTCAGCAATTATATCTCCAGCAGTAGCAGTGGTTTGATTTCTTGTGTTAGTGGAGTTCTCACCATTGACTTGATTTCCAAGACGGGGAGCCATATTCCTAACGTCATACATAATGTATTATTATTATTTATCCCAATTTATTAATGGATTTTGCATGAAATATCTAACTTAAAATCTAAATATCATAATATAATGGTCAAATAAATTAAGATCAATTAAAGGACAACTAAGCTTTATATAATAAGGATTTATTTATCAATTAGTGCAATACATAAACCCATCTATCTCTACTGATCCATGTCTTCATCTTCCTCCGGATCTTCTTCTGGATCTTCTTCCGGATCTTCTTCCGGATCTTCTTCCAGGTTTCCTTTCGGTTCCTCATCTTCTGCCATAGCTTCATTATTCAAAAACTCAATCCATTTACGGTATAACCTGGCAGTAAATGTCCCGTAGTTGATTTTGGGTCTATCATCATGCCCGTCATACTCCAATAATGAGGCATAAAGCTTTTCAGCTTTGACGTTCCAAAACCAGGGTAAGCTATCAATCACTCTACGGGAGGCAGCGCGTTCGTTTGGAGCACCGATGACATTCCTCACATTATACCACAACTGATGAATTTTTACTATATATTCTCCAATGCTATCCCCCTCCTCAATTTGATAGTTGAAATAATGATTGAGTCGGTTAATGGGATGATTCGGACCCCAGTTATTATTATTATTGTTCTTTCTTGCAGTGTGGCGAGTGCGAGTTCCTGCCATCTATATATATGTGCATTTGCAACTATAAGTCTATTTTTACAATTGTTTTTTTTTAAAAAAAAAATATATGGTTTCTATTCATTTAACATATAAACTGATATTATATTTCTAAAGCAAAATATAATAATATGGAATACATCATGACATAAATGAGCATACTGATAGAATTGTATAATGTAACTTGCATTAATAATTCTCATACCTTGAGGAGATCGACAAGATATGATGGAGGTGGATGTTATTACACCATTTTATCTTATACGAAGTTTGATTTTTTTTTTTTAAAAAAAAACTATACATTTTAATTTTTATTTTTTTTAAACAAGCCTACAGAAACTTAGACCTGCTCTGATACCACTTGTAACGACCCAATTTTATAAAATTAAAGTATTCTAAAAATATTTTTAAGAAAACATAAATTTATAAATTAAAGTGATCCCAATAATGATCAAAAAGTTGATTTAGAATTTTAATTCTTAGGAAAAAAAATATAATGATAATAATAATAATAATAATAATAATATTACATCTTCCAAATTAAATATTCAACAATTGTTCCAAGCATAAACCGGAAAAATTAAAGACATAAATCTAAAATTTAGTCCGATCATAATTATTTAAAATATAGCATGATTTATTCCACCATCCACAACATCATATCTTCAGCCGGATTCCTCAACCTGAAAATCATGATAATAATAGGGGTGAGCTTCATCTCGCTCGGTAGGGGATATATTTGTCAATATATAATATAACATGAAAAGCATTCACATAATTACAAAGATAAATTCATTCATTTCCTCTTTTTCCTCTCGATCGCGATTCTCGCATATAGCATTGCGGGTTCACCCCGAAGATACATTTGATCCCGGACCCTTTTCATAGCCCCTAGCTTATATGAATTTATTTCCTCTTGACATTTATTTCAATCAATGAAGTACAATCACGAAACATTAAATAAAGACAAATAATATGGAAATCCCTACCTTGATAATCGCAGATATTCGATGTAGGAAAATGAACAGTAAAAGTCCTAATCCTCGACCCCTTCATTTTCTACATTAAATAAAATTATATAATTAATATATGTAATTTTAACAAATCAAACTAATTAATGAAAGAATTTGTGAAAAATATTGAACTGAAGCTTGTGAATTTTGAATATATATATATATATATATAGATATATATGAAACTTGAATGATAATTAGAGAGAAAATATAATTACCCTAATTATTTGAAATTTTGGTGTAAAATTATGTATGAGATTACACCTATTTATACTAATTAATTACAACCCCTAAACATCTAACCTAAAATAGCCCCTAATATCTATATAACCCCTAATCCCCTAAAATAACCCCTGAGTAACCCTTACTTTAGTTAGTGGCTATCACATTTCAAATATGTTTTGTCAAGCTCTACAACTTCAATCTCAAGATATTTTGAATGCGATGCATCTTGTTTCATCTACTAAGTCACTTATTCAAAAATTTAGAGATGATAGGTGGAATGAATTAGTTGCAAATGTGAAATCTTTTTGTCAAACAATTAATATACTCGTGCTGGATTTTGATGCTCAATATATTGCCCGAAGAGGAAGTGCTCACCATCAACTAGATGAAATTACTATTGGACATCATTATAAAGTTGACATTTTTAATGTCGTGATAGATTCTCAATAGCAAGAGTTGAACAACAAATTCAGCAATAACACATTGAAGTTGATTGTTCTTAGCTCGTCATTAGTTACAAGAGAGATGACCATATCCTATAGAATTGATGACATTTGCAAGTTGGTAGAGAAGTTTTACCCACAATACTTTGCAGAACATGAGATGCTACAATTAAGAATGCAATTTGAGCATTTTGATTATGTGCGACAACTTCCTGATTTTAGAACATTGGTAACTATTTCTGATTTATGTCAATGGTTGGTGAAAACTAGAAAGTCGATATATATATATATATATATATATATATATATATATATATACACTCGTGTTTAGAGTGATAACTCTTATTCTCACTCTTCCAATATCTGTGGCTACTACCGAGAGATCATTTTCTACTATGAAAATAGTAAAGACTACACTTCGATTCTCAATGATTGTTTGCTAGTTTATATTGAAAAAGGAATTGCAAAAAAAATTTGTTGTAGATTCACTAGTAGATGATTTCCGTGATATGCAAGAAAGACGTTTTAAATTTTAACAAAATAATGATGCTATTATGTCTTTTTGGATATTTACTAATGCTTTAAATATTTTGATGGTCAGGCCCCCCTCCAATATTATATCCTAACTCCGCCCCTGCAAGGCATCTTCTTCCTGTTCTTTTGTCGTTTTTTTAATTTACCTTTTTTTTTTAAAGTTACTTTCTATTTGTTTTTTTTTTTTTTTTTAGTACAATGGGGGGAACTTGGGGAGGGGACACACACACTCGCATGGGATCGAACCCGGGTCTTTCTATTTGTTAAATGAACGTATACTAAAATTTCGAGAACCCTAAACTGAATATGTTTTTATAAAAGCATTCTTATCATCTCCACTCCACATCAAAAAAATGCTACAAAATCGAAATGAAGAGCTTTAGACCAGATGGATTTTGAGTGTTTTGCCAATTCAAGATTATATCAAAGTGCCCTTTAAGATATTTTCTTTCGCATAAGAATTGTAGATAGATGGTTCTCATTCTTTCCCTTTCCTGTTTTATGAAGTTCTCTCAGTCCACAAATGCAACAATAATATATGTTCAAATCAATATTGAGCATAACTAGGGATGTAAACGAATCAAGTAGAAAAGGATATAATATTGTTCAAGTTTGTGCTTGAATTTGGTTGGATTATTATCAAGTCAAGCTTGGACAAGCTTTAGTTGAGCTAAACATGAATCAGGCTTAAATAGCTGATAATTTTACACACATTTTATTATTCTTTTATTAAACGAGTCGAGCTCGAGCCGCTTTACATTTTATCGGATGAAAAATTGTATTCAAGTTTGGTTCATTATGTTAACGATTCAAGCCCAACGATCTTCTAATGATCGATCTCAAATTGAGTATCGAGCAACAGTGTTCTAAAAAGCGCTAGGCGCTAGTCGAGCGGCAGGCTGGGGCCTAGCGACTAGGCGGAGCCTGCGCGGGGTTAGGCAGGGCCTAATCTGAAAAAAACTGTAGACGGACAAAGAGGGCCTAACATGTAGGCAGGGAGTAATCGGAACTAGGCGAGGATCTTTAGAACAGTGTCGAGCAGTATCATTCGTTTTTAAAGTACACATTTCCTTTTCTGGACTAACCTTCTATATAGAGGCCACAAAGTATACCATTACAGAAAATGCAAAAAAACCTTAAATACAGCAATAGAACTCTCTGTTTTCCTCTGCTAACATGAAACTACAACTATGAGAATCACAAAACTTCCACATCCCACACAAACAAGCCAGTTTTCAACATTGTGCACATCTCTGCTAAATTCTGGACCAACCCTAATAAAAATCTTGCCAGTCCTAATTAGCCTAATCAAGCAAATACTAATTATCTGCTCACAATTAGAGCACACAAGAATTTTTACTTGGAACGAATTGTCGAATGGTCCTTGAGCAATTCGACAACCCTTCTCATAGACGGCCTGCTGACGGGTAATTCAGCTGTGCACGAGAGAGCCACGTTCAGAACCTTCTCCACTTCGTGATATCTGATTGTCGATTTATTCATCCGTGGGTCTAATAGCTGATCCAAACTGTCGATGTCTATGCTGCCAGTGGCGTTTCCACTTCCTTGTTCTGGAGATGATAATGCAATCTCCGTTACCCACTTGACAATGTTCTTGTTCTCACCGAAGGAGGAATCGTTTGGCCTTTTGCCGGTTATTAGTTCAAGTAATACGACCCCGAAGCTGTAGACATCACTTTTCTCGGTAACTTTCATTGTGTAAGCATATTCTGCAAAATGTTGAAGCATGGTGAGTGAGTGTTTGCAGACAATAAGAAAAAATAATTGTCAGCTTTCGGTGAAAAAAATTAAAAAAATTAGTGTTTTCAAATGCGGTATGTTTCTCATTATGCACAATTTAATCAGAATCTAAAAATATGGGAGGAATGGTGTTTTTAGTTTTTTACACACATATAAAACACTTTTACAGTTTATTCACTACACACACCAACTTATTCGACTTTTAGCTTCTATTTGCAAACACTACAAATTTCTAATTCTCAACTATATTTCGTTTTTACTACATTAAATAACTTCATCGGAAAACAAAAGCTTTCGCAAACACTCCCTAATACTGTAATTTGAAAACGATCAACCCGGTCAAAAATGATTGTCGAGCATCAACCGAGAACTACGAGAAAGTGTAGCTCTATAGTTACTGAAATGATGCACATCTTATCTTTTACTAATTGGATACTTCAAAAAAACTATTCAACTATATGTCCACATTGATTAAACTTGAATGTTGGTTCCTAAATAAAATTCACCACATCCTCCTCCAAACAGGAATAAAATTATCAAAGAAAACATGCTATGCCATTGATGAACATTAGTAATGCAATATGGCCAAGAGAGAACAAGAATACGCATCTTACCGGGCGCAATATAGCCGTAAGACCCGGCAACACGAGACATGACATGATCACCCTCCTTGACATCCTGTTTCAATATCTTGGCCAACCCAAAATCTGCTACTTTCGGCCTAAACTCCTCATCCAACAAGATGTTATTACACTTAACATCCCTATGAACAATTGCAGGCACACAATCATGGTGCAAATAAGCCAGTCCTTGAGCTGCCCCCATTGCAATTCCAAACCTTTTAGGCCAATCCAACAAAAACCCACCCTTATCTCCATACAACACATCCCCCAAACTCCCATTCTCCATGTAATTGTACACCAAAACCTTAAATCTCTCACTAGTACAACTAAACAACAATCTCACAATGTTAGCATGTCTAATTCTTCCCAATGTCTCAACCTCTGAACTAAACCCCGCCTCGAATTCTGCTAACCCTTTCGGCTCCCAAAGCCTCTTAGCCGCCACAGTCTGCCCGTTCCTCATCTCGACTCGGTAAACCCGACCCGACCCACCAGACCCAATAAG
This sequence comes from Rehmannia glutinosa, assembly GCA_016081115.2. Lineage (NCBI taxonomy): Eukaryota > Viridiplantae > Streptophyta > Magnoliopsida > Lamiales > Orobanchaceae > Rehmannia > Rehmannia glutinosa. The sequence continues at coordinate 1,311,417 of JABTTQ020001721.1, read as the reverse complement.
ATTCTCATCTTTCAGAGATGCCAAAATTTGTTCCTCATCGAACCAGACTTTCTGAAACGCCATGATTTTCCAAGATTTCCGACTTTTCCTACCGAAAATTACGAACTTGGCTTTGATTAGGAGCCAAACGAGTGACACCACGAGTATAAAAGCAAGAACAGAGAGAACTAAAACCAACACCAAGCTTACGGGTTTGGCTCTTGAGCAAGGTGGAAGCGGGTTAAGATCCGGGCTACACAAACCCGGGTTGCCTGCTAAGCTCGAAAGAAAAAACTCGGTATCAAAACCGAGTGGCACTTTTCCTCTGAGCCTATTGTTAGAGACGTTAAACTCGTTGAGCTTTAACTTAGTCAACTCCCCTGGAATTTCCCCGGAAAGTAAATTGTTCGAAAGATTCAAGAATGTTAAAACCGGCAAATCCCCCAACTCCGCCGGAATCTCACCGGAAAAACGATTTTCCGACAAATCCAACTGCGTTAACTCTCTCCAATCCGCAACATTTTTCGGAATTTCGCCTGTGAACTTATTCCCCTGAATGTGAAGCTCTTGTAATTTGGTCAATTTAGTAATACAAAAAGGTAGCTCACCGGAAAACTGGTTCAAACTTGAATCAATTTTCCTTAGCTCTGTAATATCGCAGATTTCTTCCGGCAACTCGCCGGAAAATCTGTTTCCGGAGATTAATAACTGTTCCAAGTTTTTTGCACTTGAAATTGACGGCGAAATTGAGCCTTCCAATTTATTGTCAGCAAACTCAATATATTCAAGTCCGCTAAAACCCCATAACCCATCTGGTACAATTCCAGATAATTCATTTTCTTGAACACGCAAATACGTTAAACTGATACAGTCGCCGTATGATTCTGGTATTTTACCTGAAAATCTGTTACCAAATATCACCAAATACTGAAGCTTCTTTCTAGAACACAAATTTTGAGGTAATGGGCCTTCCAAATTGTTGTTAGAAACATCAATTTCTTCCAAATCTGAATTCATACCTAAAAATTCAGGCAAAACGCCTGAAATTTTGTTATTGAATAGCCTTAGTTCAGTAAGGTTGGGGTTTAGCGCTAAAACCTCTGGTATTTCACCTTCTAAAAAGTTGTCATTTAGATGTAACGATTCTAGAGATAAACCCGCCAGGCTTTCGGGTATTTTTCCGGTGAGATTATTTTCCGAAGCGTCGAATCGAAGTAAAGAAGTGAGATTCGAAAATGTATCTGGCAATTCACCTGAGAATTGGTTTGCGAACAATTCGATTTGTTCTATGTTTTTCAGCTTGCCGATGGTGTCCGGGATTTTTCCGGCGAGATTGTTCTGCGACACGTCGAGATTTTTTAACGAAACGAGATCTCCGATGGATTCAGGGATTTCTCCGATGAGGTTTGTGTATGTCGACATCAGGTTCTCGAGCTTCGTCAGCCGTCCGATGTTCGTTGGCAGCGGACTGGGGCGGAAGAGATTAACGGACAGGATTAACTGAGTTAACTCGGTTAAATTGGATAAAAACTCGGGGATCGAGCCGTTTAGCAGGTTTGAACCCAGAGACAAAAATTGAAGGTTTGGTGAATTGACAAAACTAGCCGGAATCTCACCGGAGAAATTATTGAAGGAAAAATCGAGTGTTGTCAAATTCAGAAACGGCACCGTAAACTCCGGCAAGGCGCCGACGAAATTATTTGTCGAGATGTTGAGAGAAGCAAGATGAGAGCATAACGAAATTGATTCTGAAGTAATGGCCCCGCCGAAATTGTTAACGGAGATGTCGAGATTACGCAAGGAAGAAATCCGACAAAAACCCGCCGGAAAATCGCCGGAGACGTTAACGCCGGATAGGTTGATCGCAACGACAGCGTTTTGATTCTGGGAGTCGCAAGAAACGCCGGTCCAACCGCACGGCGCATTCGGAGATGACCCGACCCAATCGTCGAGTATTCGAGGCGGGTCTTGGAGCTGGGTGTTTTTGACCCGAATCAGTATTGCTGCGTCCCTGTTTGATGAATTTGTCAGACGCGTGAAAACGATGAAGAAAAGTGATTTTATGAGGAGTTGAAGGTGATGTTTATGACAATTCATTTTGAGGTACAGAAACTAATTTGGGGAAGATGAATCAGTTTTTGATGCGCATTAAGTGTTTGATGATTTTACTGTGAGAGGTGGGGTTTGAAGGACAGTATTGTTTTTTGTATTTACATGAAGAAAAAGTTTCTGTTTATGGTCAGATGAAAAATAAAAGAATCTGGGTTAAAAAGGAGTCAAACAAGGGAGTAAACGCACATGGGGTATGTTGGGCAGTGAGTGTTTTAAACTTTCTAGAATGGTATTTTGCCGTAGATGAGGGAATGGATATGCTAATCATTTTGTCCTCGATTTCGATACATAAAATTTAGAGAAATTATCAGAAATACCTGAAAAAACACCATCAAATACGTTTTTATCATTTTTATATGTATTTTTTTCTTTTTTTATTCTCTTCCATATTTTTTTGATTATTTTATGTTTTTTCTTGTTCATGTATTGTTATATATATATATATATATGTTGTTTCGATATTGTTTAAATTTGTTTTTTAGTTGTACGATGTTTCAAAATAACATTTACCTATTTTTTATGTTGTTTTTTGTTCATGTATTGTTTTGTACATTGTTTATATTGTTTCTGTGTTATTCTATACTATTTTTAATGTTCTTCGAATAATATATTTTGTTGTTTCTATGTAGTTTTCAATGTATAGATACAATTTTTACCTATTTTTAAGTTCTTTTTATTAAAATGGTATTTTTTATATTTTTTTACGTTATTTCTGGATTGTTTTCATACCCTTTTTGATGTTGTTCTATCCCATCTTTCCACCTGCATTGGGCAGCAAAGAACTATGTTCGGGAAGCTGGGAATAAACGAAAAATGAGGAAAAGTGTTGAGTTGCTTTGCTTCACTGCTATGCTAAGTTAGTAGTAATACTATTACTACCAATAATAAAAGCTTTAGTTGTGAAAGTCATCAAAAGGAATAAAAAAATCTGTTGGTAAAGCACTATAAGTTCTGATAAGATCCTTATTTAATATTATATATATGGATATAGAGATTAATGAATAAAAGAAAAAAAATTGTATTAGTAAGCCAATACAACAGAATAAATGAAATTCACCTTGCTGTCATTTCCCATAACAAACCTTTTCTTCGAAAAAACTCGACTAGAAATTTGCACTTTTTTCTTTTCCTTTTTTTTAATAAAATCTAATATATAATTCAATTATTTTCCTATCAAAGTCCGACTTTGGTTGAAACTTATCAGCATCCATCCCTTGATGTATAAATACAAAAAACAAAATACATTCATCCAAAAGAAATAAACTATTGCGAAGATTGACGCTTTCACAAAATTAAACTAAATTAAAAAAATTGTCTTTTCCAATTATTGTTGTAGATATATAGGTATTGGTTGATAAACTACTGCCATGTCACTGTCCTTAGGGTCCTCAAAATTTTATTTTACAATTACAAGTGCTCGCTGTGTTTTGATGTTCCAACAAATTCAAACAATTTGAAAATGGATGTAATATATCAATACATATGTGTGTGTGTGTCAGTGTGTCAATTCCAAAATTAAACTTACAAAATTATTAACCATGGACTAATACCATAAAGTTTAGAACATGATTACGCCAGTTATATAAGCTACTATCCTACTATGAAATCCTTATTAAGAGTTAACTTAAGAGTCTTAGGGCATCTACAATGGTTTGGGTTCAAACCTCTCTTTTTGTGGATTTCGCATTACCATGTCATTGCCACATCAAAAGTGAAAAACCTACTATTTTCTCCCCGATCAAAAAACCTCCTACTATTTTCTCAAAAAAAAAAAAAAAAAAAAAAAAAAACTTCTACTAACTTTGTATAGACCCCAAACTCAATACATTTATCTTTAATAAATCTCTAACAAACCTTTTCTTTAATTTTACTTTTTCAAAAAAAGCTGGGTTTATAGTTACAAACCAGGTTTGTGATAAAAAAAACCTCAAACTTACCCTCCACAATGGTTAGAGGTTTTTTTGTAAGGTTTTTTCCTCCACAAACCTCATAAAAAAGCTCTACTATGGATGCTCTTATGTGAACAAAATCATGTGTTCAAAGTTACAATCATATATATCTAAAATATCGCACACAAAATAAAAAAGACGACGAGCAAAATTCATGTGTAGTGTATGTAGCAGATCAATTAGTTGCTTAAACCAAGCCAAGTTACAAGAAAAGGCTAAATCATTTGCTGATAATGTGTAGTCAGTAGAGTAATTAATTGCTTGTTTATAGGGATTTTAATTTTCTGCTTTCACTATAAATTTATCATTCTGTACTAGTTTCACGTGTATCCAAAAATCCAATAAGAAATAATATTTCGTGAGTTTATTCTTCAAAAGCCTTTGTTCTTCCTCCATTTCCTCTTATACAATATATTTCTATCAGACTAGCATCAGAGCCAGTCGAGCTTCCAACCTATCAATTGTGAAGTATGGCAAACAATTTTAATATTGTTAGGTCAGGTCCCAAACTAGATGGAAAACTTGATTACAACTATTGGCAAATCTTAATGTCCACACATCTAAAAGCTCAAATCTTTGGAGCTTTATCGATCCAGGTCTTCCAGATGGAGCTGATGCAAATTCTCAGCGTCGAGATCAACTCGCATTGGGACAAATCCACCAAGGTGTTGATTATTCAATATTTGGCAAAATAGCCAATGCCAAGACAGCAAAGGAGGCATGGGACATATTGAGTTTATCGTATAAAGGAGTAGATTGGGCACAAAAGTCCAAATTGCAGTCATTACGAAGGTTGTATGATTGATATTAGATGACCACATCTGAAACAGTTGAGCAGTATTTTTGTCGCCTTACTGATCTTGTTAATAAGATGAGATTATACGGAGACAAAATTGAAGACAATACGGTGGTCGAAAAAATCCTTCGAACCATTCCGATGAAGTATGATCATGTGGTGGCTTCCATCACAGAATCACATGATATCGATCTCATGACAATTGCAGAATTACAAGGGATGATAGAAAGTCATATTGACAGGATAAAAGCAAAGTCAGAAACCCCAAATGAGGAAGCCTTGAAGAGCCAAGTTACATTAAATACTACTGATACTAGTCAAAGAGAAGGAGGATTCAATAGAAGTCGTGGAAGAGGAAGAGGAAGCTCTAGAGGAAGAGGTCGTGGTACTTTCCCAAGCCAAGGAAGAGGTGGAGATAATACCAAGCAAGATAAGTTTCCCTTTCGTTGCTTTAATTGTGGAAAGGTTGGGCACAAGATTGCGGATTGCGAAAAAGTCTAACAATTTCGAAAGAATCATTTTAACCAGGCAAATGTTCTTTGAAAATCATGGTGAGGATTCTAATGATTCTGAAACATTACTTTTGGCAAGTAATGATTTGTCTACAGATGAGAATATATGGTTTTTGGATACGGGATGTAGTAACCATATGTGTGGAAGAAAGGAACTTTTTTCGGAGTTAGATGAGTCAGTCCGATCAGAAGTTACTTTCGGAAATAAGTCAAAAGTGCCAATTTTGGGGAAAGGTCGGATTTCTATTCAATTGAAAGATGGTTCTCGCAATTTTATATCTAATGTGTTTTATGTTCCTGAACTTCACCAAAATTTGTTGAGTGTGGGACAATTATCAGAAAAAGGATATAAAATATACATTCTCCAGGGATGTTGTACCATTACAGATGCAAATGGAAATTTAATTGCAAAGGTAAATATGTCTCAAAATCGACTATTTCCTTTGAAATTACAACATGAAGTTCTTTCATGCTTTAATTCTATGATTCCTGGTGACAATTGGCTATGGCATATGCGTTTTGGACATTTTCATTTCTCTGGTTTGAATTATTTAGCAAGAAAGAAGCTTGTTTCTGATTTGCCGCTTGTTGATATTCCTGGTCGTGTTTGTGAGATTTGTTTAATTGGAAAAAAGCACAGAGAACCTTTTTCCGTAGGCAAATCTTGGAGAGCTAGACATCAGCTGGAAATTATTCACTCAGATTTGTGTACAGTGGAAGTTCCATCACATGGAGGTAGTAAGTATTTCATAACTTTCATTGATGATTTGAGTCGAAAAACATGGGTTTATTTTCTGCGTCAAAAATCAGAAACATGTGATGTTTTCAAAATGTTCAAATCTTTTGTTGAAAAACAAAGTGGTTAAAAAATCAAAATCTTGAGAACTGATAGGGGCCAAGAATATATTGCTTGTAGTGATTTTTTAAAGGAGAATGGGATCCAACATCAATTGACAGCCAGATACACTCCACAACAAAATGGAGTGGCGGAAAGAAAAAATAGAACCATAATGGACATGGTAAGATGCATGTTGAAATCTAAAAAGCTGCCTAAACATTTTTGGGCAGAAGCTGTTTCTTGTGCAGTTTACGTGTTGAATAGATGTCCAACAAAAAGTGTTCGAGATAAGACACCTGAAGAAGCTTGGAGCCGGAGAAGGCCATCTATCAGACATCTCAAGGTCTTCGGTTGTGTGGCATATGTGCATGTACCAGATCAGTTGAGAAAGAAGCTTGATGATAAAGGTGAAAAGTGTATTTTTATTGGTTATAGTGACACATCAAAGGCTTATAAACTATTTAATCCAGAGACTAAGAAAGTAACTATAAGCCGTGATGTCATTTTTGATGAGCATGATGCTTGGGATTGGTCTATTAAAGAAGATAAAATGGTTGGTGTTCCTATTATTCCCAATAATTTAATTGATGAGCAGCCTATTCAAAATGATGTCCAGTCTTCATCAATTTCACAGCCTGAATCATCAACCCGGAGATCACAACGTGAACGTCACTTACCATCTCGCTTGCAAGATTATGTTTTGGGTAATAATAATGACCCATCTAATGAAGAGATTGTACAGTTTGCTTTATTTGCAGATTGTGATCCCATATCCTTTGAGGATGCCGCTACTAATACTCATTGGATGAAGGCGATGGATGAAGAAATTCGTGCCATCGAAAAGAACGATACTTGGGAGTTGACTGATTTGCCTTCTGGAAAGAAACCAATTGGAGTAAAATGGGTCTACAAAATGAAATACAAGTCTAATGGTGAAATTGATCGTTTCAAAGCACGACTGGTAGCAAAGGGTTACAAGCAAAAACCGGTATTGATTATTTTGAAGTTTTTGCTCCAGTAAGTAGACTTGATACAAAGGCGCATGCTTATTTCTCTTCTTTGCTCAAAAATAATTGGAAATTGTACCAAATGGATGTTAAATCTGCATTTTTGAATGGCTTCTTGGAAGAAAAAATATATGTTGAGCAACCTGCAGGGTATGTAAAGAAAGGGGAAGAGAATAAAGTTTACAAGTTGAAAAAAGCTCTATATGACTTAAAACAAATACCTAGAGCATGGTATAGTTGCATTGACTCTTATTTTATTAAGCATGGTTTTGTGAGATGCCCTTATGAACATACTTTGTATGTTAAATGCACTGAATCTTGTGATATCCTCATCACATGTCTTTATGTGGATGATTTAATTTTTACTGGGAATAATTTAAAGCTAATCACATAATTCAGGGAGGCTTTAGTGAAAAAATTTGAAATGACAGATATGGGCCTAATGTGCTACTTTGTTGGACTTGAAGTTGTTCAAATGGAGGATGGAGTTTTTATATCACAAAAGAAGGACGCTAATGATATCCTGAAAAAATTCAAAATGGAAAACTCCAAGCCAGCCTTAACTCCCGTGATTGAAAAATTGAAGTTGGGAAGAGATGAAGCCAATAAAAATGTGAATGTCACAGCTTATAAAAGTTTGATTGGGAGCTTAAGATATTTGGTTGCTACTAGGCCAGATATTTCTTTTGGAGTTGGATTGCTCAGCAGGTTTATGGAAGAACCAAAAGAACTACACTGGAATGCGGCAAAGCGAATTTTGAGATATGTTAAAGGTACGAGTGATGATGGACTTTTTTACTTTACTAATAAAGTTGTGAAACTTGTTGGATATACAGATAGTGATTGGGCTGGTGATATTGAGACTAGAAAGAGCACATCGGGATATGCTTTTCATCTTGGTTCAGCCATATTTTCTTGGTCTTCTAAAAAATAGCAGGTCGTGGCGCTTTCAACGGCAAAAACGGAGTATATTGCAGCTGCAAATTGTGCTACTCAAGCAATTTGGTTGAAGAAAATTTTGGAATTTCTGCAACACAAACAAGATGCACCTACAGCTGTTTTCTGTGATAATAAGTCAGCAATTGCATTATCCAAGAATCCAGTTTTCCATGGTCTGAGCAAACACATAGATATTAAATATCACAAAATAAGGGAGTTGGTTGCAAAAACAAATCAGCATTGAGTATTGTTCCACTGATTGCCAAATTGCAGACATTTTCACAAAACCATTGAAGGTGGAGACATTTCTCAAGTTAAAGAAGGCAATTGGAATGACTAAACTCTCTGACTTGGTTTAAGGGAGTCATTGTAGCAGATCAATTAGTTGCTTAAACCAAGCCAAGTTACAAGGAAAGGCTAAATCATTTGCTGATAATGTGTAGTCAGTAGAGTAATTAATTGCTTGTTTATAGGGATTTTAATTTTCTGCTTTCACTATAAATTTATCATTCTGTACTAGTTTCATGTGTATCCAAAAATCCAATAAGAAATAATATTTCGTGAGTTTATTCTTCAAAAGCCTTTGTTCTTCCTCCATTTCCTCTTATACAATATATTTCTATCAGTGTAGAATCACATTTTTTAAGAAGTCTTAGGTACTACAAGAGAAAAAAATAGACACAATTATAATACTTCTCATTTTAGATCATAATAAAAGTTGTAGATTGTTTATATAGATCATTGCGACTAATAATAAAGTGTTGTACAACTCTATAATTTAGTGTTAATATATTTTCTTGAATAAAACAATCTAATAAATTATTATATGATATATCAATTTATGAAGACAAATTAACAGTTTAAAATTTTCAAATATTTACATTCTGTTATTAGATCCACATGCATATTTAGTGGCATTCATACCCAACTCTGTATTTTTTTTTTTACCAAAATGATTGAGAATATATTCAAAATTTAATAACAAAATTACACTGTTAACTAGAGGTGTCAAACGGCCCGGGCGTGGCCAAACAGTAACTGGACCACTATGTTTGTAGCTCAATCCGGCCCACCCCACGAAAATACAAAGGACAAGTCGAGCCAACTGGGTCGGCCAAAAAAGCCTAGCTCATTTTGGGCCTAAAAAAATGCAGTCCAACCCAGCCCTTTTACCGACCGGGCCAAAATTGACAACTCCACTGCCAACTGGCAAAAAGACAAACTTGAATAGATATATATGTCAAGGGGAAAGCTTGGCACGAGAGGAAAACAATCACTCTTCGAGGGAGAAAAACATGACTGAATAAACAAACAAAAAAACAAACGAAGAACAAAATACTCTGACAAGACAAGAGACTAAAGCACCCTAAAAGAAGGACTAAACTACCCAACTTTGTATTTGAGTTAGGTTATATTGGCTATTTGTCAATAATTCAATATCTCAAAAATGACAAATACATCTTAAAAAAAAAAAACAAGACTAATACAATTAAAACACCAATAAATTAGGTTGTAGCTTAAACGGTACCATATTACAAGAATATTCTCAGTTTCTTTGAGATTTATTCCCTCCACTCATCCCAACTTATTTTAAAAATTAAAACACCAATAATTTTCATTGCTAAAATAATAAGCAAACAAAAACCTCTAACCACACAAGGAAAAACCAATAATCATAAATCACTTTTGTTATAAGATTAATCAAAATCAGAGGAAGTTGCAACCGTACAAGAACAAGTAGCCAAAATTTAAGAAATGTTCAAGAGATGCAATCGATCACCAGCCGACAAACAAATTTAACGTGGCCGTGAAGATTACGTTCCACTCTTAACAAGCCCACCAATAAATTATAGACCCAAAGCCCCCAACACACAATACACACACACCCGCACGTGAGTGTGGTTTGTTAGGTGAGGTATCTCTCCTACTTTCTTTGACTGACATCAAATCCTAAAATTAGGTTAGGTGCCTTCGTCCCTGCTTGTATATATTTCACTTTATCAATGCTAAACACAAGCCATTGGTATTCTAATTTCTACGTTCATACACTTGATGTCAATCTGTACTTAAGGCCCTGGAAATAATTGGAAATATGTGGTAACAACTAACAAAGCCGTGGAAATAACTTTTGTAGTCAAATATTTTTTTAAGAAAATAAATTGAACAATAAAGAAAAAGGCAACAAAACCGTGGAAATAATTTGAGTTATGTGCTTATATAATCATCCAATATTAATCATTGATGCAGCTAAAAACCCAAAAGTGATTAGCAGCAAATGCTGAATTTGTAGTCTATTACTGATCTAATGTGGGGCCGACCTTTTGATCAACTAATTATTATTATATCTTATAACACGTAACCAATTTTAGCACATAGTCTGAACTCTGAACTGGACACTGGGAGTGAGACTGAGAACCCCAATACCATAACCAGGGCTTAGTCCAGCTACCACTAGTGAGGGCCTTAAAGTCACTTGTGGGGTGGAAGTCGTGGATTCAAATTTTTACTCCGTTAAATTGCTCCGTGGGGCAAGGGCGTAGGCTTAGCTAGCTCGCACCCAAATTTTTTTTTTCGTCCCGTTTTTTCTATAGAAAAAAATGAAAAAAAAATTATATGTGTTATATATTTTAAGGTGAAAAAACAGTTGAGCTAGGGGAAAAAAATTTGGGCTAGAGGTAACCAACCGGGCTGGCTACGCCCCTGCCGTGGGGCATATGTACAGTGGTTAGTATGTACACATTATGTGGTTTACCTTGATCTCAATGATGAGGGGTCGGAGTATCAGGTATACTCAGACGTAAGCATAGAAGCTGAGTTAAAAAAAAAAAGAACATACCAAAGCAATTAATCTTGAAACATTATTGCCCTTTTCCCATTCAACTCTTTCTACAAGAATTAGTCAAAGCACTTCGTTAACTTTAGGACAACGATGGGTTTTTTTTAATAGTTTTTATATTGTGTAAAAATTAAAAATTATCATAAATATATAAAAATTTAAATCGTTATTTTTTTTTAATCAAGTGTCTTATATTTGGTTTCTAATTCATACTGACAGCAACGTTTTCTTTGTTTTTTAGTCTGAAATCAAAATAAAAATAAATATTAAGAAATTTATTTAAAATGAAAAATATGGGAAAACTTTTATAAATTCAATGTGTATAATTTTTATTTGTTTAAAATAAATAATATAATTTCTCAAAAAAATAATAATATAAAAAGTGTATAATATTATTTATTTAAACAAGACCACAAGTACTACTCACAATATGAGACCCGGTTCGAGTATATGAGTCATCACTACAAGAAAAAAATAGTTTACTTATAGAAAAATATTTAGTTAAGTATTAAGATAGTTGTAAAGTTTAGGTAAAATTAGTATAGTAATTATTGTATAGTTTGGGGAAAAGTAAATATTTTTCGTTATGTAGATATTTTGTAATTAACTGTAAAATTTAGTGAAAACCTACTAGAAGGGAGCGAAAGAAGTGACATCCGGTAGCTTAGCACGAACTAGGAAGATGAAGAGTCTATCGAAGCCATAGGCCAAAACGCATATACTAATATTTTGGGGAAAAGTAAATATTTTTCTCTTAATGCATGATGGGACCGAACTTTAAAAAAAATTATTTATTTAGATAATTGTTTAATTCAATTGTAAAATTCTTGTTGATTTGGCGTTATAACTTATAATTGAGACATTTCCAAAACGTCATATACTAATATGATAATTGAAAATTGAATGTGCAAAAATGAGTTTTAAAATAACTGAGAAAAAATAAAATATTATTCTATTTAGCCAAAAGAGTAGATTTCTAAAAATAGTTTTCTTACACATGCTTACATGGGCTGGGCCTGGGGCATTTGGTCTCTTTGTTTTTTCATTTCCCTTTTTTGAGAGGGGCCTGGGATGTTTTGGGCCTGTTGACGTTCAGATATGAACATGGGATCATTAAGAACCCACTTTAGAATGGGACATTAAGAATAGTACTATCATGCAATAAAATCTCTCGGCCCAACTCATCATGGTATTTATTATTAGTTAAGATTTGAACCGAAATGATTCAATAATAATATAATATACAAATTATTCTTAAAAATAGATATAATATACTAATTTGACTAGAAATTCTAAATGTTATTATACATACAAACTACTTATTATTTGAATTATATATTTTTAGTTGGATCAAATTTATGCATAACAAAGTATATTACAAATAGCCCAACTTTTCGTCTGGCTATTGTGATAATTTAAAAAAATTGATGGATGTAATTGTGAAATGTTAGAAAAAATTAGGGTTATTTATAATATTTAGAAAATCTGAGGGGTGCATATAATTGTAAATATATTTAGTGAATTCATCAAATTTCATCAGTTCAACTGACGGTTGTAGTAAAAATGTAAGACAAAAGCAAAAATCAAGGGTTTTCTGTAACATCGAAACTCTCCCTATTCTTTTGTAATTACCGCAAACTTCAGGGTAGTTTTTGTAATTTTCCAAAAATTGCTTAATTCTAACTTAGGGGAGGGGGTGGGGTTCTCTTGTTGTGTTGACAGGTGACAAGTGGAAACAACAAATGATGCTAAAATCGTGCGCTTGAAATTTTGTAGCTTTGACTCTTATAGATATAGATAAGAGTAATTTTATCTGCATACAATTGATGCAAATACAGTGAAAAAGTTTGGTGAAATTTCCTGAAATCATAAATGATTAGAGCCAATATTTATATTTAGCCACCTGTACTTTCTATCTTACCCTACAGTATTTACCTGTCTGCCTACCTGCAGTACATGCAATCATAATACTATGGCCTCATTTTTTTTTCCCCAAAAAAATGCAGATAACATTATTGCCTTGTGCCTTGCAGGTATTGCTAAGAACTGTAGGTATCTGTGGCCCGTGAGACAACCTTATTGTATTGTGTGTGTTCACTTGAAATTTAGTTTGGTACTATGTCACATTGTCAGATAAAGGAAAATGTGCAAACATGAGAATCCAAAGCTGCTACTAAATGACGTACTCGTTCTTAAACATTGGTTTTATGACAAAAAATAATTTGATAGAAATTAGAATAAAACTAGATATGCATTTGAATTATTTGAATTATATATATATTTTTTGGAAATGACATTTGTTGTAGCATATGTTTTTCGAAATAGTGTTTTATTGAGTTGTTTTATGGAAAAAAAAATAAGAAAATATGTTCAGATATTAATGGTTCAATTTTTTGGGAGAAAAATGTAATAACAATATTTTGTGGCGTGACATATATACTTTTTATATGAGATGGTGACTCATGCCCGTGCCTTCCTTGAGGCAATTGAGTCAAATGACTCAGGCCCAAAAAAAGGAATAAAATTTAAGGGCCCATAAAATTGTAGTGTTTTAGATGTATGTGTGTGTGTGAAATGTAAAAAATAAACTTTCAACTTTTAGAGAATTCTTTTAGAGCTAAGTATTTTCTCCTTATGATCGATCGAGCTCGTTTTTCTATAGAAATCCGATTTGTAATTTTCAAAAATCTTTGGGTTGTTTTATAATTAGCCCGAACCTCAGAGGGGGGTTTGTAGTTATACCTTAAAAGAATTTCGCTGATCGACCATGTCACAAAAAAGTTATCAATGTTATTTATTGAGAAAGAATAATAAGCAACTTGATCATACAAACTTGATTAATACTTTTGTCGCCAAAACTATGAGACGAGTTGTATTTAAATAATTACTTTAAACATAGTTGTCATACTACTTTAACTAATATTCTACATTATACAAAGGTTATTTTTAATATTATTTTATGTTGTTTTTAAATTTATAAAAAAAAGGGCTCATTTTAAAGTTTGACTCGGGCCAAAAAATTGCTAGGCACAGCCTTAGATGGTGTGTTGGTTGAATTGTTGTCTATTGGATAAACATTAAGTAGGTGGAGATATATGATTTTCCAAAAATCATTTCTTAATGCCAATCAAAAATAAAATATAATAGGAAAAATCGGGAATTTTAATTTTTTGTAATTTCATACGTAATATAAATTTATATATGAACTTTGGAGAATTTATGAAATTGATGGGATAATGGCTACCACCAGCCCCTCGTGGCTCCATACATGATTTAGCTAGAGGTGACAATTAGGCCGGACCGATACTGGCCCGTTAGGTCAGAGAGCAAAAATGGGTAAGGCGGGGCTGGGCCGAAATTCATTAGTGTCAAAATATTTTCATTGTCCAACCTGGCCGATCTAGTGTATTGTACTTGGGGCTAGTTGGACCGACCGGGCTTTTGGGCCTGTTATGCTAAAATAAGTTCGATCATTTTTGGGCCTCTAAATTCATGGTCCAATTTGGTCTTATTGTTGGGCCGGGCCCAAATTGCCAGCTATAGGTTTACCTATTTGAAGGATTTATCATGTATCTCCCTATTCCAAATATATAGAGTTCATTATTTTATTTTTGGTATGTACCAATGTAAAACTCTAGTTTTCAAAATGTTATAATTTTCACAATTATCTTGTCAATTAAAGTAATAAAGTAACATTGCTAACAAACTTTTAATTTGTTTCAAAATCTTGTTTAAAATCTTATATTAAATTAATATCAAATTTGAGACAGAAAAGTTGTTGGATAAGACCAGTTGGTGTATACCGAATGGCAGAAAAAATAGTTGAGCAGAGTAACGGTAAAACCAAGACGTCGAGGCAAGAGTTGGACTCTTTCTCTTTAAGACGATATTGCCCGCTCACGGTGCTTACGGAATACGACAAATCGTCTCCCAAGATACAACGACGAACTACTTGCGATAGTTGCACTACAAATCGCAAGTACAACGAACACTTTGATGCTCTTAAACTCTCTTTTACAATGCAGAAATATGAAGTGAAATTCGATTTTTTTGATGTTTTGAAATGAATTAAGGGGCTGGTTTATATAGAGCTCCTGGTGCCTCTTCGAGGCACGGTGCATCCCCTGTCCGGATCGATCTTGGCCGTCGGATCGCGCCCGTGGTTAACGATTGCGTCCGATGGTCCTAATCTATCTGCTGAAGGAGCACACCTATTAGCATGCACCCATTCACACCGACAGACGCGTCCGGATCACGGTGCCCTGTCGTGAACAGGCGATCAATCGGCGCCACGTGTCGCCACTGCACGATCTGCCAAGTCATCGCCACCCGAGCTGCCGCCACGTCACCGAGCCACCGGATCAACCCTGGTTCGATTTTCCAAAACTTTAAGGCTCGCAAAGCTCCTCGCGACGATGCGTGCGTCGAAGTGCAAAGTGCGCCTCGAAAGCGCCGATCTGCGACATGCGCGGCCTGGGCCCGCTCGGCTCGGCTCGGCTCGGACGGTGCTCGCACCGTCCCCTCGGTGCTTTGGGCTAGCCAAAGGCTAGTCAAAATTGACTTGGTCCACTAGGGTGTACCATAAGGAGTTCCACTTGATTACTCCTTATTAGTGGTGAAGCTCTTTATTAACTAGTCAAACATTTAATATGTTTCCTACGTGGGATATGACTTTCCATATTCCCACCCTTTTATATTCCATATATAAAAGCATTTTAAGTGGCCAACTTTATGCATTTATTTCTCATTCACCCGATATTAGTTTTGAGAAATTCAAAATGCTAAACTCATCTACCACGGCGTAGATGACGTTTATCTCATTTATTTCATACTTTGAATAAATGACCCCACTTAAATAATTGGTCAAAATCGGGTCAAAAACCCATTTAATAAAACCAATTCCAACAATCCCCACATGAATGAAAATAAATGCATATGAGTATCACGACACTAAAGAGAGTTCAAACGGAAAGCTATTGCATCGGGAGAGGTAGCTTGTGGCTTTGAACCTTCCTTAGTGGAATACTATTGGATTTACTAGGCCGCATGATGACGCGATGTCTTGAATCGTTTCAAATTGTTTATGTAAACCAAAACAACAAAGATCCACACAATATCTTTCCTAACACCATTTGGTTCTCACGGTTGTGTCCATTTTGGCCCTGGACACCATCTTGGATTCATAAGTGTTTCGTTGAAGCGGCTCGTCTTCACACTTATATAGGTGATCTCCTATTAAGAGTATCCCCCATACTCCACTTCTTTAAA
This sequence comes from Rehmannia glutinosa, assembly GCA_016081115.2. Classification (NCBI taxonomy): domain Eukaryota; kingdom Viridiplantae; phylum Streptophyta; class Magnoliopsida; order Lamiales; family Orobanchaceae; genus Rehmannia; species Rehmannia glutinosa. The sequence goes on along the minus strand of JABTTQ020001721.1, from coordinate 1,295,181 downwards.
GTATAGGAATCATTAAAAGTTTATAACTTAACCTCACCACATTCAAAGCAGGTTTCTTCACTTGGATAGGAATGAGATGTAATATGCTCCAAGTGTTTATCTGAATATTCATAACTTAGTTGTCCCGTTGAACCAAGGTCTTGGGATCTCCAATTCACAAGGTTGGGTTACCGTTATGAACACTCTTATTTTGTGGATTTTAAGCCCATTCCTTTCGATAAGCGGATATACTTGATCTCTATTCAAACCTTTAGTTAACGGATCCGCTAGGTTTTCTTTCGATTTCACGTAATCGATTGTAATAACCCCATTTGAGATCAACTGCCTAACGGTGTTATGTCTTCGACGTATATGTCGAGACTTACCGTTGTACATACTATTTTGAGCCCTTCCTATCGCCGACGACTATCACAATGTATCATGATTGCGGCCACGGCTTAGGCCAGGCGACAAGAATATCCTCTAAAAAGTTGCGAAGCCATTATGCTTCTTCACCAGCTTTATCCAATGCTATAAACTCTGATTCCATCGTGGATCGAGCTATACAAGTTTGTTTAGAGGATTTCCATGACACCGCTCCACCACCAATGGTAAAAACATAACCACTAGTGGACTTGGAGACTTTTGAGTCAGATATCCAATTAGCATCACTGTATCCTTCTAATACAACTGGATATCTCGAGTAATGTAATCCATAATTCATGGTGAGTCTTAGATACCTAAGAACCCTTATCAATGCCTTCCAATGGTCATTTCCTGGATTACTTGTAAATCTACTCAGTTTGTTAACTGCGTAGGCAATATCCGGACGTGTGCAGTTTGTTACATACATTAGACTGCCAATGATCCGAGAATATTCTAGTTGAGATACAGGCTCACCTTGATTTTTAGCTAAGTGTAAGCTTAAATCAATAGGTGTTTTAGCTGGAGGACTATCATAAGCATTAAACTTTCGAAGTACTGTCTCAATATAATGAGACTGTGATAAAACAAGTCCATCAGATGTTTTAAAGATCTTAATTCCCAGAATAACATCTGCTATACCCATATCTTTCATATCAAAATGTTTTATTAACATTTTCTTAGTATTCATGATTATTTCATGATTACTACCCATAATTAACATGTCGTCAACATAAAGACAGACAATTACATAAGCATTAGGTGTGTCCTTAATGTAAACACATTTATCACACTCGTTAATTTTGAAACCATTTGACAGCATAGTTCTGTCAAATTTTTCGTGCCATTGTTTCGGAGCTTGCTTAAGGCCATACAATGACTTAACGAGTTTGCACACCTTCTTCTCCTGTCCAGGAGCAACAAACCCTTCGGGTTGTTCCATGTAGATTTCCTCTTCTAATTCACCATTTAGAAAAGCCGTTTTCACATCCATTTGGTGTATCTCAAGGTTATGCAATGCTGCAATAGCAATGAGAACTCTAATAGATGTGATTCTTGTCACAGGTGAATACGTATCAAAGAAATCAAGGCCTTCTCTTTGTTTAAATCCCTTAGCTACTAACCTGGCCTTGTACTTATCAATAGTTCCATCAGCTTTATATTTCCTTTTAAGGATCCACTTGCATCCTAAAGGCTTATTTCCAGGTGGGAGATCTACCAACTCCCAAGTATGATTTTGCATAATGGAATCTATCTCACTATTAATAGCTTCTTTCCGAATGGAGCTTCGGATCGACAATGCTTCACCAATTGTCCTTGGTTCATTTTCTAACACATAAGTTAGAAAATCGGACCAAAAGACTTAGTTGTTTTGGCCCTTTTTTCGCTGCGTCTTGGTTCTTCATCACTTTGATGATCACCATCGGCAGATCACGTGTTCTTTTGCTAGAACTTGCCTCTTTCCTTTCTTGACAAGGAAACACGTCTTGAAAAATACAAAGATTCCTCGACTCAATAATTGTACCTTCTTGTACTTCTGGAATTGCTGATTTGTGCACTAAAAATTGATATGCACTACTGTTATTTGCATATCCAATGAAAATGCAATCGATTGTTTTATGCCATATCTTGACTTGTTTTGGCTTAGGTATTTCTATTTTAGCCAAACACCCCCACACTTTCAGGTATTTATATGAAGGTTTTCGACCTTTCCATAACACATGCGGAGTTTTATCTTTATTTTTGTGTGGTATTTTGTTAAGAATGTGGTTAGCCGAGAGAATTGCTCCCCCCCCACAAATTCTGAGGTAAACCAGCATTTATCAACAAAGCATTCATCATTTCTTTTAGAGTTCGGTTTTTGCGCGTTCAAAGAATACCGTTTGATTATGGTGAATAAGGAGTCATCGTTTGATGAATAATACCAGAATCTGAGCAAAATTCATCAAAAGGAGCTCCATATTCTCCACCTCTATCACTTTGAATTATCTTAATTCGTTTGCTTAGTTGATTTTCAACCTCATTCTTATAGCTTTTAAAAGCTTCTAAGGCCTCATCTTTACTTCTTAAAAGATATACATAACAAAAGATTTTGTGCAATCATCGATAAAAGTAATAAAATACTTTTTCCCACCTCTAGTTTGCACAAACTTTAAATCACATATATCATTGTGAATTAACTCTAGAGGTTCTGTTTCTCTTTCCACCGAGTGGAATGGTGTTTTGGCCATTTTTGCCTCAACACAGATTTCACACTTGTGATGTGAATCTATTTTAAAGTTAGGTAGTAATTCCAAGTTTACTAACCTTTTCAAAGTGTCAAAATTCACATGTCCTAATCTAACATGCCATAAATTTGAACACTCAAGCAAATAAGAAGAAGCATTAATTTTATTGCTTTCAAAGTTTCGAGTACATTCATTACATTCATCTTGAATAGTCCATTATCTAAGTACCCTTCCCTATGAACTGTCCATTTTTCATAAGTACAAACTTTTGAGCCTCAAATACTAATCTAAGCCTGCCTTAACCAACAACGATCCCGACACTAAGTTCTTCCGAATGTCCGGAACATGAAGGACATCAACGAGGGTCGCTCCTTGCGCTCGAGGTCATCTTCAAGACCACCTTGCCGAGACCGACAAATTTCGTGACGTTGCATGATTCCCCATGTATAGCTTCCTTCCGTTGATAGGAGTATACGTTGAGAACATGTCTTTGTCGAGCATATGTGGCGTGTAGCACTGTGTCCACCCACCATTCTCTCGGGTTCTCCACCATATAGCATTTGTTGCCTTCATACACACACAAACGTAGAGATCAAGCTCGGACATATCAATTGGTACTGATTTGTCCTCGGTCACATGCACCTGGTTCCGATTGGCCTTTTTAGGAAGACGACAATCTTTAGCCTTGTGATTCGGCTTTCCACAGTTGAAGCAGTTCCCTTTGAACTTTTTAGCCTTCCCCTGCTTTTGATTATTCCCTGGTGCTTTCTCTTCTTGCTAGCATTGGGCTCCACCAAGTTTGCCTTTGCCTCCATAGGAAGCTTGCTGCACTTAATCTCGGACTTGCGATTGTCTTCTTCAATTCGCAATCGACAATTAAGTCTTCAAGCCCCATCTCCTTCCGCTTATGCTTCAGGTAATTTTTAAAATTCTTCCACAGAGGCGGTAGCTTCTCGATTATAGCAGCTACTTGAAAGGATTCACTCACCACCATACCTTCTGCAATTATATCATGCAGAATTAACTGGATCTCTTGAACCTGGCTGATCACCGTCTTGGTGTCAACCATCTTGAACTCAAGGAATTTGCCGACAACAAATTTCTTTGTGCCAAAGATCTTCCGTTTTATATTTCTTCTCTAAAGAACTCCACACTCTTTTAGCGCTCTTTACTACAACAATACACATTGTACAATGTGTTGTCGATCCGTTGAGAATGTAGTTCCACAGAAGTCGCTTTGACTCCAAGCGTCGAACGCCATCCTCTTCTCTTTATCGATCTCCTCTTCCCCACAGTTGGGGCATCCTCCGTAAGGAAACGAGCAAGGTTCGTAGTCGTAAGATAGAACAACATTTTCTCGTTGCCATCTTTTGAAGTCCAACCCAAAACTTCTCGGGTTTCTCTCCGGTCTTTAGTCTTTAGTCTTTGCCGAATCAAGACGCCGTCAAGCCATTTGATATACACAAAAATATCGTCTTAAATCGTGGATAAGACCGGTTGGTGTATACCGAATGGCGTAAAAACAATGATTGCGCGAGTAACGGTAAAACCAAGACGTCGAGGCAAGAGTTGGACTCTTTCTCTTTAAGACGATATTGCCCGCTCACGGTGCTTACGGAATACAAACAATCATCTCCCAAGATACAACGACGAACTACTTGCGATAGTTGCACTACAAATCGCAAGTACAACGAACACTTTGATGCTCTTAAACTCTCTTTTACAATGCGAAATATGAAGTGAAATTCGATTTTTTTGATGTTTTGAAATGAATTCTCAAAATTTGGTTTATATAGAGCTCTGGTGCCTCTTCGGACGGGTGCATCCCCTGTCCGGATCGATCTTGACCGGCCGATCGCGCCACCGTGGTTAACGCTATTGCGATCGATGGTCCTAATCCTATCTGCTGAAGGAGCACACGTATTAGCATGCACCCATTCACACCGACAGACGCGCGTCCGATCCACGGCTGCCCGTGTCGTGAAAACAGACGATCCAATCGGGCCGCCACGTGTTCGTTTATTCTTCCAAGTCATCGCCACCCGAGCCGCCCGCCACGCCACCGAGCCACCGGATCAACCCTGGTTCGATTTTCCAAAACTTTAAGGCTCCTCAAAGCTCATCGCTGAAGTGCAAAGTGCGCCTCAAAGCGCCAATGCGACTATGTGCGACGTGCGCGGGCGGCCCCGGCCCGGCTCCGGCTCGGCTCGACGGTGCTCCGCACCGGCCTGCTTTTGAGCTAGCCAAAGGCTAGTCAAAATTGACTTGGTCCACTAGGGTGTACCATAAGGAGTTCCACTTGATTACTCCTTATTAGTGGTGAAGCTCTTTTATTAACTAGTCAAACATTTAATATGTTTCCTATGTGGATATGACTTTCCATATTCCCACCCTTTTATATTCCATATATAAAAGCATTTTAAGTGGCCAACTTTATGCATTTATTTCTCATTCACCCGATATTGGTTTTGAGAAATTCAAAATGCTAAACTCATCTACCCGCGGCGTAGATGACGTTTATCTCATTTATTTCATACTTTGAATAAATGACCTCACTTAAATAATTGGTCAAAATCGGGTCAAAAACCCAATTTAATAAAACCAATTCCAACAAAAGTATTATATATAAATGAAGATAGAGAGAAATTAACTTACTCTAGATTTTTGCAATGTCAGAACTCACACGCCTACATAATGTTTTTGGATAAATTGGACATGATAATGGAAACCATGTATATTATAAACAATTAATTACCCATGAAGTCTCCCACCGTACTTCTTATTAATATTAATTTGTTACTGGGAAATTCTACTTTAGTTAACTTTATAGCTCCTTCTTTATATCTTGAGTCCCACCATGCCGTTTACTTTCTGAAGTTGATCATAAAAAAAAAGCATTGCATTTCTCTTTTTGCTTTTTTACCATCAGCTTCATCAGTGCTCCCTTTCTCTTCTACAATGTCATTACATATTTTTAACCCATAAAATATTTAGGGAAAATTGCAGGATCACATTGCAAAAGTGATCCTGTGGTTATAGGCGAAAATAGTCCTCTCTCGTCGCAAACATAGTCCCGCAACTATTAAATTGTCGCAATTTAAGGACTTTTTTTTCACCAGAATTTGGATATCTTACTGGATGTTGCATGTGGCATACATGTGACAGGATTTGATTAAAATAATCGCTTGCATGTATGTATTTCCTCCAACATTACGGAAATTGCCATCCCTTATAGCACTAAGAGCTAACCATATCATAGCCTAGTTCTTTTTGTATCTCATAGTGGTTGAGACATGTGTTGTAAGGATAAATGACCCAAGTCCGAAATTTCATACGAATGCGTGTGTTTCCTTCCCAAGTTTTCCTCATTGTACTAAAAAAAAAGAGATAGACTAAACTAACAAAAGAACCTAAAACGTAGTAGCACATAAACATGTGTTAGAGTCGTCTCCAAGAAAGATTAGGTCGATTGATTTTCTTAAGCCCCGAGGAGTCCTCTATTTCAAATTTTATTTTATTTTACAATTCAATTAATTTTAATACATGTAAGTGTATCGATGAGATTATACATATAAAATAATTTAATAGTTTCTAAAATATGAAATAAAATAAGATTTGTAATCACATTTGGTCACCTGGTTATTATTTTCTTTGGCGTGTCAACTGTCAAGTTCATGCTCCGACACTAGCTGTCAAAATTAGTCCGAATCAGTGGACTAGTCCTGTGATAGCACTAGATCGGGCTACAATATTGTAAGCCCAAAAAAGTCAGACCTATTTAGCCTCGTCCATTAGACCTGAAATCTTGGGCCGACCTAGTCGGTCCAACTATTTATGAGTTGGGTCGAGCTTGAGCCTCCAAAATAGCACACCGATGGAATTCTGACCCGACTCGGTTAGATTTCCTCTTTGGCCCGGTGGATAAATAGCACCGCGCAGCCCAACCCATTTAATATCTCTAACCGACATAAATAACTAATCAAAATCGGCTAATTTATTAACCTAAAGCTATTTAAAAATCTGTCTAACCAAGTAACAAATGTGGGACTTCACCTCAGCTCATGCAAATTTTCAGTTTACGTAAGTAGTAAATTTTCATGTGACATAAAGCTGATGATAAAAGGCTTTTAATCTATTATTCCAAACTGTAAAAAGTAAACCCGTTGTTTACATTTCTAAACTATTTTTTCTATTTTTAATTATTTGAAAATTTTAAAAATATTTTGTCAAAGTAAGCCACTAATAATATTTGATATGATGCTATCAATTTGAAAACGATTAAAATCTTCGGAAAAATTAAAAAATACGTTTTTATCTCATAATATCGTTGTGTCTCAGGGTCGTGCCTAGCAATTTTCGACCTGAGTCAAATTTTAAAATGGATTTTTTAACAAATTTAAAAACAACACAATAAACTTAAAAATAAACTTTTGTATAATGTAGAATATTAGTTAAAGTAACATGACAATTATGGTCAAAGTAATTATTTAAAGGAAATTTTTTTTTAAGTACCCACTATGGATAGTGGATACTCTTTTTTACCCACCAACATAACAAAACTCTTTTCTATCAAAATTGACAAAACTGCCCCTCGTTTAAGTTGGTGACTTTTGAATTCATGTATACCCCCATTAAACCGTATGTATTCCATAACACATACATACTCCAAGATAAAAGTTAAAAGGCAAAAGTAAAAAGTAAAAGGCAAAAGCAAGAAGTAAAAAAGAAGCAAAATTCAGTTCCAGATCGTGCCTAAATCGTGCAAGTAAAAAACCAAAAGCTCCATGAATTCACACCAACCGTCGTCGGCCTCCGCCGCCGCTGCCATGGCCACCGCCGAAACACCCGACGCACCTTCCTCCTCCGCTCGCATAGAGGTTAGAGTTTCATTCTCAAATCTATGTTAGATCGAAATATATATGGCAGTTGATTTTAGTTCAAAATATATGTTGGATTTTCAAGGATTAGTATGTTAGTTGTTGGTTGATAATGAGAATTGGTATATTGGTTAGTATATTCGAAAATGGGTTGCATTATTACTTGATAATGGTGTTTTGGTTCGAAAATTGGTTTGCAATTTTCTGGTTAATGTGGCACGATATACCGAAGAATATGATGAGGCGCGACTAGGATTACGGCACAATATGCAACACGATATATGGTGCATATCGTGCCGAATGTTTATTTTGGGCACGATATTTTGCCGTAGGTTTATTTGGGCACGATATTGTGCGGTAGGTTTATTTTGGGCACGATATCGTGCCGTACGATATCGCGCCGTAGGTTTATTTTGTGCACGATATCGTGCTTATGTTGAAATGTAGTGATAAACTGTATCGTGCATATCGTGCCACATCTTTTTTTACTATAATTTTCGTTTCCTTTCAGTTTATCACTACATTTCTTCAATTTTTCAACAATTCATCTTGCTAAATTGCAATTAATTATTGTTGTAGGTCGGTGCACAGTGGAGGAGACCCTCATATCATCGAGAGAGGGCCCAGATCGCGGTGTACGTACGATCGAGTATAATTCAGATAATCAGAGATAAGTTGCAGGAGATCGGTGGTAGTTCATATAGGCAGTTTAGACGGTTGATTTTTGGCTATTTTATGGATTTTGGGTATGACAGAGTTAGTTGTAATGCGGCACTTCATGCATTGGTTGCGATGGAGGTGCGTGTGCCGGATGCTCTCGAATCGGAGTATTGGTTCCACATCGGAGAGCAGACTATTAGATTCTCTCGGCGTGAGTTTGCTATGATATCTGGATTGCAGTTTTCAGGGTCCACATTTGACCCTAACGGTGTTTTTGAGGTACCCCAGACTGGCATATATGGATGCTATTGGCCTTAGGGTGATCGTGTTACTGCCGCGCAGTTACGCGATTTATTTGTCGATGACACCTTTCGTGAATCACCAGACGATGCCCTAAAGGTAGCGAAGGTGTTATTTGCCTTTTATATGGTACTGTGTTTCGATGGCCGACAGACCGTAGTGGACCATTGGCTTTGGTTTTTGATCTAGGACGATGCATAGTGGGAGGCTTTTCCTTGGGGAAATACTCATTTGAGATATTGATTCATTATATTCGGCAGTTGCATAATGTTCTGCTACCTGGCCGATATACTAAGGACGTTCCACCTCGATATCGCCCACCTAGTTATCATTTTTATGATCCCACATATGTCTTGCTGGTACGTGTATTTTTTTTTACTTTATTTATATTTGTACTTAGTTTTATAAATATTTAAAATAATCTTATTTTGACACTTATCAATGTTCTGACAGATTTGGGCATTCGAGGCGATACCTCGCCTGAGTAATGCATAGGCGACTCGAGTATCCGACACCCAGATGCCTAGGTGCCTCCGTTGGAGGTTTCCGAATACCAACGTTGACATGATTAATTTTTTCTTTGACACGGTATGTATTAACATTGTTTATTTATTTATTTATTTAATTAAGAAATTATTTATTTATTAATTTATTTATATATTTATTTAAAGGCTTTAGTATGTCATGAGATATTGGATCCGACCGAGTAGGAGCTCCAACAGATATATATGGAACGAGTCGATGATCCAGTTATTTTGTTAGGTCCTCCTCGGTTCACCCCGAAAGAGAACATGTTTTTAGGCGGTGGTGCTGGGAGAGGCAGGGGCAGAAGCAGAGGTACGAGTACATATTCGGCAGCCCCAACCCCTATTGGCATAGGCAGAGTGTCAGAGACGGCAGAGACATGGGCTACTGCTAGGGGCAGAGGCAGACGCAAGGGCAGGGGGAGAGGTAGAGCCGATTCAGAGGCCCCCATTACTACTCCTATGATTCAGAGGTCGGAGAAGCGGCATAGGACAGATGGCCCATCATCCCATCGGGCTGATGATCCCTTAGATCGCTGGACAGATGATGCATCAGCTGCGCAGACAGATGCACATGATGATCCATCAGTCAGTGGGCAGACAAATATGTTGGTACTGATTAGGGGGTTATATGGGAGGTGATTAGCCAGTTAGAGACACGCATAGAGGATCAGTTCTCTCGATTAGACTCACGAGTCGATGAAGCTGTTTCTCAATTACAGATTATCATCTCAAATGAGGGTTCTCGCTTGGACAGACGCCTAGATTAGGAGATAGGTCGGGTTCCAGACCTTATTCAGGAGGAGATTAGGCGTCTGTTCTCATACCTTGATCAGTATGATGACTTCGTTGATGGCAGCCAGAGATATCCTAGCCAGTCATCTCAGCAGACGCCATCATCGATGCCGCATCAGACATCAACGATCACCCCTCCGAGAGAGACCACTCCTCTTCGGTCGATGTCGACTCCTTTTCCACCGGTGTTGACTACTATTCTAGCGGTTTTGACTACTATTCCGACAGTGTTGATTTCCCTTCCGCCGATGTCGACTCCTCTTCCGCCGGTGTCGACTACTCTTCCACCAGTGTTGACTCATATTCCGGTGGTTTCGTCTTCTCTTGCGGCAGTGTCGACTACTCTTCCTTTTGCGGCAGTGTCGACTACTCTTTCTCTTGCGGCAGTGTCGACTACTCTTCCTCTTCCGGCAGTGTTGACTTCTCTTCTGCCATTGCCGACTCTTATTCTACCTGTGTTAGTACATTCTCCACGACCACGAGTGTCGGTCACGATTCCGAGGCCATTGGTCCCTGCTATTTGAGCTCTCTCTCTGACACTTGTGGTCTCTGGTCCACGAGTGCCCTCTCCAGTTGCACCCTCTCCGCCTACTCCCTTCATCCAGGTTCGGGATAGGCAGCTGTTGCGCCTCATTCGCAGCCCATTCAGGGATCCTTCGCAAGCCGGACCCGAGCGAGAGGGAGTATACTGCTTCTTATAGTCTACTGAAGAGTAAGTATTAAATATTTTTGCATTTATCTTGTCGTCTTAGTATTAACATCTTATATTAGTGCAATGTCTTAATATTTAAGGGTCCAATTGCAGGAGGAACGTGGGGCTATTGTACTTTGTTGGGCCATCATTGTTTAAGGAAATGGCGGGTCTAACTGTAGAGTTGGAGAATGATGTAAGTTTCTTAAATTTTTGTATTATTTAGTTGGTGAATAATTTATTTATTTCATATTGAAAATATCGATTTCTTTCATTTCTGTAGAGCATATAAATGCATACATGTCCATACTACAGTCTGATCCCCAGTTTCTTGGGGTTGAGCCTCATGAGAAGCAGTTGGGAACTTATAGGATTGTATCTACGACATTTTTGGTTAGTTTATTTATTATATGTCTCGCATACTTTAAACCTAATAAATGATACTTGTTAATTTATAAATATTTTTCAATGTGTAGGATTCCATACGACATATATGGAATCGTATGCATGAGCAGGATCATCTTTGACACAAAGATATGACCAAGACCATGGAGGTGATTTCTCCCGGACCGGAGCTGGATGAGTTCGTTAGGATTGTCCAGCACGGGTCTCCAGAATGGGGTAATCCTGGTTCGTGGAGTGCCGTACCGCAGGTACACTTGAATTTATTTATTTTTTTGGCTAGTTTATTCATTTTTCTCATTCAAATTATTTGATTAATTAATGATTTTGTTTTTCTCACGTCCACTCCGTCGCATGCTCCTATGTGTACTCATTCACGTTGGCTACTACAATGGCTTAGGTATGGGGCCCGTCCACAGCGAGTGGGACATTGTCCTTGCGCCGGAGAAAGATTGTTATTTGCAGAATGACACCACCAGTTGTGGCGTATTTTCCATATATTCCGTCATTAGTTGTATCACGAAGAAGATTAATAAGAAGCAGGTGTAGGAGTCGATTCCCAAGCTAAGGAAGACGATGGCACGAAAGATTTACCAATATAGTACAAATAGTAGTAATTTGGAGTTGTAGTACATTTTTATTGTATATCTTGTAAATATTTTGAGTTATTTAAATTAAATATTCATTTTGCATGGATTTATGATTTTTTGGAAGTATAAGAACATGATTCGAATACAGGCATGAGAATAGTATGATTTTTCTTAATTTGTTTATAAGAAACAAGAATTTGATTACTTTAAATAAACAAGTTACAATTGGCAGATAAGAAATCCACAAAAATTTACAATAAACCATAACTGAAAATGGAAGTATAAGAATATCGTGCCTAAATATATTGGGGCACGATATCATGCCCAAATATGGGGCACGATAAAACGTGCCTATATTGTGCAAGATATCGTGCCCAAATATATTGGGGCACAATATCGTGCCCAATATAGGCACAATATATCATGCCTAATTATATTGGGGCACGATATCATGCCAGATATATTGGGGCACGATATCATGCCAGATATATTGAGGCACGATATATCGTGCCCAATATAGGCACGATATATCGTGCCTAATTATATTGTGGCACGATATCAATAACAAATATATTGGGGCACGATATATCGTGCCTAATTATATTGGGCACGATATCGTGCCCCAATATATTTGGGGCACAAATGACTGCTGACTTGATGCTCTATATTTAAATGACTACTGAGTTTCTGCTCTTAATATATTTTTCGAACATAGTATTACAGTTGAAATAATTTTTGCCTAATTTTCATCATCTAGACGTCTCGGGCATCTGCTACGGGTATGATCATCTGCTCGGCATATTCCGCATTTCTTCTTACTATGCACTTGTCTTGAAGGACCCGGTTGTGTCAGGCAGGCACTTCCGCGCTCATCAAGCGGCAATGACATAGTTCATTTGACGTAATTGTGGCCAGCACCCCCACACTTTGAACAAATTTGACTCTTACATGAACGATTACTTGATGATTCAACAACAGAATGAACTCTACTTTGTCTGGGATGACCTGCTTGTCTCGGGTTATTTGGAGGGTTGCATACTAATTCTCGCACCTCTTGTGGTAGAACCCATTCACTTGGATCAGGAACTGGTAAAACTTTATCCGCCCACATTCGTTGAAGAGTTTAATTTTTATAATAATGGGCAACGAATGAATAGATATTGAGATTTGCCTTTATGCACAAATAAACAAATAACTATGTGAAAATATTGATATAAATTTTAAATTTATTTATACCTAATTGCTGCAGATGCATGGGAGCAAGACATCAATTCATATTCAAATTCTCGACAACTGCACGTTCGTTGGGATAAGTCAACCAAATAGGTTTTTGTTCCATCTTTCACTTTGTACTTCACATTACTAAGACATTGTATATCCATTCTACGACCTATCTCAACTGCATCACTTAATCTTTTGGTTTATTCAAGTGTTAGCTTTTGATCTCTTTCATTAGCAGCAGTGCGTCATTCATAAAATCACTTTTCAATAATAGTCCGAGCACACTCAAGCACAGAACAAACATGTAACTTTCTGGCCCATATAACCGACTATTGAAGCTCTCTGCCGAGTTTGATGTCATGAACCCATAACATCTGACAGGACACTTAACTCGAGACCATCTGTCTTCCCTGCACGTTCTAACTTCTTAAACGCACCCGTCTCACTAGCAACTTTTATGTTTTCAAAATACTTATCATAATATTCACGGCGGTATGAATATGCTGCATTCAACATTGCTACTATATGTTGACCGTATTGAGCCAAATTACTTTGCAAATGATAAGTGCAAAGCCCATGTGATGCTTCTGGGTATACTACTTTTATGGCATTAATGATACTCTTGTGCTGATCAGAAACAATCAGTAGATCACAAGGGCAATTATAAGCATCTCACAACTGTCTCAAAAACCATGTCCGGGATTCGTCATTTTCAACATCCCCAATTCCAATTGCAAGTGGGAAAATCTATTCATTACCATCTTTTGTTTTGGCAACAAACAATATTCCCCGGTACTTGCCTTTAAGGTGTGTTCCATCAATCACAAAAACCGGCTGTGCATTGTTCTGGAATCTAGTGATTGATGCATGCAAAGTAAAAACATGTACTTGAATATATTAAAATTATCTAGACTTCCATCTAGTTACCGACCTGGGATTTGTTAAATTCAACATGTGTAAGTATGCCAGAATTAGATTGAATGACTTGTTGCTATCTCCATATATTAACCCAAAAGCATGATGCTTAGCACTCAACGGAACATTATAACTCATTTTAAGCCCATGTCGCGATTCCAACTCCGCTATCATATCTCTTAGCATGAGCGCAGAATGTTCCACAAGTAATCTAGATGCAAAATACGCACCTACTACTTTAGATGCTTCTAATCTAGCAGGTTTTTCGGGAGGAACTGAAACGTGTGAGAGTGCACCAGGAATCACCCAACTTCGTCCTGTGGGCACTATTATTTCGTCCATATTGTCTCTATGGATATCTGGATGTATGTGAGCACCTCGTTCTTCTGGTGCATCTTGGTTTTAGTTTTTTGGAAATACTTCTCTTCGTCTACGTCTCCACTCACAAAATTCCTCAAATTCAGCACGTTGTTGGTCATTTTCAAATTGATTATTAGCTTCAACATCAGTACTAACATCACCACCAGTGTAGTTCTCACCAAAATCATCTGCATTATTATTACAATCAACATCACCAGCACTGTAGTTTTCACCATAATCATCTTCATTATTATCACAACCAACATCAGCATTAGTATTATCACGATTAGCATCAGTATTATCATAACCCATATCAGGATAATAGTCATCTTCATTGCTTGGCCTTATACTAGGTCCCGGACAATTGATATTTGGAACATTAACTGTATGTGAGAGTGGATGCGGATCAATAATTGGATCATTGTTCATATGTATAAAAGATGCTCCACTAGGCCTTACTCCATGACTATATAGATTGATGTGCGGTACACCGTATTGTTGAAAACCAAGATATTGCATGTAGTTGTAATTAGGCCCAATGACTGTTGAAAATTCATTCTGAGTAGCCATTAGTTGCATAAAACTTCCACCAACACCTTGTTGACTTTCAACGTTCTCAACTCGATTATGCCCATACTGACTTCCCAATACATTATGCGAACTAGTCTCACCCATCCTTTTTCTTTTCAGTGTTACAAAAACAACTAGTAACTCGGTGTTCTCAAATGCACTTTCAATGTCACCATAATTTTTCAACTTTAACTTCCCAAGTTTGTTTCCAAAAATATCTACAATAGCATGCAGCACACAATCGTATATGCCCCTATCAACTTTAACAACACCATAAACCTCCTCCAATATTTCACTATAATTCAGTTTGCTCGGTTTAATATGTACAACTTCTTCTTCACCATTTTCATATTCTAAACCTTCTCAATGACCAACAAATCGAATAACAACATAGCCAGAGTTCATCTACAGACAAGACATATAGAAAAATATTAAAGATATGCAAGCATAAAAAAGGCACGAAACAAAAATATAACTACAAAATTTGGCACGATTACTGGCAAGATTTAGGCATGATATATTGTGCCCACTTTTAACTGAGGCACGATATATCGTGCATTATTTAAAATTGGGCACGAAAATGAGCACGATACCGTGCCTAATTTTTACTAAGGCATGATATATCGTGCCTATATTGTGCACGAGCACGATATCATGCACAATATAGGCACGATATATCGTGCACAGTGCATCTTAGATTCAGAAATTTTCACAAGAAATTTCACATATCTTGTAAATATATTGGTCTTGAACAATTTAAACAAGGTTAAGTAACTAAGAGGAGAAGCATCATTACCTTGTTATTCGATTTTTTGGTGCGGTTTTGGTTACGAAAGACCACAAAAAGAACTTCTTGATATTTTGTGAAGAAGAAGAAGAGAGAGAGAGAGAGAGAGAGAGAGAGAGAGAGAGAGAAATGAAGAGCAAATGGGAGCAAATCGTATGTATGTATGTATGTATGTATTTAACAAGAGAGAGAAATACAACTTACTTGCTTTAAAGGCTTGCATTTAAAGCCTCAAGGGTGTTGTGGTAAAAGAACCCCAAAAGTGGGGAAAACTATATTTTTTTATCCTACATGTCAATAAAGTCTCCTATCCCAAGTGGGTAAATCCCACCATTTGCTCTTATTTAAATACAACTCGCCTCACAGTTTTGCAAACAAAAGTATTAATCAAGTATGTATATTCAAGTTGCTCAATTTTATTTTCTCAATTGATAACATTGATAATATTTTCGTGACATGGATGATCAGAGAAAATTGTTTAAGGTATAACTACAAAATCCCCTGAGGTTCAGGCTAATTACAAAAAAATTCAGATGTTATTGAAAATTATAAAGCCGATTTCTATAGAAGAACGAGCTTGATCGATCATAAAGAGAAAATACCTAACTCCAAAAGAATCCTCTAAAATTTGAAAGTTTGAAAGTTTATCTTTTACATCTATCAACCACATTTCTGGAGTAAGACAGTGTGGACTAATCCTTTCGATTTTATTTTTTTTTTCAAAAGCTGAGATTTAATTGATTTTAAGCATTTTTTTAATTTTAATTCGAATAAGGGTAGATTAGTCTTTTCCATATAACTGATTCCTTAATTCACTGTCCCCACATGTTTTGTTTGACAATTTTAATATGCAGTATATATATGTTAAACATGTAGTATAATAGTGTTAAATATATGGTAAATATATGTTAAACATACAATATAATAATGATGGTGATTCTTTCCTCTCTATAACTGATTCCTTAATTCACGGTCTCCACATGTTTTTGTTTGACAATTTTAATAGGCAGTACATATATATTAAATATGCAGTAAATATATGTTAATTATACAGTATAATGATGAGTGTGATTCTCTCTCTACAATTGATTCCTTAATTCATGGTCCTCACATATTAATGGGTGTGACTCTCTCTCTCTCTCTCTCTCTCTCTCTCTCTCTATATATATATATATATATATATATATATATGGAGAGGGTTATATGAGACCACCTCATAGGGTAAGTCCATAGGGACCAATCCTAGCCACATATCTAGATTTTTCAATGGTTGCGATTTTAGAGCTAAAAATTCAGATTAAATGTTGGTAATTAGAGAAAGGGGTAAATTAGTCATCCTACAAAATTACCCAATATTCATAGGATTCTGTTCACATTATGATCACACAATCTATCCAAATCTCACATCAAATTCAACGTGAACAAATCTCATCTCCCTTCTTCTTCGAACGTTGTTCATGAAAGAACAAGAACCAGTCACCCTCAGCTTGTATAGAACACAGACAATCCTTCCAAATCTCATAGCAATTCAATGTGAACAATCATCCTCCTTCTTCAACTCACTACTTGAGAAATCATTCATCCTTCTTCTTCAACGCACTATTGTGTGAAAAAAGTTGCAGACAATTTGCCATAGTTGCTAGAGCTTGACTTCAGTTCGAAGTTTGCTTATGAAGATGTAATTTGTTGCTTGTGTAGATGTGTCATGGTGTTTTTATATACCATTAACTACAGAAGCAAGTCATAAGCAACAAATCCATACTACATAAGCAACAATCATATACTACATAAGCAACAAATATACACTACGTATGCACCATGAATACATTAACTACATAAGCAAGTCATAGCAACAAACACATACCACATAAGCAACAAGCCTATACTACATAAGCAACGAATATACACTACGTATGCACCACGGATACATTAACTACATAAGCAAGCCATAAGCAACAAACTCATACTACATAAGCAACAAGTCTATATTACATAAGCAACAAATATACACTACGTATGCACCACGAATACATTAACTACATAAGCAACAAACTCATACTACATAAGCGATAAGCATATACTACATAAGCAACGAATATACACTACACATGCATCACAAATACATTAACTACAAAAGCAAGTCATAAGCAACAACCCTATACTACATAAGCAACAGAGACATTTTTTTGAAACTGAAACGCTGGAGAGAGAGTATGCGTGAAGAGTGGGTGAAATCGCGTGAAAGAGGGAATGAAATCTTAGTAACGATTCTAAAGTGCCAAATTACCACTCTACCCTTTTTAATTGCTGAAACAAAAAAATAAACATAAAAAAACCCTAAAAATCTGGACCACCCAAAATTGTTGATCTATGGTTAGGATGTGTCCCCATGGACTCACCCCAAGTAGGAGGACCTATTTGATCCATATCCTATATATATATATATATATATATATATATATATATATAACTGATTCCTTATTTTACGGTCCTCACATGTTTTTGTTTAACAATTTTAAGAGGCAATACATATATGTTAAATATGCAGTATAATAGTGTTAAATATGCAGCAAATATATGTTAAATATACAGTATAATAATGAGCGTGATTCTCTCTCTCTCTCTATAATTGATTCCTTAATTTATGGTCCCCATATGCTTTTTGTTTTGACAATTTTAATATGCACTACATATATGTTAAACATACAGTATAATAGTGTCAAATATGCAGTAAATATATGATAAATATGCAATATACTCATCGCAGAGCACATACACGGTCCCCACATATTAATGAGCGTGATTCTCTCCCTCTCTCTCCATAATTGATTCTATATTGGACGGTCCCCACATGTTTTGATAGATAATTTTACCTTTATTGGGAATTTAATTAATTGATTAATGTATTATTATCATATATAATCCTAGCCTTTGATGTATATAGGGGATGGTTGAGATCATTCCACACTGTCTCCCCATAAAATGTGGTCTCATTGGACCCTCCAATATATATATTATATATATATAACATTACAATTTTATGGGCCCCTAAATTTATTCTGTTTTTTGGGCCTGAGTCTTTTGCCTCAGTAGCCTCAAGGTAGGCACGGGTATGGTTGTGATATAGAAAAGACAGTGAGACTTGCATCAAATTAAGTGAAAAATGTTTTTTATTTATAATATAGTTTTTGGTATATAAAGAATAATAATAATAATAATAATAATAATAATAATAATAATAGAATCTAGAAGTTATCACTTGTGTAGTAAAATATTATTATCACATAAAATTTATAATTTTGAAAACATAAAAAACAATTCCATTTTTCGATGAAAACAGATAACCAAACACATATTCATGAATGTGATAATTGCTAAATATACACAAGTTAGTGATAAAAAAAATTGTTTTTTTATCACTTTTTCATAACAAACTCTTTTCTACACCAAAAGAGTGTGTTTTAACATTTCTACTCTTATTTTAACCCTACCCCATGGTTAACCTCAATCCTCTCTCTTCCCTCTCTCTTCAACACACAATACACTTTATTCCTTCAAAATAAATAAATAAATAAAATCACAAAAATAAGGGAATGTACGCTGCCTTCAACATGCCTCCAACATTGGAATTAATTGCTCAATAATCTACTCTCATTATGGGGAAATTTATTGCCCAACCAACAATATTCAAGTGGCATTTTTATATTTGTTGTGTAACTCTCACATTTTCAAATCAATTTTTTCTTTATCCTTCTCACATCTCCTCTGTTTATACCCAGAAATTGATTTAGGTATGTAATCTATATACTTTTATGTGGACTTGTATCAATGTGCTTCAAATTTTTAGACATTGTATGCTTATTTTAACTTAATAAATGTTTTAGTATTCTTCTTTGATTGTAAGTGTTCGTGTTTGATATCGTTTTTATGATTTTTTGGTAATTATTGGATGAAAATACTCACTATATGACTTAAAATATAACATCATGATATGGATATCAAAGAATTGGCTCGGTTCACGGTATGGTATATGGTTCACGGTTATTTTGATGTTGTGGATATCTTTGCAGAAGTTCACGATATATATTCACATTTTAGGTTAACGGTATATATTCACAGTACATATGTTCACAATTTAATACATTATACCGTGAAGGCATATGATATCGTGACGTCATATAATGTCGTGAAGTCATGCAATACCGTGAAAGTATATAGTACCGTGAAATTATTGATACCATGAAGTGAATTTATATCGTGAACTTATATGTACTGTGAATTTATATCGTGAACTCATATGTATGTACCGTGATTTGATTGAGTATGATATTGTGAACTCATATGTACCGTGAATGCAAATTATGATAGTAGAGATTACGGACATTTTCAAAGACATGTCTATTATCTAGACGATTGTTATTTATTAATTGTTATTATGTTTCTTGCAGATGAACTGGCATAATTTGGTAGTTCGATATGGTGGATATTGGCAAGGAATCGAATATGTCGGCGGAGAAGACGAGATAATAGCTATTCATGATGGGGATAATTATTTTTCGGACCTCATAGAGACTATGCACGATAGGGTGAAGGCCGATTTAGATACCGGGGGATATATTATTATCCATTCTCTTGTTGATATTCATGGAAAAGGTGTTCATCGTAAGAATTGAACTATGAACCTATATCGTGAATTGAATTTCAACAATTCATACTGTGAAGTCCTAAACCCTAAATCTGTAATTACTCTCCAACTCATACATACCAATAACAACAAAATCGAAACTAAAATCCTTAAATTCCAACATATAAACCTCAATTTCAACCAATAAATCCATCAATAAAAACTCAAAACAACAAAAAATTCGAAAAAAACAACTTATTTTGACTCACCCGTTGTTGAGGCAAAGGGTTACGATTTACGGCTACCTCCGTCAATTCCGGCACTAACACTGCATTTTTCGGTCGTGGTGGTGGGACATTGTTGTTTGTGTGAACCTCCGTCGACTCCGACACCAACTCTTCATTTCCCGATCGATTTAGTGGTGGTGGGGCCTTGTTGTTCATGTAAAGAAAATGGTGGTGGGATGTCGTGAGGTGGGGCGTTGTGGAGGTGGGACGTTGTGGTGGTGTATGTTTAGTGGCAGTGGAGATTGTATCAGTTTTTTTTTTTTCCGAAACGATAGAAATATATTCATTACTCAAATAAACTTACACTGCCAACTGGCAAATGGCCACCTTGAATATACATACATTGATACATGTCAAGGGGAGAACTCCGTACGAGAGGTAAAACCACCGTAATTCGAGGGAGCAAAACAAGAAACTACTAAAAACAAATAAAAACTAAGAACTCCAAAGGAAACTAAACCACCTCCGAAAAAGGAGGACTAAGGCACTCATGAGGAGACTACCCAACTCGAACAAATCCGGGCACGAGTTACTACACGCACCGCAAGCCTCGAAATTACCGACCGCCTACGAGTTTCGCAAATCAACCTAAAAAAAGACAAAAAAACAGAAAAAAAAATAGAAAAATCGAAAAAAAAAAAGGAAAAGAAAAATGTCTCTCCCTCACCCGATCTTCAACCGCAACCGGCAACCCATCACCTACCCGGCTCCAACTCTCCTCTTTGTAGCTCCGACCTTCGACTTGCCTCCACTCTCGATCGGAAAAACCGATCACCTCCTGATAACGCAAGGATATACCTTCATTGGCCCCATCATGAAACATGGTTGGGGAGGGGAGGGGATAAGGGAAGGAGGAGGAGGAGGAGGGGAGGAGAGGAGGAGGGGAGGGGAGGGGAGGGGGGCGGGAGGATAGGTGAGGGAGGGAAGAAGAAGGAGAATATTAAGGTTTTTTTTCTTTTTGGGTAGAGAGAGAGGGGAGAGAAGAAGAGAGAGAAAGGGTCGCAAATGATTTCAATCACTGTTCTAGGATTTGGGTTGATTTTTGGGTGGGGGGGCGTATGGGGGCTGTGGGTTGGGTTTGTTCTTTTTTTAAAAAAAAATTTGAAAAGGATTTTGTTTTAAAAAAAAGGGGGGGAATCAAATAAGTTAAAAAAGGTAACTAAAGTGTGGTTGAGTTATGTGGGGTTGGGATAAAAAAATGTAGAAAATAATTTTTTATAAGTGTGTGTATAAAAGAGTTTTAATTGATCAAATGGTGTATAAAAAAATTCTCCCGATATGATTTTCAGTCCTATATATAAACTTTCATCCAAATACTTTAATATTTTGTTTTAAAAAAAAGTACACCTAAAAAAATAGTTTTTAATTCAAACCTAGAGAAAAAAATGAAAATTGTGTCAAAAGTAGATGGAAAGTAGGAAACTAGCTGTATAATTCATTCACGGAAGTAGTAGTCCATAAAGTGGTAACTTTTCAGAATTTTACATACATACTCGGACCTGGAAAAACTGAACTGTCAATCAAACAAAGTTTCGGATTTTCACACTATTGCGGTAAATCGTGTGAAAGTGATGAACGTGCTTTGTGCAGTACCAAACGGTTTTCTACTTTTGGATTATCAAAACTTTAAAATCTTTAATTAGTAACAGAACTTTCAAATTTCAATATTAATTCAAATTAAACACGAGATTTTCTTTGATATTGGAATTTCGTTTATATGTTTTGAAAATTAATGTTAACATCTCCAAAGTTTTTATTCCCGTCGCCATTTGTTCCCAAATGTTATTTTTTATTTTGATAAAATTACAATGCACTAAGTCATTTATTTATTTTTTCAATACATATATGTAAATTTAATTTATTAGAATATATTATTTATATTTATAAGTTTTACAGAGAAATGCAATATTACATAACATATTTATAAAAATAGTTATGATATATGAATTAATCGCGAATTTCACCTAAGTATTTTGTTATGTAGACGAGATTAGGTAAGTTTTTAAGTTTATCTCGAATAATACTTTGGCTAAGCTTGTTTAAAAGATCTTATAAGTTCTTACATTTTATAAGATATGTTTAGAGCTTAGGGCATCTCCAGTGGAAAAACCCCTTAAAGGTTTTTCCACAGTTTTCGGAGTGACATGTCATCTGCCACATCAAAAGTAAAAAACCTAACATTTTACAAACTTTTCTCCACAATGGTTAAACCTATTCCACAACTTTTTAATTGGCCCACCATCCAATTCACATATTATTTATCTTTATTTCACTTCATTTGACATCTTATATAAATATATATTTGTCACAATTATTTTAATTAATATGTTTAATTTAAATATTCAAAAATAATAATTTTAATTACTAATTGATATTTAATAAATATCTAATTAATATTTATTCTCGATATAATAATTTTAATTTTTTTTTAAATTCATAAATTTAAAAAAGATGGGTTACAACATTACAAATTATTTGAGGTGTATTTATAAGTGAAATTAAATAAAAAAATAAATAAAAAAAGCCGTTAGAATTCAACGGCTATATCTAAACGGCTAGTTCAATTAATCAAACTTGAGACCAAATTCAATTCACAATTGGCCATTTTATTATTTGGAGCATCAACGGTTTCTTTCATTTTTTAATTAAAATTGAATAAAAAAAATTCACACATCCCACACAAGACAAAGAAGGCCCACATGGTTTTACTTTTTGCACATTGCAATGCCTATCAACCGGTTCTTTGGCACAAACCGGTTGATACCCACAAACCCTCAAATTTGTGTCACAATGGACAACTTTTTCCTTGGCACGGTTTTTAACGAAAAACCCAACAAAAAACCCAACCATTGTAGTTGCTCTTATAGATGTTAGATCTTACTTTAAAAATAAGTTGTTGAAGTGTTTAGAAAAAATAAGATGGCATAGCTTTTAAGATGTTAGTAATGACAATTTTGTAATTAAAATAGTCTAAATTATAGGAGATTGTTGAAATAAGATCTTATTTTGAAAAAAATTGGGATTTCCACCTTTTTAAAAATCAATTTATAAGCTCCTAACATCTTATTTCAGGAACTCCTAAGACCTTTTTTTAAAAAAGAAAAATTACCAAACAAATTTAATAACTTATAAACTCTCAAACATCTTATAAGATGATTTGAGTTTCCCAATAGAAGCCCTCTTATTATAGTAAAAATCAATTGTATTGAAAAATAAGAAAGTCTATTTAATTACTATTCGTCATTTTAGTATTCCACCATATAAATAAAACATTTTCTTTTGGAGAGGAAAAACACTAAACCCCACAAATTATACGGTTTTTGCACTTTACCATACAAACTAATATTTTTTAACAATTTATCATACTAACTATATAAGTTTTGCACTTTGCCTTATAGCGGTCATCGCCGATGGAATATTCTTCGAATATTCCATCACGTGCCCTCCGCATGAGGGCAAAACCGTCTTTGCCTAAAATACAAACATAAGTGGTTACACTTTACCATCTCAACTTTGTTAAAAGTTCACTTTGGCATCTGAATTTTGCATAATTTTCAGTTTGTCATATCAGTTTTTAAAAAAAAAATTAAAAAATTATGTCTATATGCATTTATTTATCTTATTTAATAAATAAAAATCACAAAAATAAATTTAAACCATATAGTGCGCCGAAGTAAAACAAAAAATTCAACAAATATGAAAATTATTTTTATAATATATATATACTCGTATATATTACTTATTTTTGAATTATAATGTATTATTTTCATACTAAGATTAATAAAACAATGAATATATATTATAATAATGATTATAATATTTATTTATTTTATTATATTTTTTTCAAAAATTTGATTACCAAAAAGAAATATGGTAAAAGTTTGAGTCGAACTGATTATTTTGGTACAATATTCGGTACATCGATGCGTCCCAAATTTTATGAATCTAAGATTGAACTAAGATTTAGAAGTATATATCTAAAGCAACATCACATAAGAAAATTGGGATGAACTCCATATAAAAAAATATTTAAACTCTAAAATAATTTAAAGATGTTTAACCGATATCATTGAGATCTATACGCGCCTAAATCGTAAACCTAAATCTTAATTATATCATTGATAGTATATTTTATTCAGGTAAATATTAATTAAATTTATTCTTTTATGAATAAAAATTTGAAAAGAAAAAGAGAAATACATGTATATGCACATAAGGGCATCACCAATGCCAAGTTTCTAAAAACCTTTACAAACCCACTTTTCGGTGGAGCCCATGGTGCCACTTCATAAAAACCTCAAGAAGAAAAAACCCTACATTTCTCTCAACAATCAAAAAATCTCTAAACAACTTTTTGTGGACCCTACACTCCCCACTATAATATCACATATTTGTTATATTTTATATTATATAATATGCATTATTACATTTATATAAATATACATAATTTATATATTTATAAAAAAAATATTTTTATACATATTTAATATTTAATAAATATTATTTACATTTATATTTATAATTTTATTTATATTATATTTTATATATAATAAATACAATTTATATTTATATACATAGTTTATATATAATAAATATTATTTAAATTATTTATCCAAACCCACTTGTGCCATTTTATTATTAAAAAAAACTGAGGATGCGGTATGTGAATATAAACACGGTACCACCTTTTTTAGGAATCAAAACACCTATGCTTCACAATGGTGGTGAGGTTTTTTAATAAGGTTTTTCTTTGCACAAACCTCTCCAAAAACCTCCCACTACAGATGCCATAAGTGTTTATGTTTTTTTTTAATTGATATGGCAAAGTAAAATTGTGTAAAGTTCATATGGCAAATTGAAATTTTTAACAAAGTTCATATGGTAAAAAGTAACAACTTTTGTTTGAATTTTTGGCAATGATGGTTTTGCCCTCACGTGGAGGGTTGACGCCGAGATATTCTAAGAATATTCCAACAGTGATCGTTGTTGTATGGCAAAGTGCAAAATTTTGGTAGTATGTATGGTAAAGTGTAAAGAAAATTAGTTCATATGGTAAAATGCAAAAAATCGTATAGTTTGGAGGGTTTAGTGTTTTTTCCTCTTTTTTTGGGATCAAAGTAGGGAGTCAAAGGTAGATTGAGATTTTCTGTTCCACAATTCTGTTCCACTTCTTATTCCACTGTATTGGATGTATGACACTTGTACATGATGATGTCATAACTGTATATTGTCATGCATCATGCACGGTGTAATAGGACGTGAAACAAAATTGTGGAACATGAGATCTGGTCTCGTCAAAGGCAGCCCTTTTATGTTTTACCTAATTAATTCTGATATATAACATTGTTTTTTCTATTTTTTATTTACTATATTTGTGGAGAGGAAGTAAATTATTTTTAACTAATAAATAACATACGAATATATAAAATTGACATCATACTAATTGAGAGGGCAAATATTTCCTGCAATTATTGTCTGTGGGAGCCAAACAACTATCATCCATGATCCATTTGACGTCTCATAAAACTAAAACCCAAAATTAAAGAAATGTTTGTCCTCAATTAAAAGAGCAAAATCCAATCCATCAATCAATCAGTGTGGCGTGATATCAGGCAAAATAATTCCAAATTTCATGAATCCTACGGCTAATGGATTGCCAAGTCATCAGATATTTGTCTTGTCAAATCAGCGTTTAATTATTACCAACGATGCAAGTACTATTTGGATTATTTTATTTTTAATTGAGATTTGAAGTACATGACATGACTTGCAACAGCATGCGACAAAGTGGACAATTTACGTGTGGTTTTCTCATCATCGATATATAAGTGGAATTTAGACCATTGTTTTATTAACATTTTTTATAAGATATTCCTTTTCACTTTTTTTTTATAAATACTTTTCACTAAGTAGTTAAGTGCATTCACAATTTAAAAGGATTAACTATGATAAGACTTTGACAAAAACTTGCATGAGACGGTCTCACGGATTTAGATCCGTGAGACGGAGACTTTACACAAAGTTTTAAAGGTTTTTTTTTCAGATTTTATTTTTCTCAGAGTTTATATTTATTTTTTTAGGGCTTATTTTGTTTCTTGGGTTTATTTTAAATTGATTTGGGTTTCTAGGATTTTTAGTTTTTTTTTGGGTTTATTTTTTATTTTTTGGGTTTATTTTTATTTTTCGGGTTTATTCTTCATGGTTCATGTTTTTAGGGTTTATTTTTGTTTCTTCATGGTTCATTATTATTTTTAAATTTATTTTCATGGTTCATGTTCTCAAGACGGAGTCCTTAGCAGGTCCGTCTCACGGATTTAGATCCGTGAGACCGTCTCACAAGAGACTTGCTCTAAGACTTTTTAATAATTTAAAAATTAAAGTTAGTTTAGGTGTTGGTTATACTTTGAAGCGCCGCAAGACAAATAATTATTATTCTTTTTTTTTTCCGAAACGATAGTTTTATATATAACTGAAGAAAAAACATACAAAGAGGCTAAATAGCCCAATCCATAAGATTACATAGAGCGATCCGCATGGAAAGCAATTTTCCAGATTCAAACTGAAAGACCAAAAATTGCAAGATAAACTCACAAAAGGTGGTCATAATCCCAAATGAAAAGAAAAATACAAGGCTTGGAAAAAAAACAAATGAAAATTTTGTTACAAGAGACAACCAAAACTCCATCACATGGCTAGTACTTCCAAATCCATCACAAAACCTTCATTCAATCATCAAAATACTCAGATCCAACTCCATCTCGTGTCTTTCTTCGATGAAACCATTATGAAACCACCTTCTGCAGTCTATCAACTACCGAAGTCACCATATTTGAAATTCATCGGTCAGATCTGCATCCAAAAAGACCAGATCTTAAACCCAAATGGACAGATCTGAAACAAAAACAAACAAAAACAAAAATAAAAAATAAAAATAAAAATAAATTCCCACAAAGGGAAACCAAGCACTCCCATTAAGAGAGACTAAAGTCCCACAAGGAGAAAAATACACTCCCAAATCGGGAGAAAACGCAAGAAACCAAAGAACTAGAACATTTTAGTTGTTCCCCCATCCTCCTTGTTGGAAGAATGGGGGGAAAATAGTGTTTGTGGTTGAGAGGAAGTAGAAAGAAAGCAGAGAGAATGGAAGAAGAGAGAGAAAGGGTTGGTTTAGGGTGAAATTATTATCCAATTATATACTTTATTTATCTCAAGTTTTCTTTTTGATTTTTTTTGAAACAATTTCAAAATAAAAATATATTCGTTAAATGGAAGAGATCTTGGCTTCATTCATAGAGAGAGAGAGAGAGATAACAACTTGGAACACAAAAAATTTAGGCAAAAATTTATATATGATGATCTTACGAGTTACAGTTTATTTTCTGCAAGACAATTTCGACAGACATACCATACGGCTCGTGTGCATTTCACAGAGCCGGACTGTGCGGTCCTGGACGTCCCTATTCTCGTTGTGACCAGCTACACGACCGTGTGCAGCTCACACGGCTAGCTCATGTGTCTGGTCTCTGTGATACGTGTTGCATGGTCCGTGTGAAAGCTTCACACGGTCGTGTGAAATGATTTTCCCTTTCTTTTTTAGAAAATCAAAAATTTACCGTGACGCCTCCTACACAACAACTCACACAAATAAATAAAACTAAAAATTATGTTAATAATATAAAAACTGAATTATAATCAAATTAAATGAAGGCGATCAAAATAAAATAAAATAATAATAAATAGAAATAAATAAAAATAAAAATAACTTGCGTGGCCTCCCAGAAAATGCTAAGTTTTACGTCTTCAACTAGATGTCAAATTTCTAGCATCACTGTCGCTGAACTATGTCATTTGAAGTATTTGAGCCCTAATATTATGTACCATTCATCAGACGAATGCCATTGCATTATTATCTCGGATAAGTTTAGTATCGCTTAGGAATTTACCTTTTTGATATTGATCTCCCATTGCAGTAGCGATTTGGGCTACTTGTTGTTAGGAAATTTATTTGTTAGATTTTAATGATACCATGTAAACTTAAACTAGTTGGCACCCCCATTTTCCTTTTAATTATGTATTGTAATAGATAGAACTTGAAGAGCTGAGTTAAGTCAGCTAAGTCAAGATTACAAGAAGTCAACCGCGGACTGGAATGAAGACTCTGTTGTGTGTCAGCTGAGTATGGCCTAGGGGGAAGTCTAGGACTCTACTGAAGGAGAGTCAATTGAGGAACAGCTGTGAGAAGTGTCAGTCAAGTCAACTCAAGAAGCCAAGTCTGTCAGTTAAAGTGATAGTTGAGTAATCTCATGATTGAAGCAGACTCAAGTCACCTGGGGTAAAGGCAACAGTCAAGTCAAGACAACTGTCTTAGATCCATTGAATAAAGTCAAGAATATTACTCGATCTAGTAATATGTCAAACTGTCAGATCTTAAAGTGTTTGTCCCAAAATTGTGCAAAAGGAATGAGCCAATGAGAAATATTGCACTTTGTGTCAGAACCTGCAAAGCTGAAATACCATTTAATTGGAGGAAAGGTCAACATCACAAGGGCTGCAGACCAGACAAGACAAGCCAACAAACACAAAGTGACATTTGAAACTAGTTTATCTCTTCAACGAACAAATTTCAAATGTGCACTATAAAAGGCCGAGGAAGCATTTGACAAAGGGCGACGAATGATACTGGTCTTTTAAGCAATATTCAAGCAATCAACCTGCAAATTCTCAAAGCTTATCAAGAAATTCCTCAAGTCTAAAACTCGAAGAAACTCGATCCAACACAAGCTGTGAAGGAGAGATAACTTCAATCAGTTGAAGAGGAAAATATTTGAAGATCAAAATGGGTCTACTTTCCAAGTTGAAGGATTGTAGAGAGGTTCAAGGTCGAACAAAGGTTTAAGTTTGTTGGAGAGCTTCGTGATAAAATCCAATAACCTGAGAAGTGAGCTGTAATAGCCAGGCATCCGCCTCGTAAAGAAGCTGAGTCGCAAGAGAAGTCAGTTGTGTGATCAAGGTTGTCTCCAGACTGATAAGCGTTTTGTAAACTGATATATTACTTAGTGGATTCCTCCAGGAGTTGGAGAAGAGTGGACTAGAAGAATTACCCCATCTTCGAACCACTATAAAAATACTTGTATCAATTTACTTTCATCATTTACTTTCCTGCATATCTATTATATATATAATGTTAGTTAATATTTGTTATCCAACTGATAAATAACTAAGTGCTAAAATAAGTATTTAAAACAAGCTTTAAACCAATCAAAGGGTGTTAAGTCTTCTGCTGTTAAAAACCAAATCAGCCAAGTTAAGTATTTGACTTAAGCAGCCGAGTTAAACTATCAGCAGCTCTATCGAGTCTGTTGAGTGGGTAACTTAGTTGAATAGCAAACTTAGATGTCCCTTAGGACACAACTGATTTGAGTCAACTCTGTTGAACTATTTAAAAGGACTAAAATCGAAAATTTAGTAAGGTTTATTCAACCCCCCTTTTAAACCTTATACCACACCCCTTGGGACCTACACTTGTGTTTCCAAAGATTTCAGTCTCGCATTCATATTCGTGTTCAGCTGAGTAACATGTTCCTCAATCTTGTCTGCCTTCACTTCATCCTTATTTAGTCTAGCCCTAGTCTCTCCGATAAATGAGGATAACATCTCTTCCACATATGTTGTCTTATTACTGGACTCCGCTCTGCCTTCATTATCCATATTAAAACCCCAGGTGGCTGCAAAATATTTGTTAGTCTAAGTTGCTACAATAATCTAGAGGGGGTGAATAGCTTATGCCGATTTTTCTCAAATCGCCCTTTTTTTCGAATGAACAAATAAATGACAAGAATGTAAATGTGGAAATAAACAACACTCGATGATTTATAGTAGTTCAACCCACTTAGGGCCTAATATACTACCACCCCGGTATATCCAAAGTGGATTTCAAAAAGAAAAAACGATTTATTAACAATTACCACAATTGTTACACCACCACATTTGAAGATTACCACAATCTTCTTACAACACCTTCAAGGAGATTACCACAATCTTCCTTCAACACCTATGAAGAGTACCACACTCTTCAACACCTAAGATCACCCAAGTGTGTTCTTACCACAAGAACACTAATAAGGATATCTTGTTTTGGATGATATAAAAATTCAAGATTACAACTCAATAAATGAAGTATACAAATTTTGAGTGCAAGTGTAATCAAGAATAAAAAGCATAGACCTCAAGATTGTGCAAGTGCAAGAACTTAGGCTATTACAACAAGAATGTAAAAATGAAAGCTTTGGGAATTTTGCAGATTTCTTATTGTATTGTATGATTGTGTGTTGTGTCTTGTGTCTTCAAATCATCCTCTATTTATAGGAGAGTCTTCACAAACATAGGCTCCTCCTTCTTCACTTTTGTCTACAAAAAGAGGATCACAAGATGTAGAAATAATGTACAAAATTGATAAAGTAAATCTTGCTGATATTGGATTTCCAACGGTTTGAATCTGCAGTCAAAAATATATAGCGCGATCGGTCGCTATGTATAAATTTCGAACGTTAAAAAGAAGATAGTGCGATCCAGACAGAGGATGGAGGGGGGGTCGATTGGTCTGAGGGGGGTCCGACCGGTCGCCCTAGGGGTCAACCGGTCGCCCCTCATGGGAACCGGTCGACCACTTGGACTTTTTCAAACTTTTCGTTTCTGTTTCAAAAATCATTTACAGGTACGGGATGCCCTATAGGGCGACCGGTTGGCTTAAAACAGAAGTGTTGTCCAATTTTTTGTCAAATATAAACTTCAAAAAATACTCCAAAAATTAGTAAAAATATTTTAAATCATTTGGGAATATTTGGAGAACATTTAAAAATATTGTTTTGGTGTAAAAACTCATTTAAACAAAATCATCAAAATCTTGATAAAAATATTTATCTAACAAACTCCCCATTTTTTATGATTACAAACCAAAATAATTTTAGGAGATCGATTTTAAAATAAAACACATTTTTCCTGTCAAAAAACATCAATCCATTCTAAGCAACATTTATCTTAAGAAATAACACAAGGAAATAAGCAAAGATTTTCCAAAAACATTTTGCACAAGCTCCCCCTATCAACATGCATAACAAAAGTAAGTAGAAGCAAACAACTACAAGCTAAAAGCTTGAATATCATGAGCTTAGAAGCTCTCCCTGTCACAAAAACAACATTAGTCAAGCATAAAAGTCCATAATACATCAAATGGACTAAGTACCATTCGCAGCTTTTGACTTTTAAGAGCCCTAGCTTATAGCTTTTCTTGCGAGCTTATTTTCACTTCTTTGAGCATACGAGCGTTTTTCCTGTTTCTCCCCCTTTGAAATCATCAAAAAGAATGTTAGCACGATAAAAATATCATACAATCATATCAAAGTACGCAATTTAATCGATTTATCGAGCATTTTGAACATTTAAGCTTAAATTCCAAATAAAAGGGAAAAGTTGATCATTTGATTTGCAAAAGCTCATTGGATTGATAAACCATGATCTCTATAAACTTATAAGACTTTTCAAATCAAAATAATCATGTAGGTGATGAATTTTTTATAGAAACATTTTGTCGAACACTTAGCGTGCGTCAAATAAAACAAAAGATATATAACGCCTTTGTATTACATTTAAGCTAAAAACATTCATCATCAATTACAATATTACAACAATCATCCATCAATAATCATCATATACAACACACTAATACACAAATTCCATCAAAATAGCAAGATATGAGCACATTCTCAAGGGTTCAACCCAACTGAGATTAAAAGGAGAAATTCTCACCAATTAATCGGAGAAGTCGGATAATAATGATGAAATATAAGTTATATAAACTCAAAAATATAGATTTTATAAGATGAAAATCATTTTGAGTGAATCGTGTGTGAAAAATGTGAAGGGGTTCGATTTTGGAAGAAAAGAACCAAAATGACATTTAGAAGGACATAAACGTTTTTAACTCTGAAAACCGTGAGGGTGACCGGTCGACGTGTAGGGCGACCGGTCCTTGTACCTAGTCGACCGGTCGATCGATGTCTGAGCACCAGTTCTGTTTCTGTCCGAATTTTGCACCAAAAATTCGATTTTTCACCTCTAAGTTTTAAAAACATGCAAATTGCAATCATAGGCCTTATTCAATATGCATTATGCCTAACCGAGCTCGTATTGTGGCAAAAGTCTCGGAAGATAGCGGTTTTGTAAAAATATCCGCTAATTGATATTGAGATGGAACAAAAGATATCTCAATTTTTCATTTTGAAACACAATCCCTTAGAAAATGATGTCGAATCTTAATATGTTTAGTACAATTATGATGAACCGGGTTTTGAGCAATATTTATAGCGGATATGTTATCACAAAAGATAGGAACATTTTCAAAAGAACATTTATAATCCGCTAAAGTTTGTTTCATCCAAAGCAATTGAGTACACAATTTTGTTTCTTTGAAAACCAATAAACTAGGCAATCGCCTAAAAATTGACATGATCTGGAAGTACTTTTACGATCATCAATATTTCCTGAATAATCCGAATCACTATAACCTTTAAGAGAAAAATTATCATTCTTTGGATAAAATAAAATATATTGAATTGTGTCTTTCAAATATCGAAAAATCCTTTTAACGGCACTCATATGAGATTCTTTGGGATTGCTTTGAAAACAAGCACATAGGCATACGACATGAAGAATATACGGTCTACTTGTGGTTAAATAAAGTAAACTACCAATCATACATCGATATTTGGATTCATCAACCGACTTGCCTTTTTCATCTTTGTCAATCTTGACATTTGGTGCCATTAGGGTAGAGACGGTTCTTCCTTCTTCAATGCCAAACTTATTTAGAAGCTCTTTTGTATACTTTGATTGTGAAATGTAAATACCTTCTTGGCATTGCTTAATTTGAAGTCCAAGGAAGAAATTGAGCTCCCCCATCATGCTCATTTCAAATTCACCTTGCATTAACTTAGAAAATTTCTTGCACAAGGATTCATTAGTGGCACCAAAAATAATATCATCAACATAAATTTGCACAAGTAAACAATCTTACCCTTTTTCAAATACAAAGAGAGTAGTATCAACATTACATCTTGTAAAACCATTTTGCAAAGAAAAGAGCTAAGTCTATCATACCATGCACGTGGTACTTGTTTTAACACATACAAGGCCTTTTTAAGTTTATAAACATCATTAGGCCTAGAAAAATTTTCAAACCCCGGAGGTTGTTTTACATAGACTTCTTCTTGAATAAAACCATTTAAAAATGCGGATTTAACATCCATTTGGTAAAGCTTGAAATTTTTGAAACAAGAATAGGCAAGTAAAATACGAATAGCTTCTAAACGTGCTACGGGTGCAAATGTTTCATCATAATCAATACATTCTTCTTGACAATAACCTTCAGCTACTAATCTTGCTTTGTTTCGAACAATATTGCCTTGTTCATCGAGCTTGTTTCGAAATACCCATTTTGTACCAATAATTATTTGAGATTGAGGACAAGGTACCAATTCCCAAACATCATTTCTTTCAAATTGATTCAACTCCTCTTACATTTCTAAAAACCAATCCTCATATTCAATAGCTTCCTTAGCATTTTTAGGCTCTTTTTGAGATATAAGAGCTTTCTCGGTAAATTTTCCTCGAGTCATTACTTTATCAAGGGGATCACCAATAATAAGATCTTTTTGGGTGATCTCCCTTAAATTTCAATGCTACGGGAAGATCCGAAGTATCACCTTTGTCTTCTTGAGGAACATTTGAGCTTGAAGGTTGATCATTTTTAGCATCATTTTGAACAATTGGTTCAACAACATCCTCTTCATCACTATTATCATTTGGTATCTTTTTAACACCCGATGTTTCATTGAATTTTACATGGACGGATTCTTCAACAACCATACTAGTCTTATTGTAAACCCGGTATACTTTGCTCTTTGTTGAATACCCCATAAATATTCCTTCATCAGCCTTAGGATCATTTTTGTCTAATTGATCCTTAGTATTCAAAATAAAACACTTGCATCCAAATATTTTGAAATAACTAATATTTGGAGTTCTTCCTTTCCAAAGCTCATATGGAGTTTTATTCATTTTAGGACGAATATAAACTCGATTTATGACATAGCAAGTGGTACTTACGGCTTCGGCCAAAAATATTTTGGAAATGAGAATTCATTGAGCATGGACCGACTCATTTCTTGAAATGTCCGATTCTTCCTTTCGGCTACACCATTTTGTTGAGGTGTCCTTGGAGCCAAAAAAATTGTGACCATATCCCTTGGTTTCACAAAAGACTCTAAATTCTCCACCTCGATCACTTCGAATAGACTTTATGGTATCTTCTTTTTCATTTTCAATAAGTCTACACAACTTAACAAACTCATTAACGGCATCGCTTTTATTGGCAATAAAAAGAGCCCAAGTATATCTAGAAAAGTCATCGACTATAACAAAAGTGTAATGTTTTCCACTTAGACTTGCCGTACCAATATCACCATACAAATCTAAATGAAGAAGTTGTAGAGGCTTGGTTGTGGAAATTTTATTTTTGGGCTTAAAACTACTCTTAACTAATTTGTTCTTTTGACAAGTGTCATAAGCCAAGATTTTCAAAATTCAATTTGGGTAGTCCTCTTACATGTTGGTTTTTGTAAATATTTTGCAAATTTTTGTATCCAACATGTCCAAGTCGCCTATGCCATAAACTAGTTAAATCATTATTGGCGACAAGACAAGAAACATTTTGACTAACCAAATCACTTGTACAAATTTTGTAAAGATTGCCTTTTCTATTTGTTTCACAAATAATTTTATCATTTTTGGAAATAAGGCATTTTTCTTATTGAAAACAACATTATAATTTGAATCACAAAGTTGGCTAACACTTATTAAATTAAATTTAAGCCCTTCTACTAAAATAACATTACTAAGAGAGAAAGAAGAGTTACCAGTTTCTCCATTTCCAATAATTCTTCCTTTGCCATTGCCGAACATGACCATACCCTCTTCTTGGAGCTTGATGTTGGTAAAAATTTCTTTCTTTCCAGTCATATGGCATGAACATCCGCTGTCCACGAGTCATTTTGAATCCTCCATGGTTGTTATAGCCCCTATAACCTCGTTGTTTTCGTCGTGTATGGCCATAAGACCATGTTCGGATTTTTCTTCTTCATCGGTTGTGGCAAGAAGTTCATCCCAAGTCCTGACATCCGCATTTAAAGCCTTCTTTTTGGGAAAAGACTTTTTCTTCTTTTGTTCCTCCTCCTCGAGTTTTGGGCAATCAGCTATGAAATGCCCGAATTTTCCGCATTTAAAACACGAGTTGTCTCTCGGTTTTCTTGCCTTATTTTTATTCACAAATTTTTCAAATTTCTGGACAAGTGCGTCCGTCTCTTCATTATCCTCATCATTATCATAATATGAATTATTAGAAGAAGATGCTAGACCTTTAGGAATATTTTGCGTACCCGATTGAGTGTTGGATGATTTGGAATTTTTCCTCTCCTTGAGATAAACTTCGTAGATGAGGAGGTTCTCAATGAGCTCATCGAACTTGAGTGTTTCGAGATTTTGTGCTTCCGTGATAGCCGTCACTTTTTTGGACCATGAGCCGGGAAGAGCGTTCAATACCTTGGTCACTTTGTCTTCTTCGGAGATGACTTTCCCAAGATCCACAAGAGGATTGGCAATGTCGTCAAGCCTTTCCACCATTTTTGATATGCTTTCACCAACATGCTTATTGAAATTTTCAAAGTCTTTCACAAGCATTGTTTTTCTTGTTTGCTTCACTTTCTTTGTGCCCTCATAGATGGTTTCTAATTTTTCCCATACTTCATGTGCCGATATTATGACTCTTATGCGATTATACTCGGTGGCAATAAGAGAGCAATGTAAAATATTTAAGGTCTTACCGTTTAGAGAGAAAACCTTCTTATCATTTTCATCGAACTCCTCGAAAGTTTTGGGAGCCGAGGTGTCGTCCTCCAATTTCTTGGTTGGTTGATCAACTCCTTCAATGACCACATTCCAAATATCAAATTTGCACCCTTGTAGAAAGCACTCTATACGGTCTTTCCAAAATGCGTAGTTGTTGGCGTCGAATGGTGGTGGCTTGTTGGTGGAGGCGCCGGTGGTGAGGTAGCTTTCATTCGTAGCCATGGATCTTTCCTCTTTACTCACGATGTGGAACGAGCTTGCCAAAGAGTTTGGCTTTGATACCTCTTTTTCGAATGAACAAATAAATGACAAGAATATAAATGCGAAAAATAAACAACACTCGATGATTTATAGTTCAACCCACCTAGGGCCTAATCTACTATCACCCCGGTATATCCGAAGTGGATTTCAAAAAGAAAAAAAGTTTTATTAACAATTACCACAATTGTTACAATACCACCTTTGAAGATTACCACAATCTTCTTACAACACCTTCAAGGAGATTACCACAATCTTCCTTCAACACTTAAGAAGAGTACCAGTTACCACACTCTTCAACACCTAAGATCACCCAAGTGTGTTCTTACCACAAGAACACTAACAATGATATCTTGTTTTGGATGATATAAAAATTCAAGATTACAACTCAATAATTGAAGTATATAAACTTTGAGTGCAAGTGTAATCAAGAATAAAAAGTCTAGACCTCAAGATTGTGCAAGTGCAAGAACTTAGGCTATTACAACAAGAATGTAAAAATGAAAGCTTTGGGAATTTTGCAGATTTCTTGTTGTATTGTATGCTTGTGTGTTGTGTCTTATGTCTTCAAATAATCCTCTATTTATAGGAGAGTTTTCACAAACATAGGCTCCTCCTACTTCACTTTTGTCTACAAAAAGAGAATCAAAAGATGTAGAAATAATGTACAAAATTGATAAAGTAAATCTTGCTCATAATGGATTTCCAACGGTTTCAATCTGCTGTCAAAAATATATAGCCCGACCGGTCGCTATGTATAAATTTCGAACGTTAAAAAGAAGATAGTACGATCCAGACACAGGAAGGAGGGGGGTCGACCGATCCGAGGGGGGTTTGATTGGTCGCCCTAGGGATCGGCCGGTCGACCCTTATGGGGATCGGTCTTCCTCCCTAAATTTTCAAGTCCAGACTTCTCTGTTTTCAGTTGTCATACTTTCAGGTATCGGTCGACCGTTTGCTCGACCGGGTCGACCTACTGGACTTTTTCAAACTTCTCGTTTCTATTTCAAAAATCATTTCCAGGTACGGATGCCCTATAGGGCGACCGATTGGCCTCAAAACAGAAGTGTTGTCTAATTTTTTGTCAAATATAAACTTCAAAAAATACTCCAAAAATTAGTAAAAATATTTTAAATCATTTGGGAATATTTGGACAACATTTAAAAATATTGTTTTGGTGTAAAAACTCATTTAAACAAAATCATCAACATCTTGATAAAAATATCTATCTAACAATATTTTCGTTATTCGCATATGAAAAGTTCTCGTGGTTTTGTAGCCACAGATGATAATAATTGTGTGTCTGATTATTTCTATAGTTGTGTTGAAGTTCCTTTGTTGTTCCACGAAGTTAGCCTCTTCTTCAACAACTGCAGGATCTCTAGGAGTCATTTGCTACATCATGGATACTTGTTCTGTGAGAATAGCAACATTCTCATCCTGGACCTCCGTGTTCGCCTTATTTTTAGCTTCACCACAAGTGAACGACGTAGTTAATAGATAGGGTTAGTGTTAGAGAATTTTCTAACCGCAAGTGTACGGTGTCAAGTTTTAATATAGAGTAGTAGGGTTGTCGAATCCACAGGGAATAATTATCGAATTATTGCTAAGTACTATAATATAGTAGTCTAACTTTATTTAGAAATTCAATATATGATGGAATTGATTATACTAAAAAAAAACTAAAAATAAATCAAGAATATGAAAATATTAATGAGTTTATCCAAATGATTAAATGAATTCTAGAGGTATGATGAATCTAGTTATCCCTTATGTTGTCAATATGGTTTATCAATCATCAATTACCAATTTATAAGTCAAGATTTCTACAATAATCATTCCCTCTCTCAAGTGCCAAATGATTTTAGATTCAATTGGGAAATCAATATCTCTATAAAAATCACCAATTAAAATCTCAATAAAAACTATGAATCTTGATAAAAGACTTCAAAGGATTCACAAATCTCTCAATTCTATGAAATCCTAGGTTATGCTATTCCAAGGTCATGTATTCAATCACCTTTCTCAAGTGTCAAATCAAATACACCAAACAATCAAAATTATTGATCAAGTAATTTAGAAGTAATAGATCCAAATAGCACAAATAAATTGATAGATCTAGATTGACAAACCACAATCTCAAAACATAAGTTCAAACATAGATTACATCATTCCTCT
The DNA here is from genome assembly GCA_016081115.2 of Rehmannia glutinosa. Lineage (NCBI taxonomy): Eukaryota > Viridiplantae > Streptophyta > Magnoliopsida > Lamiales > Orobanchaceae > Rehmannia > Rehmannia glutinosa. The sequence continues at coordinate 1,256,552 of JABTTQ020001721.1, read as the reverse complement.
AGAATTATAGTCTAGCTCATGATTAAAGAAAATGAATCCATGAAAATACAATAATACATCTTACAAGATATGAAGAAAAGCAACAAAATAAGAACAAGAGTAGAGGGATCTTCTCTATTTCTATATGATAGAAGCCTCCAATCTTCTTCTCCAAATTCTTCTCAAGATGCTCAAATCCTTCTTCCTTGTCTTGTAGCTGTTTTTATCCTCTTCCCAAGGGTTCCAAGATCCCCAATTTCAAGCCCCAAGGCTAGTATTTATATGCCACCAAAAATCCAAGAAAGGGAGTAGGTAAGCATAGGTTTTTCCGCCCCCGGGCGCTGCGGCGCCCAGCAATCTCGTGCCAATTTATCGCACGGGCGCTGCGGCGCCCAGCAACTTCCTCGCAATGTTTCCGCCCGGGCGCTGCAGCGCCCACATGCCTGCTCCAACCTTGTTGCCCTGTCTCGGGCGCTGCGGCGCCCAGGGCCGGCGCTTCAGCGCCCGCCCGTCCTTGGGTCAAAGTGCGATTTTTTTCTTTTTCAAACGCGATTTCTTCTTTCTTCGCGCCGTTTTTCATCGTTTTCTTCATTTCTCGGCTAACAAATCTGTAGTGACTCTTCATCGACACTATTTGAAATAAATTGGACTCTAAAGACTCTAAAAACACCCAAAATAAAACCAAATTCTAATCTAAAATACTCAAATAAGTTGGTAAAATACCAACTGAACAAATACCCCCAAACTTAAGCTATTGTTTGTCCTCAAACAATTATAACTCCAAAATGAAAGACAAACAATACAACAACACAAGCAACTACAAAACTCCATAAACCAATAAAATTTGTCTAAAAACTCATTTCACTATCAATCAAGCATGCATTTTAACATTGTGATCAAAAGTGTTGAATATTCATGAAAATTCCGTTTACATTAATCAAATTGATTAACGCAATCAAACGTTATCAAGATGATCCACTTCTAAGTATCAAAAGATAATGCCTATCGGATTCCATAGGCTTGTTATTCACACTAATCTCCACTAATGTAGGCTAATATAACACATGGATCAATAGGACTTCCAAAGCTTGTAATATGGCTTAGGTTCGGGTAGGAAAATTTAGGATTAAGTGGTTCAACACACCCAAACACACAATTACCTCTTCAAATCACCAATTGCCAAACAAAATGGCTACCTTCACTTTTGTTGAATTTTCAATTATTCTCCCTTTACGAGCCTCTATTTTCAACAATTTTTTTTTTCGAGACCCCCAAACTTGATCTTTTGCATATTTTAACACATGGGGTTTCATTATTTCTTTTTCTCGGCAACTTCATGCGATTGAACATCTACCTTACTTATCACATCCTCCTCAACCTTCAATCATTTTGTGTGTATGAGTGGTGGGTAATTAGGATTTTCACATGTAAGCTCAAGGTAAAAAAATTGGTTGCCAAAGAACAGGTTTAATAGGCTCAAAAGGGGACACTAGTGAAATTATATCGTATAAAGGTAGTCATTTTGGCTCTAGCTTTTATTCAAAGATGGCCTAAATCATTTCCTTATGTTATTTCACCTAGGATTTCGCCTCAATTAGTGATCAAACAAGTTCTTGAATCCGGTGGGATCATACAAGCAACACTCGACTTCATTAATCATTTTCAAATAAGTTAACAGAATTACGCATGAATATGAAATCAATGAAGCAAAATATAGATCACCACTTAAAAGCATGCTTTCGTGACAGTTCAACTCGTGATCAACAAATCTACTTAGTCATGCAGTTCTATAGTTCAACAAACTACCCGACTCAACTCAACTCGATTTTTTTTTGACACGACTCAAAAGACACAAATACAAATTACACCCCCCCAAACTTAAATTGAACATTGTCCTCAATGGGGAGTGAGAAAACTTTCCTGATAGCGGGCGCCTAGGACTCCTCATCGAGTCGTGTGGTGAAAAATGAGCAATAGGACCGGTGGTGGTGGTATTGGGAACTGGAATTGCGGGTGTGTCGGCTATATATCCGGGCAAGTACTCGTTGTGTTCATTCTCATATTCTTCTCGTGCCGCTCTGTGGCGTTGCTCAGCTACAAAAGCCCTTCTCAATTCTCGTACTTCGCGAACTAGTGCGTCTGAAGGGTTGTTATGTGAGCGTCTAGAACGAGAACGTCTTGCCGCTAAATTGGATGGAGCGTCGATATTCGTGGTTGGGCATGAGTATCGTGGCTCAATAATGGTAGAGCAAATTCGGGATCAAGAATATATCCCGCACCATTCGGATTAGGCACACCGTCCCGCCCACTCGTCATAAGAAGCAATAGTAGCCGAATCAATAGGTCCCTTAGGATGTTCCAACGGCTCGTAGCTATCCCACTTAACACCGCTCTTTTACATAACCCACAAATTAAACTCGGTAAAATTAGTCCCCCTTGTTTTGAGGTGTAGCATTTTGTTATAAAGGGACATTCCAATAATTACCGGGGTTGAATTGTATGTCAAGAACTATGGCATATAGAAGATGAGCTCGTTCTTAGTCATCACCGACATGCTTGGTTGGTATCAAGTTGTTGCATATGAAGTGGTACCAAGCTCGCCCATATCGACTAAGACTCGTGTGCGGAAAAGCAGTAGCACCTCCCACAACTTTTATATGACGTACCACAGTTCCAGGCCGGCATAAGGTATTACAAATCTCCTCCATATTTGGTGGTTGCGAGGTAAATTTGACATACGGTGAGTGATCCACCTCCGGGAGTCCATAATATTCTCTTATCGCTCTTGTATGAGTGTATACCATGTCTACTCCACGCATGTAAACCTCTGAGTTATAGCCATTTTTGGTCTTCGCATTCGCATAAAACTCTCGGACTATATTCGGTGCGAATGGTCTAGGTTGTGCACAAAGTTTTTTCCATTGCTTCTGATGTATCATTTGTGCAAGTTCACCATCATTCGGCCCCGGTTGTAACCCCCGTTTCGCCGTTATGCTCTTCGAGCATAATGTGTCATAATACAACTGTTGTGCGTCCAAGTGAAGAAAATGATCTTCAACATTTTCCTCGGACGTACTTGCCACGCTTTTGCCCTTGCTTGCATTCTTTGTTCTTGGCATTGTAATTGATCTGGAAATCACCTGAAAAATAACACAAGCAAAATACACATAGAACGCACAATACGAGTTAGGGGATAGGAATTTTGCAACAACTCAAGAATTATGCATCATTGTCATCAATTCATGATCAAATAACCTTTAGTACACAATGATGACAAGAATCAAATGCCTAGGTGTAATATTTTTCATTGAGGCATTTTAACAAACACCTTGTAGGCATATATGCAAAGAAGAGATGAACACCAAATTTGAAATTCAATTCATGCCCATTTTTCAACACCAACCAATTCAAGCACAATATAATCATATATCATCACAATTTATCAAGAATTTATCAAGAAATTCGAAATTATAATGATATTGAAAATTCCCACATTTCAACCCTAGGCTAGAAAATTTGAAGAAAACTGAAGCACAATTGAAGCTTACTTACCCAATTGATGAAGAAGATGAGGATGATGATTAAGTTGCTCAATTACCCACTTGAATGATGTATAAGTGAATGGTAGGTGGGATTTTTGTAGAAGAAGAAGAAATGGGCGTGAGTTTGGTTTTTCTGTTTTGCAAAATAAACTAAGGTTGAATCAGCCTTTTAGTTCACCCAACTAGTCGGGCGCTGCAGCGCTAGGGACCGGGCGCCCGCACACACCGCACACCCTTGTCGCTGTTTTGATTGCATAGTTGCCCTTGTTCTTCTGTCATTTTTTTAATTAAAAATTTCAAATTAATCAAAAATTTAAAATCACACACAAATCAATTCACACAAAAATCACACCAAAATTCAAATAAATACACACCAAACTAAAAGAAAATAAAATCACATAAAAATTCGATCACACGAAAATCACTTGGGTTGCCTCCCAAGAAGCGCTAAATTTATAGTCGTTAGCCAGACTCAACTATTCGGACTCAAGAAATTTCATCACCAAGTGGAAGATTTAAAACCTTCCTTGCTTCGTTCCCAAAATAATGTTTCAATCGTTGTCCGTTTACTTGGAACGAATTCCCATCGTTTCCTCTCAACTCGACGGCACCATAAAGAAACACACGTTCAACCACAAATGGTCCGGACCATCGCGACTTGAGTTTACCTGGAAAGAGTTTCAATCAAGAATTGAACAATAACACCTGTTGGCCGGGTAAGAATTCACGTCGCAGAATCATTTGATCATGCCATTTTTTTGTTTTTTCTTTATACATTTTGGCATTTTCATATGATTCTTGACGAAATTTTTCCATTTCGTTTAATTGAAGTAATCGGTTTTCACCGGCCTCTTTCAAGTTAAAATTCAATTTCTTAATTGCCCAATAAGCTCGATGCTCAAGTTCAACCGGCAAATGGCACGCTTTACCAAACACCAATCAATATGGTGACATACCAATGGGTGTTTTATAAGCCGTGCGATAAGCCCACAAAATATCATCGAGCTTTTGTGCCCAATCCTTTCGATTAAAACTCACCGTTTTTTCAAGAATTTGTTTCACTTCACGATTGGAAATTTCGGCTTGACCATTAGATTGAGGATGGTAACCAAGCGCAATCTTATGACGCAAACCAAATTTAGCAAGAAGGTTATTAAATAATTTATTACAAAAATGCGTACCTTCATCACTTACAATAGCTCGAGGTGTACCAAACCGAGTGAAAATATGCTTGTGCAAGAATTTGAGTACTACCTTAGCATCATTCGTTGGTGTAGCAATCGCCTCAACCCACTTGGAGACGTAATCAACCGCAAGCAAAATGTACAAATTTCCATATGACGCGGGAAATGGCCCCATAAAGTCAATACCCCATACATCAAACAACTCCACCTCCATTATGTTTGTCAAAGGAAGCTCATGACGCCGTGAAATATTACCAACCCTTTGGCATCGATCACAAGTCTTTACAAAAGCATAACAATCTTTGAATAATGTTGGCCAATAAAAACCAGATTGTAGTACCTTTGCAGTTGTTCGGGTTGGCCCGAAATGTCCACCGTAAGATGAGGAATGATAATGTTGAAGAATCTCTCCAATTTCTTCCTTAGGAACACAACGGCGAATGATAGAATCCGCGCATCTCTTGAACAATAACGGATCATCCCACAAATAAGACTTAACATCATGTAGGAATTTTTTCTTTTGGTGTGAAGTCAAGTCCGGTGGCAAAACTCCTCCCGCGACGTAATTAACAAAATCTGCGTACCAAGGTAATGATGTCTCGGCACGCATAATTTGTTCATCAGGAAACGATTCTTTTATTGGACTCTCAATCACCTCGTGAGGTTGCTCAAGGCGGGATAGATGGTCGGCAACCACATTTTCACTTTCTTTTTTATCCCTAATCTCAATATCAAATTCTTGCAAGAGCAAAATCCATCGAATTAACCGAGGTTTTGCATCATTTTTGGAGAAAAGATATCGGATTGCCGCATGATCCGTATAAACAATCACCTTTGTACCCACCAAGTAAGCTCGGAATTTATCAAATGCAAAAACTACCGCCAACATTTCTTTTTCTGTGGTGGTGTAGTTTTGTTGGGCGTTGTCCATGGTCCTACTTGCGTAGTAAATAGCTTTAAAAATTCTATCTCGCCTTTGACCAAGAACGGCACCCACTGCATAATCACTTGCATCGCACATAAGCTCAAATGGTTGAGTCCAATCCGGCACTATCATAATTGGAGTTGAAACGAGTGCCTTTTTTATCTGTTCAAATGCCTGCAAACACAACTCATCAAAGCAAAAGATAGCATCTTTTTCAAGGAGATTACAAAGTGGTTTAACAATTTTTGAAAACTCTTTTATAAATCTCCTATAAAATCCTGCATGCCCTAAAAAGCTTCTTATGCCTTTCACATTTGAAGGTGGGGGTAGCTTTTCAATAGCCACAACTTTCGCCCTGTCAACTTCCAAACCTGTACAAGAAATACGATGCCCAAGTACAATCTCTTCTTTGACCATAAAGTGACATTTTTCCCAGTTAAGTACAAGATTAGTTTCCTTACAACGTTGCAAAACCAGAGATAAGTTATGCAAACAATGGTCAAAAGAAGTACCAAAAACAGAAAAATTGTCCATAAAAATCTCCATGATTTCCTCAACCATACCATGAAAAATCACCATCATACACCTCTGAAAAGTAGCAGGTGCATTACATAATCCAAATGGCATCCTGCGAAATGCAAAAGTACCATATGGACATGTAAAAGTAGTCTTTTCTTGATCTTCGGGGGCAATGGCGATTTGATTGTACCCTGAATAGCCATCAAGAAAACAATAGTATTCGTATCCTGCCAACCTGTCCAACATTTGATCAATAAAGGGGAGGGAAAATGATCCTTACGAGTAGCTTTATTCAATTTCCTATAATCAATACATACTCGCCATCCTGTGACAGTTCATGTAGAAATTAATTCATTGTTATCATTTTTCACAACTGTCATACCTCCCTTTTTAGGAACAACCTGTACCGGACTCACCCATGAACTATCAGAAATGGCATAAATAATACCTGCCTTTAGCCACTTTAAAACCTCATTTCTCACAACTTCTTTCATTGCGGGATTAAGTCGTCTTTGATGCTCAATAGATGGTTTATAAGATTCTTCCATTAAAATTTTGTGCATTACAATGGAAGGACTTATACCTTTCAAATCAGAAATATACCAACCCAAGGCCGACTTATGTTCACGAAGCACACGCAACAACTTATCTAATTCGGATGAAGATAATGAAGCAGAAACAATTACCGGGTAAGTTTTATCTTTTCCCAAAAATGCATATTGAAGATGTTCTGGAAGTTCCTTTAGTTCTAAAGTACCTTTCGGAATATTTTCAATATTGGCATTTTCTAATGTTTCCTTTTGTTTTTCTTTTACAATTTCCTTAGCCTCAAGGGAAAGAATAAACTCAAGCAAGTCAATATCATCATTATCTTCCTCATCACATTTCATAATTGAATTAATCAAACAATGTTCTAACGGATCTTTTAAATCTTGTTTTATAACTTCCGTTTGATCACATTGTTCGATCGTATCAATAAAATGACATGTGTGAGGTTCTTCTTGAAATTTCATTGCTTTATAAATGTTAAATAGTACCTCATCATCATTTACCCGTAATGTTAACTCTCCTCATTGCACGTCAATTAGAGCTCGTCCCGTTGCTAGAAAAGGTCTTCCAAGAATCAATGGCATTTCATGATCTTCTTCCATATCCAACACCACAAAGTCCGCCGGAAATATGAATTTATCTACTTTGATCAACACATCTTCAATCACTCCTCTTGGGTAGGTGAGTGATCTATCGGCTAATTGCAATGTGATGGTGGATGGCGTTATTTCTCCAAGGCCAAGTTTCCTGAAAACAGATAACGGCATAAGATTAATGCTAGCACCTAAATCACAAAGAGCTTTATTAAAATAAGAATCACCAATAGTGCAAGGGATAGTGAAACTCCCCGGATCTCTTAATTTTTGTGGTAGCTTTCTTTGCAAAATGGCGCTACACTCTTCTGTGAGATTGACCGTCTTGTATGCCTCCAACCTTCTCTTTCTCGACATCACATCCTTCATGAATTTTGCATAGTTTGGCATTTGCTCAAGTGCATCGACAAAAGGGATGTTGATGTGAATTTTCTTGAATATTTCCAAAAACTTGGAAAATTGAGCGTCCAACTTTTTTTCTTCAAATCTCTGGAAAAGGAAGAGAATTTGGTAACACATTATCAGAATTGGAAATTGGTTTTACCTTAAATTTTGCCTTTTCTGATTGCTTATTAATGTCCTCTTCATTGTGGAGTGTTTCAGAGCTTGCTTCTGGTTCATTGGTGGCGTGAGTAGGCATCTTTGGTTCATCATATTCCGTTCCACTTCTCAACTTAATGGCCTTGCAATGCTCACGTGGGTTCACCTCGGTATTACTTGGAAACGTATCAACTTTTTGTTGTGAATTAATAGCCGTGGCCAATTGACCCACATGTGTCCCCAAAGATTTGAGATGACTTTCAATTGTTGTAACCCTTGAACCCAAATTTTCTATGTTAGAATCGGCCTTGTTCATCCTTGCTCTTGATTCTACAAGGAATGAACTAAGTAATTCCTCCAAAGATGGCTTTTGTTCTCCCACATGTGTACTCGTACTTGCTTGATTCTGATATCCCAGAGGTGGTTGCAACACATTTCTCGTATTGCTATCGAGAAATTTTCATGATTGCGAAGTCCCGGATGATAATGTGTCGGTAATTGATTCCCTCGATTGTTGAAACCCCGATTGTTCACATAATTCGCTTGCTCCGTATCGGGATTCACAATTTCTTGACTTATCTCCATGACTGCTTCTGGTTGTTGTTTTCCACCCGAATTTAGAGTAGCAATTTGCTTTGACAAAGCGGAAATTTGAGAGGCCAATGCGGACATAGTATCAAGTTCAAGAACACCGACAACTTTTCTTGGCGTAGATCTTTCAGAAGGCCATTGATAACTATTGGCAACCATTTCTTCGAGTAAAAGCATGGCTTCACTTGGAGTTTTAACCATCAATGTACCTCCCGCCGCAAAGATCTATAATAGTTCTTGAATGCCCATTCATACCATTGTAGAAATCAACCTTTTGCCAATCTGCGTACCCATGTTGTGGACACCTCCTCAATAATTCTTTGAATCGCTCCCAAGCTTCGTAGAGTGGCTCAAAGTCGAGTTGATGGAATTGAGCAATCTCACTTTTCAGATGAAGTGTCTTACTAGGTGGAAAGAATTTTGCCATGAATTTTTCAGTGAGATCATTCCAACTAGTGATACTTCCAGTGGAAAGGTTTGAAGCCACTGTCTAGCTTTATCACGAAGTGAAAACGGAAATAACCTCAACCGAATAGCTTCATCGAAAACCCCATTCATTTTGATAGTGTCACATATCTCAAGAAAAATAGCCAAATGAGCATTCGGTTCGTCTACGGCACTACCCCCAAACTGATTTTGTTGCACCATGTTTATTAGGGCCGGCTTCAATTCAAAATTATTCACATTGATAGGTTGGCGAACAATGCCCGAATAGTTTTGATTCGTGGTTGGTCGAAAATAGTCCCGAATGGCCCTTTCCGGTGGTGCAACAATAGGTATGCGGTCTTCATCATCACCGATTCCTACCATTTTTGCGAATTCGATTCTTCGTGCGAATCTAATCTTTCGAAGCGTTCTTTCAATTTCTGGATCAAATAAGATTAAATTAGCACTTTTATTTTTTCGCATCAACAAGAAAACACAAAAATGACAATGACCCTATTGTAACTAAAAAAAAACAATCAAAATTAAAGTAAAACTACTAAGTAATAATATTAGCGCAAATAAGATGAATTATTCCCCGGCAACGGCGCCAAAGACTTGTTAGAGAATTTTCTAACCGCAAGTGTACGGTGTCAAGTTTTAATATAGAGTAGTAGGGTTGTCGAATCCACAGGGAATAATTATCGAATTATTGCTAAGTACTATAATATAGTAGTCTAACTTTATTTAGAAATTCAATATATGATGGAATTGATTATACTAAAAAAAACTAAAAATAAATCAAGAATATGAAAATATTAATGAGTTTATCCAAATGATTAAATGAATTTTAGAGGTATGATGAATCTAGTTATCCCTTATGTTGTCAATATGGTTTATCAATCATCAATTACCAATTTATAAGTCAAGATTTCTACAAAAATCATTCCCTCTCTCAAGTGCCAAATGAATTTAGATTCAATTGGGAAATCAATATCTCTATAAAAATCACAAATTAAAATCTCAATAAAAACTATGAATCTTGATAAAAGACTTCAAAGGATTCACAAATCTCTCAATTCTATGAAATCCTAGGTTATGCTATTCCAAGGTCATGTATTCAATCACCTTTCTCAAGTGTCAAATCAAATACACCAAACAATCAAAATTATTGATCAAGTAATTTAGAAGTAATAGATCCAAATAGCACAAATAAATTGATAGATCTAGATTGGCAAACCACAATCTCAAAACATAAGTTCAAACATAGATTACATCATTCCTCTAGAATTATAGAGTTTAGCTCATGATTAAAGAAAATGAATCCATGAAAATACAATAATACATCTTACAAGATATGAAGAAAAGCAACAAAATAAGAACAAGAGTAGAGGGATCTTCTCTATTTCTAGATGATAGAAGCCTCCAATCTTCTTCTCCAAATTCTTCTCAAGATGCTCAAATCCTTCTTCCTTGTCTTGTAGCTGTTTTTATCCTCTTCCCAAGGGTTCCAAGATCCCCAATTTCAAGCCCCAAGGCTAGTATTTATATGCCACCAAAAATCCAAGAAAAGGAGTAGGTAAGCATAGGTTTTTCCGCCCCCGGGCGCTGCGGCGCCCGCGCATGGGCGTTGCGGCGCCCAGCAATCTCGTGCCAATTTATCGCACGGGCGCTGCGGCGCCCAACAACTTCTTCGCAATGCTTCCTCGCAATGTTTCCGCCCAGCAATCTCGGTTTTTCCTTTTTCAAACGCGATTTCTTCTTTCTTCGCGCCGTTTTTCATCGTTTTCTTCATTTCTCGGCTAACAAATCTATAGTGACTCTTCATCGACACTATTTGAAATAACTTAGACTCTAAAGACTCTAAAAACACCCAAAATAAAACCAAATTCTAATCTAAAATACTCAAATAAGTTGGTAAAATACCAACTTAACAGTTAGCATGGTCGATCCCTCAGAGACTAATAAATTCATGCACTAAGTACTGAGATTGTAATATTATTATTTTTATTTAGACGATTAAAAATTGATGGTTGTTTTTTAAAAGTAAGACAATATTTTATCATAAAAAGACAAAGTAAAGATTTCGATTGAAAGATCAAGTGGATGAATGGATTCCAGGGTTATGATTTCAATTAATCTTCCTCTTGTTATTCGATTAATCAAAACCAAAGTTATTATTAGTCTTCCCTATAAGATAGAGATGTTAAACGGGTTGGCCCTAACGGACTTTGGGCTAAACGGGCCACTATCGGGCCACAAGCCAAATTATTTTTAAATTTATTTTTTATACTAAAGCATGTATAATAATATAATATTCAAACTAAATATGCAAAACTAAATTACACAATTTTTTTATGTTGCATTACAAGGATAAAAAATTTAAAATTCAAATACAATCAAACATATCATTATCGTCAAAGGCTTTGAAACTTTAAGAATATATTTATTGCAATAAGAGTTAAAACAAAAATATGTGCAATTAAAACTCATTTTTAAAATCAAAATAGAAACAACAAACTACAATGTAGAATGATAAACACTATATAATGAATATTTTCTTAATACCTTTTGATTTTTGTCAAAAAAATTAAATAAATATAAATAATGATAAAATGCGATTTGATGTTTAATATTTGTGCGTGAGATAAGTTGGAATCTCAAAATACAACAAATTCATCTTTATAATTATATGCATAATGTTTCAATTATTTGTCACACTTAAGTCACGAAAATTTTAAACTATTTAGATTATAGTATTGTATTTATTAGACAGATATAAATTATATAATATTTTAAATCATCATAATTGATTACATTTTAAGTCATTATAAAAACATCTTTCTTAGGAAATGTTACGTAAATTTTGTTATCCCTTAATTCACCAATCCTCTATTTTGAAAAACAAAAATACCAAAATTCAAAAAAAAAAAAAAAAAAAAAAATGGGCCGGGGGGCTAGCCCATTTAGCCCGCGGGCTAAACGGTCCGGGACAAAAAATCCCGGATTAAACAGGCTAGAAAAACCTGGCCCTAACCCTGTTTTCTTTTTCGGCCTAAACGGGCTGGCCCGCGGGCTCGAGCCCATTTAACATCTCTACTATAAGATGATCATAAAGTATTTTATCATATCTCTCGAGACACAGTAGAAACGTTGATTGAGTTACCTATGGTAGCATCTCTACTCAACATAAGATAAACAACTCCGAAAAGCATAAAAGATCAACTTTCCTCACAAATACTCACAGACTTCTCAATCATGTAAAGTATTCATGTCAAGTAAGATCTAATATTGAAACTCATCTCTCGAATTATGAATCAATACATCAAGCAAGTTAAACTAATGACCATTTGATAAAACAAGAATAAAATAGAGTACTCGAATAGGGTTTGAAATAATAACTTCAATTCAATTAAACATCAAACAGAGATCAATTAACCTAATCCCAAACCCGGAATCACAAGGTGTTTAGCCGGACATGGGATATAAACAACTCATAGACAAATTGTTCATGTTCATATCTAATTAAGTGAGAACAAAAGGTACAATGGAATAAGCAAACTCAGGGATATTGATGATCTCTCGATCAATCTTCAATCCTGAAGCATGTGGATGCGACCTCGATCTATCTCTCGAATCCTCCATCGAAGGTTGCTCTTTTCTGTGCTTTCTAGGGTAAAAATCAGTGTGTCCTCGTTTGAGGCCTCCTCGTCTCTATTTATACTCTCTTTGGGCCAAACCTAGGTACATATGACTTGAATCTGTCAAATCATTGCACAGACGCACGGGCCGTGCGCTTATGCACGACCAGCCCGTGCGTCAAGCCGTAGGATCATTCTTCTTTTGGACAGATGCACGAGCCATATGTCTGAGCACGACCAACCCGTGCGTCAATGCGAACCTCCAATTCTCAGTAATGCACACACACGGGTTGTGCCTATGCGCACAGGCTGCCCGTGCGTGGCTATATTTCGGTGGGTTAGCATGGTCGATCCCTCAGAGACTAATAAATTCATGCACTAAGTACTGAGATTGTAATATTATTATTTTTATTTAGACGATCAAAAATTGATGGTTGTTTTTTAAAAGTAAGACAATATTTTATCATAAAAAGACAAAGTAAAGATTTCGATTGAAAGATCAAGTTGATGAATGGATTCCAGGGTTATGATTTCAATTAATCTTCCTCTTGTTATTCGATTAATCAAAACCAAAGTTATTATTAGTCTTCCCTATAAGATAGAGATGTTAAACGGGTTGGCCCTAACGGACTTCGGGCTAAACGGGCCACTATCGGGCCACAAGCCAAATTATTTTTAAATTTATTTTTTATACTAAAGCATGTATAATAATATAATATTCAAACTTAATATGCAAAACTAAATTACACAATTTTTTTATGTTGCATTACAAGGATAAAATATTTAAAATTCAAATACAATCAAACATATCATTATCGTCAAAGGCTTTGAAACTTTAAGAATATATTTATTGCAATAAGAGTTAAAACAAAAATATGTGCAATTAAAACTCATTTTTAAAATCAAAATAGAAACAACAAACTACAATGTAGAATGATAAACACTATATAATGAATATTTTCTTAATACCTTTTGATTTTTGTCAAACAAATTAAATAAATATAAATAATGATAAAATGCGATTTGATGTTTAATATTTGTGCGTGAGATAAGTTGGAATCTCAAAATACAACAAATTCATCTTTATAATTATATGCATAATGTTTCAATTATTTGTCACACTTAAGTCACGAAAATTTTAAACTATTTAGATTATAGTATTGTATTTATTAGACAGATATAAATTATATAATATTTTAAATCATCATAATTGATTACATTTTAAGTCATTATAAAAACATCTTTCTTAGGAAATGTTACGTAAATTTTGTTATCCCTTAATTCACCAATCCTCTATTTTGAAAAACAAAAATACCAAAATTCAAAAAAAAAAAAAAAAAAAAAAAAAGGGGGCTAGCCCATTTAGCCCGCGGGCTAAACGGTCCGGGACAAAAAATCCCGGATTAAACAGTAGCTAGAAAAACCTGGCCCTAACCCCTCGTTTTCTTTTTTCGGCCTAAACGGGCTGGCCCGCGGGCTCGAGCCCATTTAACATCTCTACTATAAGATGATCATAAAGTATTTTATCATATCTCTCGAGACACAGTAGAAACGTTGATTGAGTTACCTATGCTAGCATCTCTACTCAACATAAGATAAACAACTCCGAAAAGCATAAAAGATCAGCTTTCCTCACAAATACTCACAGACTTCTCAATCATGTAAAGTATTCATGTCAAGTAAGATCTAATATTGAAACTCATCTCTCGAATTATGAATCAATACATCAAGCAAGTTAAACTAATGACCATTTGATAAAACAAGAATAAAATAGAGTACTCGAATAGGGTTTGAAATAATAACTTCAATTCAATTAAACATCAAACAAGAGTATCAATTAACCTAATCCCAAACCCTGGAATCACAAGGTGTTTAGCCGGACATGGGATATAAACAACTCATAGACAAATTGTTCATGTTCATATCTAATTAAGTGAGAACAAAAGGTACAATGGAATAAGCAAACTCAGGGATATTGATGATCTCTCGATCAATCTTCAATCCTGAAGCATGTGGATGCGACCTCGATCTATCTCTCGAATCCTCCATCGAAGGTTGCTCTTTTCTGTGCTTTCTAGGGTAAAAATCAGTGTGTCCTCGTTTGAGGCCTCCTCGTCTCTATTTATACTCTCTTTGGGCCAAACCTAGTACATATGACTTGAATCATCAAATCATTGCACGAGACGCACGAGCCGTGCGCTTATGCACGACGACCGTGCGCCAAGCCGTAGGATCATTCTTCTTTTTGGGACGGATGCACGAGCCATATGTCGAAAGCACGACCAACCCGTGCGTCAATGCGAACCTCCAATTCTCGCATGCACGCACACGGGTTGTGCCTATGCGCCTGTTTTGCCGTGCGTGGCTATATTTCGGTGGGTTAGCATGGTCGATCCCTCGAGAGACTAATAAATTCATGCACTAAGTAATCTTGAGATTGTAATATTATTATTTTTATTTAGACGATCAAAAATTGATGGTTGTTTTTTAAAAGTAAGACAATATTTTATCATAAAAAGACAAAGTAAAGATTTCGATTGAAAGATCAAGTGGATGAATGGATTCTAGGGTTATGATTTCAATTAATCTTCCTCTTGTTATTCGATTAATCAAAACCAAAGTTATTATTAGTCTTCCCTATAAGATAGAGATGTTAAACGGGTTGGCCCTAACGGACTTCGGGCAAACGGGCCACTATCGGGCCACAAGCCAAATTATTTTTAAATTTATTTTTATACTAAAGCATGTATAATAATATAATATTCAAACTAAATATGCAAAACTAAATTACACAATTTTTTATGTTGCATTACAAGGATAAAATATTTAAAATTCAAATACAATCAAACATATCATTATCGTCAAAGGCTTTGAAACTTTAAGAATATATTTATTGCAATAAGAGTTAAAACAAAAATATGTGCAATTAAAACTCATTTTTAAAATCAAAATAGAAACAACAAACTACAATGTAGAATGATAAACACTATATAATGAATATTTTCTTAATACCTTTTGATTTTTGTCAAACAAATTAAATAAATATAAATAATGATAAAATGCGATTTGATGTTTAATATTTGTGCGTGAGATAAGTTGGAATCTCAAAATACAACAAATTCATCTTTATAATTATATGCATAATGTTTCAATTATTTGTCACACTTAAGTCACGAAAATTTTAAACTATTTAGATTATAGTATTGTATTTATTAGACAGATATAAATTATATAATATTTTAAATCATCATAATTGATTACATTTTAAGTCATTATAAAAACATCTTTCTTAGGAAATGTTACGTAAATTTTGTTATCCCTTAATTCACCAATCCTCTATTTCGAAAAACAAAAATACCAAAATTCAAAAAAAAAAAAAAAACGGACCGGGGGGCTAGCCCATTTAGCCCGCGGGCTAAACGGTCCGGGACAAAAAATCCCGGATTAAACAGGCTAGAAAAACCTGGCCCTAACCCTGTTTTCTTTTTCGGCCTAAACGGGCTGGCCCGCGGGCTCGAGCCCATTTAACATCTCTACTATAAGATGATCATAAAGTATTTTATCATATCTCTCGAGACACAGTAGAAACGTTGATTGAGTTACCTATGCTAGCATCTCTACTCAACATAAGATAAACAACTCCGAAAAGCATAAAAGATCAGCTTTCCTCACAAATACTCACAGACTTCTCAATCATGTAAAGTATTCATGTCAAGTAAGATCTAATATTGAAACTCATCTCTCGAATTATGAATCAATACATCAAGCAAGTTAAACTAATGACCATTTGATAAAACAAGAATAAAATAGAGTACTCGAATAGGGTTTGAAATAATAACTTCAATTCAATTAAACATCAAACAAGAGTATCAATTAACCTAATCCCAAACCCTGGAATCACAAGGTGTTTAGGGACATGGGATATAAACAACTCATAGACAAATTGTTCATGTTCATATCTAATTAAGTGAGAACAAAAGGTACAATGGAATAAGCAAACTCAGGGATATTGATGATCTCTCGATCAATCTTCAATCCTGAAGCATGTGGATGCGACCTCGATCTATCTCTCGAATCCTACATCGAAGGTTGCTCTTTTCTGCTTTCTAGGGTAAAAATCGTGTGTCCTCGTTTGAGGCCTCCTCGTCTCTATTTATACTCTCTTTGGGCCAAACCTAGGTACATATGACTTGAATCACAAATCATTGCACGCACGCACGGGCGCGTGCGCTTATGCACGACCAGCCCGTCGTCAAGCCGTAGTATCATTCTTCTTTTGGACAGATGCACGAGCCATATGTCCGAGCACGACCAACCCGTGCGTCCAATGCGAACCTCCAATTCTCGCATGTGCACACACACGGGTTGTGCCTATGCGCACAGCTGCCCCGTGCGTGGCTATATTTCGGTGGGTTAGCATGGTCGATCCCTCGAGAGACTAATAAATTCATGCACTAAGTAAATCTTGAGATTGTAATATTATTATTTTTATTTAGACGATCAAAAATTGATGGTTGTTTTTTAAAAGTAAGACAATATTTTATCATAAAAAGACAAAGTAAAGATTTCGATTGAAAGATCAAGTGGATGAATGGATTCCAGGGTTATGATTTCAATTAATCTTCCTCTTGTTATTCGATTAATCAAAACCAAAGTTATTATTAGTCTTCCCTATAAGATAGAGATGTTAAACGGGTTGGCCCTAACGGACTTCGGGCTAAACGGGCCACTATCGGGCCACAAGTCAAATTATTTTTAAATTTATTTTTTATACTAAAGCATGTATAATAATATAATATTCAAACTTAATATGCAAAACTAAATTACACAATTTTTTTATGTTGCATTACAAGGATAAAATATTTAAAATTCAAATACAATCAAACATATCATTATCGTCAAAGGCTTTGAAACTTTAAGAATATATTTATTGCAATAAGAGTTAAAACAAAAATATGTGCAATTAAAACTCATTTTTAAAATCAAAATAGAAACAACAAACTACAATGTAGAATGCTAAACACTATATAATGAATATTTTCTTAATACCTTTTGATTTTTGTCAAACAAATTAAATAAATATAAATAATGATAAAATGCGATTTGATGTTTAATATTTGTGCGTGAGATAAGTTGGAATCTCAAAATACAACAAATTCATCTTTATAATTATATGCATAATGTTTCAATTATTTGTCACACTTAAGTCACGAAAATTTTAAACTATTTAGATTATAGTATTGTATTTATTAGACAGATATAAATTATATAATATTTTAAATCATCATAATTGATTACATTTTAAGTCATTATAAAAACATCTTTCTTAGGAAATGTTACGTAAATTTTGTTATCCCTTAATTCACCAATCCTCTATTTTGAAAAACAAAAATACCAAAATTCAAAAAAAAAAAAAAAGTAGGGGCTAGCCCATTTAGCCCGGGCTAAACGGTCCGGGACAAAAATCCCGGATTAAACAGGCTAGAAAAACCTGGCCCTAACCCCCTCGTTTTCTTTTTTTTTTCGGCCTAAACGGGTCGCCCGCTGAACTCGAGCCCATTTAACATCTCTACTATAAGATGATCATAAAGTATTTTATCATATCTCTCGAGACACAAGAGAAACGTTGATTGAGTTACCTATGCTAGCATCTCTACTCAACATAAGATAAACAACTCCGAAAAGCATAAAAGATCGCTTTTCCTCACAAATACTCACAGACTTCTCAATCATGTAAAGTATTCATGTCAAGTAAGATCTAATATTGAAACTCATCTCTCGAATTATGAATCAATACATCAAGCAAGTTAAACTAATGACCATTTGATAAAACAAGAATAAAATAGAGTACTCGAATAGGGTTTGAAATAATAACTTCAATTCAATTAAACATCAAACAAGAGTATCAATTAACCTAATCCCAAACCCTGGAATCACAAGGTGTTTAGCCGGACATGGGATATAAACAACTCATAGACAAATTGTTCATGTTCATATCTAATTAAGTGAGAACAAAAGGTACAATGGAATAAGCAAACTCAGGGATATTGATGATCTCTCGATCAATCTTCAATCTTGAAGCATGTGGATGCGACCTCGATCTATCTCTCGAATCCTACATCGAAGGTTGCTCTTTTCTGTGCTTTCTAGGGTAAAAATCAGTGTGTCCTCGTTTGAGGCCTCCTCGTCTCTATTTATACTCTCTTTGGGCCAAACCTAGGTACATATGACTTGAATCACAAATCATTGCACGACGCACGGGGTGCGCGCTATGCACGACCAGCCCGTGCGTCAAGCCGTAGTATCATTCTTCTTTTGGACAGATGCACGAGCCATATGTCTGAGCACGACCAACCCGTGCGTCAATGCGAACCTCCAATTCTCAGTAATGCACACACACGGGTTGTGCCTATGCGCCCAGTTTGCCCGTGCGTGGCTATATTTTCGGTGGTTAGCATGGTCGATCCTCGAGACTAATAAATTCATGCACTAAGTAAATCTTGAGATTGTAATATTATTATTTTTATTTAGACGATCAAAAATTGATGGTTGTTTTTTAAAAGTAAGACAATATTTTATCATAAAAAGACAAAGTAAAGATTTCGATTGAAAGATCAAGTGGATGAATGGATTCCAGGGTTATGATTTCAATTAATCTTCCTCTTGTTATTCGATTAATCAAAACCAAAGTTATTATTAGTCTTCCCTATAAGATAGAGATGTTAAACGGGTTGGCCCTAACGGACTTCGGGCTAAACGGGCCACTATCGGGCCACAAGCCAAATTATTTTTAAATTTATTTTTTATACTAAAGCATGTATAATAATATAATATTCAAACTAAATATGCAAAACTAAATTACACAATTTTTTTATGTTGCATTACAAGGATAAAATATTTAAAATTCAAATACAATCAAACATATCATTATCGTCAAAGGCTTTGAAACTTTAAGAATATATTTATTGCAATAAGAGTTAAAACAAAAATATGTGCAATTAAAACTCATTTTTAAAATCAAAATAGAAACAACAAACTACAATGTAGAATGATAAACACTATATAATGAATATTTTCTTAATACCTTTTGATTTTTGTCAAACAAATTAAATAAATATAAATAATGATAAAATGCGATTTGATGTTTAATATTTGTGCGTGAGATAAGTTGGAATCTCAAAATACAACAAATTCATCTTTATAATTATATGCATAATGTTTCAATTATTTGTCACACTTAAGTCACGAAAATTTTAAACTATTTAGATTATAGTATTGTATTTATTAGACAGATATAAATTATATAATATTTTAAATCATCATAATTGATTACATTTTAAGTCATTATAAAAACATCTTTCTTAGGAAATGTTACGTAAATTTTGTTATCCCTTAATTCACCAATCCTCTATTTTGAAAAACAAAAATACCAAAATTCAAAAAAAAAAAAAAAAAGGGCGGGGCTAGCCCATTTAGCCCGCGGGCTAAACGGTCCGGGACAAAAAATCCCGGATTAAACAGGCTAGAAAAACCTGGCCCTAACCCTGTTTTCTTTTTCGGCCTAAACGGGCTGGCCCGCGGGCTCGAGCCCATTTAACATCTCTACTATAAGATGATCATAAAGTATTTTATCATATCTCTCGAGACACAGTAGAAACGTTGATTGAGTTACCTATGCTAGCATCTCTACTCAACATAAGATAAACAACTCCGAAAAGCATAAAAGATCAGCTTTCCTCACAAATACTCACAGACTTCTCAATCATGTAAAGTATTCATGTCAAGTAAGATCTAATATTGAAACTCATCTCTCGAATTATGAATCAATACATCAAGCAAGTTAAACTAATGACCATTTGATAAAACAAGAATAAAATAGAGTACTCGAATAGGGTTTGAAATAATAACTTCAATTCAATTAAACATCAAACAAGAGTATCAATTAACCTAATCCCAAACCCTGGAATCACAAGGTGTTTAGCCGGACATGGGATATAAACAACTCATAGACAAATTGTTCATGTTCATATCTAATTAAGTGAGAACAAAAGGTACAATGGAATAAGCAAACTCAGGGATATTGATGATCTCTCGATCAATCTTCAATCCTGAAGCATGTGGATGCGACCTCGATCTATCTCTCGAATCCTCCATCGAAGGTTGCTCTTTTCTGTGCTTTCTAGGGTAAAAATCAGTGTGTCCTCGTTTGAGGGCTCCTCGTCTCTATTTATACTCTCTTTGGGCCAAACCTAGGTACATATGACTTGAATCTGTCAAATCATTGCACGCGCACGGGGGCGTGCGCTTATGCACGACCACCAGCCCGTCGCGTCAAGCCGTAGGATCATTCTTCTTTTGGGACGGATGCACGAGCCATATGTCTGAGCACGACCAACCCGTGCGTCAATGCGAACCTCAATTCTCGCAATGCACACACACGGGTTGTGCCTGCGCCAGTTTGCCCGTGCGTGGCTATATTTCGGTGGGTTAGCATGGTCGATCCCTCGAGACTAATAAATTCATGCACTAAGTAATCGAGATTGTAATATTATTATTTTTATTTAGACGATCAAAAATTGATGGTTGTTTTTTAAAAGTAAGACAATATTTTATCATAAAAAGACAAAGTAAAGATTTCGATTGAAAGATCAAGTGGATGAATGAATTCCAGGGTTTATGATTTCAATTAATCTTCCTCTTGTTATTCGATTAATCAAAACCAAAGTTATTATTAGTCTTCCCTATAAGATAGAGATGTTAAACGGGTTGGCCCTAACGGACTTCGGGCAAACGGGCCACTATCGGGCCACAAGCCAAATTATTTTTAAATTTATTTTTATACTAAAGCATGTATAATAATATAATATTCAAACTAAATATGCAAAACTAAATTACACAATT
Organism: Rehmannia glutinosa; assembly: GCA_016081115.2. Lineage (NCBI taxonomy): Eukaryota > Viridiplantae > Streptophyta > Magnoliopsida > Lamiales > Orobanchaceae > Rehmannia > Rehmannia glutinosa. The sequence goes on along the minus strand of JABTTQ020001721.1, from coordinate 1,235,165 downwards.
TTTTTATGTTGCATTACAAGGATAAAAAATTTAAAATTCAAATACAATCAAACATATCATTATCACAAAGGCTTTGAAACTTTAAGAATATATTTATTGCAATAAGAGTTAAAACAAAAATATGTGCAATTAAAACTCATTTTTAAAATCAAAATAGAAACAACAAACTACAATGTAGAATGATAAACACTATATAATGAATATTTTCTTAATACCTTTTGATTTTTGTCAAACAAATTAAATAAATATAAATAATGATAAAATGCGATTTGATGTTTAATATTTGTGCGTGAGATAAGTTGGAATCTCAAAATACAACAAATTCATCTTTATAATTATATGCATAATGTTTCAATTATTTGTCACACTTAAGTCACGAAAAATTTTAAACTATTTAGATTATAGTATTGTATTTATTAGACAGATATAAATTATATAATATTTTAAATCATCATAATTGATTACATTTTAAGTCATTATAAAAACATCTTTCTTAGGAAATGTTACGTAAATTTTGTTATCCCTTAATTCACCAATCCTCTATTTCGAAAAACAAAAATACCAAAATTCAAAAAAAAAAAAAAAAAAAATCCGGGGCTAGCCCATTTAGCCCGCTGGCTAAACGGTCCGGGACAAAAATCCCGGATTAAACAGGCTACAAAAACCTGGCCCTAACCCCTGTTTTCTTTTTTTTCGGCCTAAACGGGCTGGCGCGGCTCGAGCCCATTTAACATCTCTACTATAAGATGATCATAAAGTATTTTATCATATCTCTCGAGACACAAGAGAAACGTTGATTGAGTTACCTATGCTAGCATCTCTACTCAACATAAGATAAACAACTCCGAAAAGCATAAAAGATCAGCTTTCCTCACAAATACTCACAGACTTCTCAATCATGTAAAGTATTCATGTCAAGTAAGATCTAATATTGAAACTCATCTCTCGAATTATGAATCAATACATCAAGCAAGTTAAACTAATGACCATTTGATAAAACAAGAATAAAATAGAGTACTCGAATAGGGTTTGAAATAATAACTTCAATTCAATTAAACATCAAACAAGAGTATCAATTAACCTAATCCCAAACCCTGGAATCACAATGTGTTTAGCCGGACATGGGATATAAACAACTCATAGACAAATTGTTCATGTTCATATCTAATTAAGTGAGAACAAAAGGTACAATGGAATAAGCAAACTCAGGGATATTGATGATCTCTCGATCAATCTTCAATCCTGAAGCATGTGGATGCGACCTAGATCTATCTCTCGAATCCTCCATCGAAGGTTGCTCTTTTCTGTGCTTTCTAGGGTAAAAATCAGTGTGTCCTCGTTTGAGGCCTCCTCGTCTCTATTTATACTCTCTTTGGGCCAAACCTAGGTACATATGACTTGAATCTGTCAAATCATTGCACAGACGCACGGGTCGTGCGCTTATGCACGACCAGCCCGTGCGTCAAGCCGTAGGATCATTCTTCTTTTGGACAGATGCACGAGCCATATGTCTGAGCACGACTAACCCGTGCGTCAATGCGAACCTCCAATTCTCAGTAATGCACACACACGGGTTGCTTATGCGCCTGTTTGCCGTGCGTGTGGCTATATTTCGGTGGGTTAGCATGGTCGATCCTCGAGACTAATAAATTCATGCACTAAGTAATCTTGAGATTGTAATATTATTATTTTTATTTAGACGATCAAAAATTGATGGTTGTTTTTTAAAAGTAAGACAATATTTTATCATAAAAAGACAAAGTAAAGATTTCGATTGAAAGATCAAGTGGATGAATGGATTCCAGGGTTATGATTTCAATTAATCTTCCTCTTGTTATTCGATTAATCAAAACCAAAGTTATTATTAGTCTTCCCTATAAGATAGAGATGTTAAACGGGTTGGCCCTAACGGACTTCGGGCTAAACGGGCCACTATCGGGCCACAAGCCAAATTATTTTTAAATTTATTTTTTATACTAAAGCATGTATAATAATATAATATTCAAACTAAATATGCAAAACTAAATTACACAATTTTTTTATGTTGCATTACAAGGATAAAAAATTTAAAATTCAAATACAATCAAACATATCATTATCACAAAGGCTTTGAAACTTTAAGAATATATTTATTGCAATAAGAGTTAAAACAAAAATATGTGCAATTAAAACTCATTTTTAAAATCAAAATAGAAACAACAAACTACAATGTAGAATGATAAACACTATATAATGAATATTTTCTTAATACCTTTTGATTTTTGTCAAACAAATTAAATAAATATAAATAATGATAAAATGCGATTTGATGTTTAATATTTGTGCGTGAGATAAGTTGGAATCTCAAAATACAACAAATTCATCTTTATAATTATATGCATAATGTTTCAATTATTTGTCACACTTAAGTCACGAAAATTTTAAACTATTTAGATTATAGTATTGTATTTATTAGACAGATATAAATTATATAATATTTTAAATCATCATAATTGATTACATTTTAAGTCATTATAAAAACATCTTTCTTAGGAAATGTTACGTAAATTTTGTTATCCCTTAATTCACCAATCCTCTATTTCAAAAACAAAAATACCAAAATTCAAAAAAAAAAAACGGACCGGGGGGCAAGCCCATTTAGCCCGCTGGCTAAACGGTCCGGGACAAAAATCCCGGATTAAGCAGGCTAGAAAACCTGGCCCTAACCCCTGTTTTCTTTTTTAGGCCTAAACGGTGCCCGCGGCTCGAGCCCATTTAACATCTCTACTATAAGATGATCATAAAGTATTTTATCATATCTCTCGAGACACAAGAGAAACGTTGATTGAGTTACCTATGCTAGCATCTCTACTCAACATAAGATAAACAACTCCGAAAAGCATAAAAGATCGCTTTTCCTCACAAATACTCACTGACTTCTCAATCATGTAAAGTATTCATGTCAAGTAAGATCTAATATTGAAACTCATCTCTCGAATTATGAATCAATACATCAAGCAAGTTAAACCAATGACCATTTGATAAAACAAGAATAAAATAGAGTACTCGAATAGGGTTTGAAATAATAACTTCAATTCAATTAAACATCAAACAAGAGTATCAATTAACCTAATCCCAAACCCTGGAATCACAAGGTGTTTAGCCGGACATGGGATATAAACAACTCATAGACAAATTGTTCATGTTCATATCTAATTAAGTGAGAACAAAAGGTACAATGGAATAAGCAAACTCAGGGATATTGATGATCTCTCGATCAATCTTCAATCTGAAGCATGTGGATGCGACCTCGATCTATCTCTCGAATCCTCCATCGAAGGTTGCTCTTTTCTGTGCTTTCTAGGGTAAAAATCAGTGTGTCCTCGTTTGAGGCCTCCTCGTCTCTATTTATACTCTCTTTGGGCCAAACCTAGGTACATATGACTTGAATCTGTCAAATCATTGCACAGACGCACGGGCCGTGCGCTTATGCACGACCAGCCCGTGCGTCAAGCCGTAGGATCATTCTTCTTTTGGACAGATGCACGAGCCATATGTCTGAGCACGACCAACCCGTGCGTCAATGCGAACCTCCAATTCTCAGTAATGCACACACACGGGTTGTGCTTATGCGCACAGGCTGCCCATGCGTGGCTATATTTCGATGGGTTAGCATGGTCGATCCCTCAGAGACTAATAAATTCATGCACTAAGTACTGAGATTGTAATATTATTATTTTTATTTAGACGATCAAAAATTGATGGTTGTTTTTTAAAAGTAAGACAATATTTTATCATAAAAAGACAAAGTAAAGATTTCGATTGAAAGATCAAGTGGATGAATGGATTCCAGGGTTATGATTTCAATTAATCTTCCTCTTGTTATTCGATTAATCAAAACCAAAGTTATTATTAGTCTTCCCTATAAGATAGAGATGTTAAACGGGTTGGCCCTAACGGACTTCGGGCTAAACGGGCCACTATCGGGCCACAAGCCAAATTATTTTTAAATTTATTTTTTATACTAAAGCATGTATAATAATATAATATTCAAACTAAATATGCAAAACTAAATTACACAATTTTTTTATGTTGCATTACAAGGATAAAAATTTAAAATTCAAATACAATCAAACATATCATTATCGTCAAAGGCTTTGAAACTTTAAGAATATATTTATTGCAATAAGAGTTAAAACAAAAATATGTGCAATTAAAACTCATTTTTAAAATCAAAATAGAAACAACAAACTACAATGTAGAATGATAAACACTATATAATGAATATTTTCTTAATATCTTTTGATTTTTGTCAAACAAATTAAATAAATATAAATAATGATAAAATGCGATTTGATGTTTAATATTTGTGCGTGAGATAAGTTGGAATCTCAAAATACAACAAATTCATCTTTATAATTATATGCATAATGTTTCAATTATTTGTCACACTTAAGTCACGAAAATTTTAAACTATTTAGATTATAGTATTGTATTTATTAGACAGATATAAATTATATAATATTTTAAATCATCATAATTGATTACATTTTAAGTCATTATAAAAACATCTTTCTTAGGAAATGTTACGTAAATTTTGTTATCCCTTAATTCACCAATCCTCTATTTTGAAAAACAAAAATACCAAAATTCAAAAAAAAATGGGCCGGGGCTAGCCCATTTAGCCCGCTGGGCTAAACGGTCCGGGACAAAAATCCCGGATTAAACAGCTAGAAAACCTGGCCCTAACCCCTGTTTTCTTTTTTTTTCGGCTAAACGGCCGCCCGCTGCTCGAGCCCATTTAACATCTCTACTATAAGATGATCATAAAGTATTTTATCATATCTCTCGAGACACAGTAGAAACGTTGATTGAGTTACCTATGCTAGCATCTCTACTCAACATAAGATAAACAACTCCGAAAAGCATAAAAGATCAGCTTTCCTCACAAATACTCACAGACTTCTCAATCATGTAAAGTATTCATGTCAAGTAAGATCTAATATTGAAACTCATCTCTCGAATTATGAATCAATACATCAAGCAAGTTAAACTAATGACCATTTGATAAAACAAGAATAAAATAGAGTACTCGAATAGGGTTTGAAATAATAACTTCAATTCAATTAAACATCAAACAAGAGTATCAATTAACCTAATCCCAAACCCTGGAATCACAAGGTGTTTAGCCGGACATGGGATATAAACAACTCATAGACAAATTGTTCATGTTCATATCTAATTAAGTGAGAACAAAAGGTACAATGGAATAAGCAAACTCAGGGATATTGATGATCTCTCGATCAATCTTCAATCCTGAAGCATGTGGATGCGACCTCGATCTATCTCTCGAATCCTCCATCGAAGGTTGCTCTTTTCTGTGCTTTCTAGGGTAAAAATCAGTGTTTGCTCGTTTGAGGCCTCCTCGTCTCTATTTATACTCTCTTTGGGCCAAACCTAGGTACATATGACTTGAATCTGTCAAATCATTGCACAGACGCACGGGCCGTGCGCTTATGCACGACCAGCCCGTGCGTCAAGCCGTAGGATCATTCTTCTTTTGGACAGATGCACGAGCCATATGTCTGAGCACGACCAACCGGTGCCTCAAATGCGAACCTCCAATTCTCAGTAATGCACACACACGGGTTGTGCCTATGCGCACAGGCTGCCCGTGCGTGGCTATATTTCGGTGGGTTCATCTGATCTCTTTTTAGATTTAACTCCAAACTTTATGTATTCACCCAATTCTTGATGGTCCTTTATTGCGATGATCCGATTTGACATAAAGTGCTACAAATATCGTTTAATTCCTACAAAACGAGCAAAGCGTAATACCTTTTCCACTTTATAAGAACATGACTCATTTTACTAAGTTAATGCATGTTTATCGATCTATTATATCCACAATTATGACCAAAACACAAGTAAAACTCACACTAATCAAACCCCTAAACTTAAACCATTGACAATCCCAGTCAATGCTTTATAAATAAGACAAAACACAAGTGGGAGGAATGCAAGCAATAATCAAGACCAACACATCAAAACTCATGTTGCTTATCCATAGCATCAACAGTAAATCAACCAAGCCTCGAACATTTAACATAGAACACATATCAATGAAACCATGGCAAATGCTTTGAATCACGACTCTCACTGATCAAGTGTATGCTCTTCTCTCAAGTGTATAAGGGACGTGTTTATGCTCAAATCATATAAATGATAAAGAATTACCATAAGCTTGCAAATTGTCTCACATCTCGAAAATGACTTTCTCATTTGGTTGTAATGAAAGGGTAAGGAAATCTAAATAAAGTGACTCAAACTCGAGCGTATAGACTGGTAAGCATATCTTTCATTCGAATCAATCATACTCATTTAAACCCGATATGATACTCAAATAACCCCTCCTTCTTATCAACTTTTCATATTCCCTTTTTCCTTTTCTTTCCTAGAACTCAAAATTTCTTTCACCTTACATCACAATCCCCAGCCTACAAGTTCATTCATAAGTATCTCATCTATAAAGTCGATTTTTTTTCCAACTCTCTCATTAGTATTCATCATTTATTTTTCCTCATTTCTTCTTCTTTTAGCACAATTATCTAACTTCTTGATGTCATCCCATTCAACCTCATTCAATCCCCTTACTCAATGCTATACGCTCAAGTCTAGGGTAACATATATATCAAGTTAAGGCTTGAAATGAGGCCATCAAAAATTAAGCAACAAGCTCAAATTGGCTAACTAGGGAATTCAATATCATTTGGTAGGCAAAAGGCTTAACAAAACAGCACAAAAATTTTCAACTCATCCCCCAAGTCGCAACACACACCACAATAATGGTTTACTCACTCTCTAAAAACCTACTAAAGCAATAAACGTGCTAAAACTGTAAAAGTGCGTCTAATGCAATGCAACCTAAATGCTCTATATACAACTATATGAATGCAAAAAAAATTCTCTCTACACCCTTCATATCAAAATAAACTATCTCTCCCCCCAAACTTGAATGAAATCATATCGCAAACAAGGAAAGATATAATTTCAATAAAGAAAAGTGTGGATTCGACCTGACTTACTGCCAGGGTGGCGGTGGATAGTGGCCCTACGAGATGTGCCACTAGGTCATCTGTTGCATCATCTCGTGGAGCTCCTCTTGCCTCCTGTCGACTGCCACGTTCCACTGTTGCTGTCTGTTTGGAAGGTTCGGAGTTCATCATGTTGCAACTGTACTTACTCCTCAAGGGCTAAGAATCTCTCTTTAAAATCATACCCTCCTCGCTCTTCACCCCTATGAGAACTTTCAGGTACGTCCTCTACCCTATGTTGATATTCCTGCTCGGGCCCCTTTTCTTGTCTCATATACTCCAATCTCTTATGCCACCACATCATCATTATCTAGCAGACCGATGACCCTTCCCCTTTTCCTCGCGAGCACAACATGTACAACTCTGTCATGTATCTCAGAGTTCAGCAAAAGGTTGGCCCTATCATTTAGGTTATCCACTGTGGTGAGTGCCATGTTGGGCAGTGGGAAAGAATGCCCGACTCTTTGTTGGAAGAGGTACATGCCCTCTTCATTCGTTATTATCTTCATTTGGCGTAAAACCACCAGACTGATCCTCCGCTCACCCTCAATTGGATCCAAAACCCTAACATCAATGTTGTAGTGATGGGCGATCGGAGTAATCACTCCTCCTATCATGATAGTGCCCCGACTCTGCTTGGCCACTTGGTCCATCTGCTCTGCGAAGTAGGTTGACGTGTTATAAGGTGTGTTAGTCAACATACACCATAGCAAGTAAGTTCCATGATTGTCATGCCTCCATTATTTTATCTTGCATAGATGGAGGCAGAGGTGACCCGCTGAATATACCAAAGTACTAGATTCTGGACCCACGAGGATTTGGCAGTCCATGCCTCGTGGACCATGACACTAATTTCTGGTGTTTCCACTAGTAATCGACAGAAGTCATACTGGCTATATGCCCCTGCAATTATGAATAGTGCATTAGTCGACACCTCAAAGATGGCATTTAATTGGGCGATGGACAATCGCCTACGCACATTGCCTAGCTGGAATTCAATTTCAATTGGCTCATTTTATCCCCCTTGCTTCCACACCACGAAGGTGCTTAGGAATCTAGCGAGAGGCTTCTATGTCCACTACAAGAAATTGCTTTTTTACCGACGGAAAATACCGATGGAATTCATCTGTCGCTGCTTACTGACGGATTACCGACAGATTACCGACGGATATACATTTACAAAAATACCGACGTAACACCGACGAATCACCGATGGAATATAACGACGGGCAATAGTCTCTCGCTAATCAAGGTAAAGTTCCTTTAAAATTCTATCGCCAAATTTCCGATAGATCTGCGATGGAATACCGACTAAAAAGTTACCGACGGAATTATCTATCGTTATTTACCGACAGACATATTAATTAAGCAATTACCGACGGATAAATCCGTCGTTATCAACGACGGAATTTTCTGTTGGTAATTACCGGCGATTGCCGAGGATTAGCGACGGACTTTGATAAAAAAATTAAAAAAATTAAAAAAAAACTAATAGTAAAACTAAACTAAAATGTGAATTTTACTTATAGATTGTAATGAATTGAGTAGAATCAAATACAATATTATTCAGATTTATTTGAATTAATTATTATATGGCCCAAAAAAAAATATACTTTAGGGTCCAAATTAACTATTTTCAATAATTTGTGATTTAATGAGCCCAATTACAGTCTCGTGTAAAATAAAGAATAATAATTTTATATGTTATTGTTCTTGTTTATTGAATTTCAATTAGATATATATAACTTATAAGATAAACGACCCTTGATAAGTACATTTATCACAAGATGCCATATAGAGCTGCAATCAAACCGAACCGAGTCGAGTTTTTGAGAGTTTGAACTCGACTCGTTTATTATCGAGTCGAGCTCGAGCTTGAATTTATCGAATATATTGATGGTGTATGAACTTCTTAGAACTTAATCGAGCGTAAATGAGCTTAATAAATATCAATATAAATTAAATTTATTATTCAATTTTGTACAAAAATAAAATTATATATTTCTCAAACGCACAATATATCTATTAAAATATATGATTCTATTCAAATATTCAAATATTTATATATTTATCATAAGGTATAAAAATTAAAATAAAAGTCAAACCGTTAATTTAATTTATGTTCTAGAATCTGTTCTGAAGATCTTATATTTCTTTTAATATATTATTATATATGTTAGTTATCATTGTAGTTACAATATATGTCTTTCTTTTTTAAAAAATCGGCCCTGTCATTGCAGAGACTCAAACCCGGATACTTTCACTGAAGAGTAATATTGTGGCCACTGAGCTAACCCCAATCGTTAGTTACAATATTTTGTTATGTTTGACAAGTGTTTGCCATTTTACAATATGCATATTGATACAATTTATAAAATGAAAGAGCTTATGAACCTAATTAGTTAAATACAAGACGAGAAAAATTTACCGTTTAATACAAATAAGTATATAATGAATATGCATGAAAAGCTATATTAAAGAATTGGCAAAAAAATACACAAGTGATTATGTATATATATTAATTTTTTATTATTATTTAATAAATTAAATCACAAATTAAATTATTCTGAAAGTTAAAAAGTTAAACTTTGAATAAGATGTGACAGTTCATAATTCCCTATATGATTTAATGAGAAAGTTTTAAATTCATAAGCTAAGTATTATAGGTATACATAAAGATGTTAATCGGGTCGCGGCCCGTTATCCTGGACCGTTTAAACATGAAAAAAAGAGGGTTAGGGCCGAATTATTTTGGTCCGTTTAAATCCGTGCCTTTTTTGGCCCGGACCGTTTAGCCCAAGGCTCGTTAGGACTAGCCCTCCAATTGTATTTTTTTTTTAAATAAATAAATTTCTTCAAGCTCACATCTCCTCATCTTTAATCGGTTTAAATATATAATTCTTAAACTATGACTTATAGTCATATGAATATTTTTTTTAAGAAGTATTATTTTTTTTTCATCTTATATGAGTACATATTATATAATGCTATCTTTTATTATTGTAGTTTTATTTTAAAAATTTAGATCATGGAATATTCAAATTTTATAATTCTATTAATGCAATATAATTATAAACTATGCAAGATTTTTTTATAATGAATACTTTAACTTAAATGTTATATACGTTCGAGTTTAAAATTTTAGATTTAAATATATATTTTTTTTATTTTTTGACTTATAGCCCGATAGTGACCCGTTTAGCCCGAAGCCCGCTAGGGTTAGGATTAGGGTTACGTTCACAATATCCTAGCCCGTTTAATAGTGATCCGTTTAGCTAGAAGTCCGTTTAGCCTAAAGCCCCATACACAAAAAAATAATATGAAATAAGAATTATAAAAGTGTCATTATGGAAATAAGATATAGCATGTATTTAATATTAAAACCTTTTTTCCCTCTCAAAAAATAATTAAACCTTTTCTCCAAAATAAAAAAATAAAAAAATAAAAAAATAAAAATTAAATTACAAATCTGAAAACGTGAAAACGTGAAACTCTCACACAAAAATCTCAAACCCTCAAACTCTCACAGAGACTCCGCCGCTGAAGCTTCGCCATCTCCGCAACTCCTCCGTCTTCCGTCCGTCGTCTGCGCAACTCCGCTGAAGCTTCGCCGGTGGTCGTTTGCTCTTCCTTTCCTCCACAAATTAAAGGTCCCAAAACCAAAATCTCTAAAAGTACTTAATTACTAAACCCTAGATTTTGGGTTCCCCCCAATTTTTGTAGATTTTTTCAGACTTTCAGATATATGTGTTAATATGTGTATGATGAGTTGGGTCTATCTATTGTGCATAGGAAGTGCTTTTAATTAGGCAATATCAAAAGTTATTGACACCGAATGTATTTCCCTTAGTGGCCAGAAATTAATGCAACTTGTAGCTTTGTTTTCTATATTTGTTGGCGTGTTGGATTGATGATCTTGAGAGGCAGAGGAGCTTAGATTGGATGTTCTTATTCTGAATGTTTTGTTGTTCAAATGTCTGGTTTTCATTTAAATTTGTTTTATATGTTCTCTCTGAATGTTTCCATACTTTATGTTCCCATACGCTATGTCTGGTTTTCATTTAAACTTGTTTTATCTTTTTCTTTGTTTTTTTTCTTGTTTTTTTAGTTTACTAAAGAATTTTCAAACAATAATTCTTTTAGAACAAGATATTCTGCAAGGTTACCATCACTGTAAAGGAAGAAGGTTCAATGATTCAAAGTACTTGGACTAAGTATAGTAATAATTTTGAACTTTAATATAAGTAGTTGATATGCATTATACCTTTGGTGGTCAAAAACTTCGAAAATGGTGATAACTAGTATTAATACTTAGAAAGATGTTACAAAGTTTCATTTTTAGTGTTGAGTGGTTGAAAGTGCCTAATTCTTATCTTTGTTATAATCATAGTTTTTGGGCAGATATTTTTACCTCAATTCCTCTTATGAGTTAATTAGCACTTGGTTAAATATTTTAAAAAATAAAATTCAAACAGAAATCAATGTACTTGTAGTTAGCCTGAACTCGAATTTAATTGGAACATCACTCTTTTTGTCTTTGGGGGCACAACAGAGGTTATTCTTACATTACTTTTAAATAAAAAGAATTTTTTCTCATGTTATAATTTGGTCAAAACTCTTTGCCTATATATAGAAAAGTTAAATTCACATCAAGCATCGAAAAAGCTAAATCATGCTCTTTTTGTGTTAAGGAAATAAAACTGAAATGCATAAGGTGGAAAAATGCCCTTCACATTCATCCTAGGTAGTAAAAAATTATGCATGCATCTTTGAGTGTGTGAACACAGACAAAATGTAAGTTAAATAATGAAAGAGTACAAGATCTTGGAATCAAGTGATTGCACATTCTCTTATCTTTGTGCAGACACTCTGGAGTTCAACCAGTACATTCGTGGGTCCCGCTGGAGAAGAAAGACTATTTTGAGCAGGTTAGAAAATTTCGTCATAGTTTTTTCTGATTGATTTAGAACTGGAAGTGAACATTTGCTATGGATATTTGCTTGTTCATTTATGTTGATTATTTTCTATGTTATGATTGCAATTGCTCCCTTACATTTAACACATAATATAATCAACCCTGAAGGGTTTATTTGTAATTTTCAAACATATTTGGATTTTTGTAATTATCCAAAACCTAATGGGTAGTTTATGTAATTATCTAAAACATATTTCAGGTTAATTACTAGTTTTAGGCTTTTAACTACTAGTTTCTTCAGTAGGCAAATATAATTTGCTGATTATTTTGGATGTTATGATTGTTGTTACAGATATGAAGGATCCCTAGATATGAAGGATCCCTGAAGGATCCCGGATGTCTCAGACTGCAGCTGAGTGCCTAAGAGAGGAGGGAAGAGTTGAGGGTCAAGCTGAGGCACACCAAAAGTTGGATGAATATATAGCTCGGACGAGCACCCTCGGCATGGGTGGAGTGGATGATGGGAAAATGAGCACCTCTCATATTCTCCCCCCGACCTACCTACTCCCCGAGGCCCACAGACTGATGGTGATGGTGATGGTGATGGTGATGCGAGTCTTAGTGAGGATTAGACTATTATATTTTAGTGATGTGTCTCTTGTGGTTGGATTATATGGATGTGTTTGATTTTGGATTGTTTGTGTTGGTTTTTAGATGTTACAAAAGATTTTTTATGTTTATGTTGAATTGTTTTATGTTATTTTGATACTTTGTTTGGTATGATTTTGGATGTTGGATGTTGGATGTTGAATTTGGATGTTGGATGTGAATTTTGGTTGTTGGATGTTGGGTAGTGTTTGTCAATTTGTACTATTTTTTTGTGAAATTTTAATGGATGATGTTAGAATTGTTATTTGTAAAACAGGAAATGGCTAATTAAAAAAAAATCACAAAAAAATATTTATAATTTTTTTTAAAATTTCCGTCGGTATTCCGTCGGTAAAAGTTTTTGACAAATCCGTCGGCATTCCGTCGGCGCAATTCTGTCGGCGATTCGTCGGTATTTGTCTGTCGGCGATCTGTCGGAGATAATCCGTAGGCATTCCGTCGGGCATATATCCGTCGGGAATCCGTCAGTGATAATTTTGTCGGCATTCCGTCGGCATTCTGTTATTACTGGGCGCCTTAAATTCCCGACGGATATTATTTACCGACACAAATTCCGTCGGCCTCTTGTCGGCATTGTGTTATAAAGTTCTGTTGTTGATCCGTCGGAAATCCATCGGTAATTTACCGACGGATTACTTTTTCTGTCGGTAAATTTTTACCGACAAGCGTTTTGCCGATGGAAAAATCCGTCGGGATTCCGTCGCGGATCCGTCGGTAAAAGGGATTTACCGACGGATTTTTCCGTCGGTAAAATTTCAATTTCTTGTAGTGGTCGACCATCTCCCTCTCATAAATACAGTCCACCCGACCTTCTCAAAAAGTCGCCAGACATCATCGTGTATCCCAAGGAGTTGGGTACACTCGTCATCAGCATATCGTGTAGGGTTCATGGGATGGGTGACCAACCTGTTCCATCTCTACAAGGCGACATCCTCAGTGAGTACTACCCCGTATGTGTGGGGCTATCCAGATGAACGTTATGTGGTGCTCTCTCCCTTTGGAGTCTTCTTCTATATGCCATTGTCACTTGTTTTGAGTTTGTACCTAGCAAAAACATATGCGAGATTTCGAATAAACCAAGTACAAACAAGAATATGATGAATTCATGTCTAATATTTCCTATCCATAAAGCGCATAGTGTCTCATCCCTACAATTTTTCAATCAAGAATTAAGTCCCATACTTCAACATCCAAATAATTGTAGAGAATCAAAGTCCTAACACCTTATATATCAATGCTCATTCAATAATCATCAACAATTCAACCAAATATTCACTAATCCAAGATGCCGTCAAGGTATTCGATAAAATGTCTCATAGAAAAATTCAAGTAAAACATGACAAATCTATCACAGAATGCTCCATAAATCAATCCTCAATACTAATTCTACAAGAAATTCAAAAGAAAACGTGTAATTCTTAACGAAAATCCCAAGAATTCGCAAGATGGAAGAATTGAAAGCCTAGGTGCTTCTCTCCAACCAAACTTCAACCAAATGCAAAAGTTATGCAAAATTCGTGTGTGGTAAAGTGAAGGTGTTGGATTATGCATGAAAAGTGAGTGAAAATTCAAACTTTAGGCAATTTAGGGAGAAAGGGCGTGAAATTTTGCTGCTTAGGGCTGAAGGTTTTTGTGAAAACTGAGAAAACAGAAGCCCATACGCACGGGCCGTGCGCTATCGCATGACCCGCCCGTGCGTTGATGCGAAACAAACTCAAAACTTATGCAATTTCACACGGGCAGCCCGTGCGCGGGCTATGTGTATGTGCACGGGCTGCCCCTGTATCAATGCGACGTCTTTTCTCCAGTTTTTTTTTATATAAGAAAACAAGTCAATCCTATCTAAGTAAAGGAAAAACGAAAAGGAAAACAACAAACAATTGAGTTGCCCTTCAACAAGCTCTAAATTTAACGTCTATAGCTTCACGTCTGTATATCTCGATCACGGACCTCGCAAGGTGAGATATGCCACCTCCTCCTTTTGATCTCTATGAAAATAGTGCTTAATCCTCTAGCCATTCACCATAAATGTCTCACCATCTTGAGTCAATAATTCCACTACTCTTGGAGAATTTAACACTTTCTTAATTACAAACGGCCCCGACCACCAGATTTCAGTTTTCCGGGAAAAAGTTTAAGACGTGAGTTGTACAAGAGGACTTGTTCACCCGGTAAAAACTCTCTTTTCTTAATCATCCTGTCATGCCATCTTTTTGTGCGCTCCTTATAGATTCGGGAATTCTCGTAGGCTTCATCTCGAAACTCTTCCATCTCATTCAAATGTAGTAGCCTCTCTTCACCCGCTGTTTTGAAATCAAAATTTAACTTTCTTGCTGCCCAGAATGTCTTATGCTCTAACTCCACGGGCAAGTGACATGATTTCCCGAATACCAACTGATATGGAGATGTGCCCAAAGGTGTCTTGAATGTTGTCCGGTATGCCCATAAAGCATCATCTAACTTCATACCCCAATCCTTGCGATTTATGCTCACTGTCTTTTCTAGGATTTGTTTGATCTCGCGATTGGCTACTTCAGCTTGCCCATTTACTTACGGATGGTATGCCAATGCCACTTTGTGCCTAACCCCATACTTTGAAAGTAGATTGCTCATCAATTTATTCATTAAATGTGACCCCCATCGCTAATCAAAGCTCTCGGGGTTCCAAATTGAGTAAATATTTTTTTCTTTAGGAACCACATTACTACTTTTGCAT
This sequence comes from Rehmannia glutinosa, assembly GCA_016081115.2. Taxonomy (NCBI): domain Eukaryota; kingdom Viridiplantae; phylum Streptophyta; class Magnoliopsida; order Lamiales; family Orobanchaceae; genus Rehmannia; species Rehmannia glutinosa. Next base: position 1,219,792 of record JABTTQ020001721.1, on the reverse strand, counting down.
CATTCGTCCTGTGAAGAAGGAATCTCCTCTATCCATCGAGATACATACTCCACTTCAAGTAGAATATATTGATAGCCCGGAGATGATGGAAAGGGACCCATGAAGTCAATCCCTCACACATCGAAAATCTCAACTTCCATCACATTGGTCATAGGCATCTAGTGTCGTCTAGTGACGTTCCCCATCCGCTGGCATATGTCACACTACTGCACATACAAATAGCAATCATTATATAAAGTTGGCCAGTATAACCCACTCTGTAATACCTTAGCCGTAGTGCGTTATGGACCAAAGTGTCCCCAAGAGTTTGAAGAATGACACTGTTGTAGAACTCCCTCCCAATCTTCTTGAGGCACACATCTTCTCAGGATCATGCCTGCGCACCTGTTAAAGAGCAAGGGGTTGTCCCACATATAGAACTTGACATCATGGAGGAACTTCTTCTGATAAGAGGATAAATCTAGAGTCAAGGCTCCCGCTACCAAGTAATTAACGAAACCCGCATACCAAGGGAATTTCACTTGTGCTAATAAAAGCTGCTCATCGGGAAACTCTTCCTTGATCAAATCTGTACCCTATTTCTCATCCTTTTTATACTCAAGTCTAGATAAGCAATCTGCTACCACATTCTCACATCCCTTCATATCTCTAATCTCCACATCGAATTCTTGCAATAAGAGAATCCACCGAATTAGTCTCGGTTTGGCATCTTTCTTTTCAAAGAGATATTTGATCGTTGCATGGTCTGTGTGGACTATCGTCTTTGTTCCAATCAAGTAAGATTGGAACTTATCGAATGCGAAAACAATTGTCAGCATTTCTTTCTCAGTGATAGTGTAGTTCTGCTAGGCACTGTCTAATGTTCTACTCACGTAGTAGATGGCTCTGAATAACTTATCACTTTTCTGACCCAGAACAGCCCCTACTGCGAAATCACTAGCGTCATACATCAACTCAAAGGGTTGAATCCCATACGGAACTACGAGAATTGTTGTTGTCAACAACGCCTTCTTCAAAATTTCGAATGCCTTCAACAATCATCGGAAAAATTGATAGCACTATCTTTTTCTAACAATTGACTCAAAGGTTTAGTGATTTTAGAAAAGTCTCGAATGAATCTTCTGTAGAATCCGACGTGCCCCAAGAAACTTCTGATCGTTTTTTCATTTATCGGAGGTGGGAGTTTCTCAATTGCCACAATCTTCGCTTTGTCCACTTCTAAACCTGCAGAAGAAACTCGGTGGCTAAGTACAATGCCATCACGTACCATAAAATGGTACTTCTCCCAATTTAGAACAAGATTAGTCTCTTTGCATCTCTGTAAAACTAAAGAAAGATTGTGAAGGCAATGTTTAAAAGAATCTCCAAAGACAGAAAAATCATCATAAATACCTCCATAATTTTCTCTATAAGATCATGGAAAATAGCTATCATACAACGTTGGAAAGTCGCGGGTGCATTACATAGTCCAAATGGCATTATGCGGAATGCAAACGTACCATAGGGACATGTAAATGTCGTTTTCTCTTGGTCTTCCGGTGCAATCATGATTTGGTTTTACCCAGAATAACCATCCAGAAAATAGTAATAATCAAATCCCGCCAACGATCTAACATCATATCAATAAACGGGAGGGTAAAATTATCTTTACGAGTGGCATAATTTAATTTTCTATAATCAATATAAATATACCACCCTGTAACTATCCTAGTCGCGATTAACTCATCATTCTCATTTCTTACCATTGTCATCCTCCTTTCTTTGGTACCATTTGTACCGGACTCACCCAAGAACTGTCAGATATAGCATACACAATTCCAGTATCTAAATATTTTAAAACTTCTTTTCTAACAATCTCTTGCATAATATGGTTCAAACGTCTTTAATTTTGCACTGAAGGTTTATGCACATCTTCCATACGAATTTTATGCATGACAATCGATGGACTTATGCCTTTTAAATTAGATATCAACCAACCTAGTGCAGACTTATATTTTCTCAACACCCTAAGGAATTTATCAAGTTTAAAAGGGATGATACGATTATCGGATTCGTGTTGTTTGCCCCAAGGTAATGGCTTGAGTTCTAGGGTCGAATTAACCTATTCGGAGTCGCGCACGGGCTGCCCATGCTCAGACACACGGGCCATGTTTTCTTTGGTCTCTTTCGTCTCCTTCGATATTACACACGGCCGCTCAAATGCGTGGGCGCACGGGCCGTATGTGATTCGTCTTTTTCAGTATTTCCTTTGGCACCACGCACAGCCTGCTCGTGCGTGGACGTACGGGCCGTGCGTGGTTGCGAGCCTGACTACCCTAAGTCCTTTTTCATGTTTTCGCATATCGCATTTTTCTATAGTTCCTGCATATAATCTAGAGCACAAACATAGTCATACAAGTCTTGATTGTCGAAATCAAGCATTACACTTGACGTCGAACATGAATGGATAAAACCAAACTATAAATCATCCTGAGAAAATGTATGATCTACGTAATCATCAATGCAAGAATCAACTATGTCTAAGAAATTACAGTTCCCAACACTAGTATGAATTTCCATGGCCTTACAGATAGAAAATAAAACATGATCATCATTAACCCGTAATGTTAGTTCTCCCTTCTGCACGTCTATCAAGGCCTTCCCGGTAGCTAGGAATGGACGCCCAAGTATTAGAGGGACGTCGCAGTCTTCCTCCATTTCTAGTACTAAGAAATCAATAGGGAATATGAATTTGTCGACTTTCACGAGCACATCCTCGATGATTCCCTTAGGATAAATGAGTGATCAATCCACGAGTTGTAAAGTAACCGTGGATGGCTTCACTTCTCCTAATCTAAGTTTCTTGAAAATGGACAAGGGCATTAAGTTATACTTGCTCTTAGATCACAAAGTGCTTTATTAAAGAAAACACCACCAATTGCACAAGGGATAGTGAAACTCCCCGGATCTTTAAGTTTCTGTGGGTTTCATTGAATTATGGCACTGCATTCCTCCGTCAGATTAATTGTATCGAAACCTATCATCTTTCGCTTCTTTGACATCACATCCTTTAGAAGTTTCGCATAATTGGTCATTTGCTCCAATGCGTTTGCAAAAGGTATGTTAATATGCAGTTTCTTAAATATATCAAGGAATTTTGCAAATTGAGCATCTAGCTTTTTCTTTTGAAATTGTTGAGGAAAAGGAAGGGGAGTAGTAAGTTTAGAAAAATCAAAGTTAGAAGAATACTTAAGCTTCTCAGCCCCTTTTTGTTCATCAATATGTCCCTCGGTTCTTTCCTTGACCTCAACCTTGCCATTTGCTACCGTGTATGCATCTCCAGAATTAATAATCCCCTGATCGACACCACACACGTGGTTGTGAGTGCTCAACGTTTTCCGGAATATTCGGCCCCTCGTACTCTGTACCACTCCTTAGACGAATGGCTTTACACTGCTCCTTCAGATTGACCTTATTGGTACTCGGAAATTGGCCTTTCTGATGTTGTCCACCAACGATCGTAACTAATTGGCCAATCTGGGTTTCAAGATTTTTCATTTGTGAGCCTATGGTGTTAGCCAATTGAGTGACATGTGTCTCAATTTTTTCCAGCTTAGCCTCATTCTTGCTAAATCGGTTTCTAGTTTCATTCATGAATGAACTTGTCTCACTCATAAATGAAGTAAGAACATCTTCAATTGATGGCTTTGCCTATACATTAATGACACCGTTTGTCACACTAAACCCCGGTGGTGGTTGCATCACGTTCTTCGTATTCGCATAGGAGAAATTTTCATGATTTCTCACACCCGGATGATAATGGGTTGGAGTCGAATTATTCTGGTAATTGTTAAAATTCCGGTTATTGACATAATTAGATTCCTCCATAGGATCTTGAGGAACTCCCCCATTATTTACACCCGTGTTTACTTCAGCCCTTTTGTTACACTTATCTGATTAGTCAACATTGTCATTTGAGCCGTCAATGCTTTGATTGGGTCCGAATCAGAGACTTCGGCTACCCTTTTCACATTTGTCCTCTCGAAGGGCCACTGATAACTATTCATTTCCATGTCTTCAAGCAAGTTGAATGCATCCTTTTGTAACCCTAAACACTCAAATGTTATCCCATTTTCTCCATTTCAAACCCTAACAACCGAAAATTCTCTCCCAAATACCTCAACCCATCTCCAAATTTCCTCAAATTTATCTTCAAATCTTCAAACAAAAACACAAATTCTTCATCATTTCAAGAAACTCATCACAAAATTCTTCCAATTTCTCAACTTTACCAAGTTCTCCTTCAAGTTTGGAGTTTTTCAATCTTCAAATTTCAGGTTTTAATAACTTCAAAACTTCATTTATGGCTTCTAGAGAAGGAGAGAGAGGAACTAAGAGAAACATAAGGAAGAGAATGGAATAAAATCTCGAACCCGAGTATGAGGTGAACAACCCAGAATATTACAATATCGTTCTCACGGATGAAACACACCGGGCTAGGTGGGAGGTACTCATATCTAGATTATAATTTCAACAAGGTACCCCGATGAACCTACTCTTACTAATTTGTGTATGTTGGATGACTTTCATCCTTGTGTGGGCATAATGATTGGCATTAATTGTTAAATAGAAATTGGACTACCTATGTGGTTTATAGGCTTGAACTTTTGATCACGTTTGAATTGGTAGTCCGAAAAAGAAATTTGATGGGCATTCAGTTTAGATTATCCAATGAGTCGAGAGAGTTATCTATTGATGATTTGAATGCAATTTATAGAACTCCAACTTATGGGATTGAAGAGCATGGATATGCTCGAATTTTTGAAAGAGATTACGGGAAAAATAATATATATATCGGGTACCTCTAAGGCGTCTAGCATTTGGAACCCCGTTTTTTGCTATGTGCAACATACATTAGCAGAAATGGTGTTCGCGCGGGAAGATAGAGAAAGGGTCATTCAGGTTGATGAGTTGTTTATTCTTTGGTGTATGTTTGGGGGACGGAGGTGTTACCTAACATCGTGGTGTTTATAGCTAGACAGTTTGACAGAGTGAGGAAGCAGGAAATGGGGGATTTGTATTGGTGGGCTAATTACTCCTACAGCTGAGTATTTTAATGTTAGTTTTGAGGGGTATGCGCGAGCCGATCAGGGGGGAAATAGATTGATGTGACAGTTTTATCTCGCAATGAAGATGATTCAATATGATGGGCCTGATCATTAATTGGTTCGTGCGGATAAAACCAAAATTCGGCTCCCAAACCCCGACGCTACTCCAATAAAATAGGAATAATTGGTTGATGAGGGGTTATCAAAGGACTGATGCTCAAGAGGAGAAAGATGAGCCTAGGCAGCGGGCAGATAGGCCGAAATCCTTTAAAGAAGGGGATAATCAGCAATGGAATTTCAGTGATAGGCTTGAAAGAGTGGAAGTCAATGGGTACCTTGATGGATGATACTTATCAATTATCTGCTACAATTGATGAGTATCATACTTAGTACTTATAGTGATTTGACGCCATCACTCAGCAGCAACAGCAGAAGTACGAGATGATGTCTCGTATGGATCAGTGGCACATCTCACAGGGCCACTACCCTCCACCTCCATCACCACAGTGAGTTTGTAATTACTTTTTACGTATTCCTCTTTCTTTTGATAATTTCCTCACATGTTCGGGATGAAACATATTTTAAGTTGGGGGAGGGGTTGTCAAGAATGTGCAAATAAGTATTGTTGCATTTTTGCATTGCATTTAGGATTGCATGTAAAGCATATAAAATTTGTATTAAAAAATCAATTTTTTTTTGTTTTTGTTCTATTTTAGCACGTTTATCATTTTACATTTGATGTTTTTGTGTGATTTAAGATTAAAAATTCGAAAAAATAAAGTTTCCGATGATTTTACTATGAACACTTGGTTTCATGAAACGAAGTATTTGGTGAAATATGTGATGAACTGTTGAGAAGATATATTTTGCATGTTTGGCATTGATTGAAAAAATTGGTTATTTGAGCATGATGCGAAAAATAAGCCTGTGAGCTTTTGTTCTTTTAACTATTTTCATATTGTGCAGTCTTATATTTTTTTTGAGCGTGTCATTCATGATTGTTAGAACTCTAGAACTTGCAATGATATCTTTATGGAAACCACATGTGTGTGCAATTTTTAAAGATGATTTAAGGTCATTTTTGTTTTAGCCTACTTAGCCTAAAAACCCTACTTATGAAGTCATGATTCCCTAGTTAGCCATTTTGAGCCTAAACTTTTTATTATTAGCCATATTTTGAGCTTTGAACTTAAAAATAATCCCTAAAACTTGAGCTTATAGAGATGTTTATTTTGAGGGAGATGTGGTGAAATCTTGAAAAAAGAAGAGTATTGGCAAAAATAAGGGATGAGCAGTGAATAGGTGAAAAAGAATGACAAAGCTCGAAAAAAGAAAGCAAATTCATGATTGAAAAAGAACAAAGAAAAAACTCGAGCAAGAAAAAGAAAGAAAAAAAATTCTGAAAATATTAAAAGCTTAAGGCAAAAGTCATAAGAATAAAAAGGATGGAAAAAAGGGTTGAGTATGAGATGAAAAAGGAAATAATTTGAAAGAATAATTTTTATGATGAAATTGGATTGGTGAGTTGAAAGTTTGTGTTCTTTAAATTCTATTTATTCAAGTCAAGTCACTTAATCCAAAATTTTCATACCCTTACTAAAGAGCCTACATTACAATCAAATGAAAAGTCCGTTTTGATTCTTAAATTGGGCATACTTGGTGGTAGAGATGTTAGACGATTTGCAAGCCTATGGTAATTCTACGTCGTTGAATTGATTTGAGTGTTTACATGTCCTATCTACTTTGAGAGTTGAGTGATATATTATTTCTTGTAAGTCGCGATATCGAATACCTGGATGAGTATTAATTATGTTGAATTAGTAATTGATGACTTTTTGATGATAAATTGCATGTTTGCTAGAGTATGGATTTGATTGAGATTAAGTGTTTATAGTATTCTCTTGTATTCTATTTACCCCGTATGATTATTTTTCTTAGTTTGCTCGAGGACGAGCAATGGTTTAAGTTTGGGGTATACGTGTAAAATATATATGCATTTAAGGACTTAAAATGATATATAATTGATGTATTTGCACGCATTTTTGGTGTATTTTACTTGGTTTTCTTAGAAGGCCATGATACTACGTATTCTTGTAACTTTTTACAGGAAATTAAGCTTAAATGAAAAGAAATCAATTAGAAGGCCCGGACAAGATTGAAGAATGCAAAGACATGATCGAATACACGAAGAAAATGGAGAAAAACAAGTCACACAAATGTATTCATGTGAATCTCACACGACCGTGTGAGTTGCTTCCGTGTGTTTTTACACGTTCTTGTGTCTTGTTCGAGGATAGAATTTCAGAGACACATCGCACGACTATACCGTGTGGAAGCACACGACCGTGTGGTTTGTTCAAAGCAAAAACAGAGACCAAAACAAGTTACACGACCTAGCCGTGTGGATTGCACACGGCCGTGCGAATGATTTTTCGTCTGATTTTTTATTTCTTTCCCCGTCAAAACTCTACAAGTGATCTCTTAAAGTACCTATATAAAGGGACCAATGCTTTGGACGATTTTCATACTTCATACACTACACATCAAAATACATTAGTATTATCACAAATCTATAGTCTTCTGAGAGAGGAGGACAAATCTAGGAAGAACACCACAAGACCTTTAACATCTACGGAAACACAAGAGTTCGAAGGCATGGAGAGAAAATCCATCCTGACAAGAATAGTTCTTTCATTTTTAGTTTAGATCTCTTGTTTGTACTTAAACGATGTCAAACTATTTGATTTCAACTTTGTCTATGAATTTGTTATCACATATGTTGGGCTAACGTGGGGGACAAACTTACCAGGACAGACTGTTTGCTCTTGAGGAAAGCATGCGACAAAGACCGGACGATTTCAAAGACCATGATGATTTCCGGCAGTACCGGGATGATTTTCGGCATCACCAGGATGAGTTCCGTACTTTCCAAACAGAGCAAGAGTAGAGGTATCAGGCCCAGGAGCAGCGGGAATTGGAGATGTTGCAGATGATGCATCAAGTACAAATGTGGCACATCTCCCAGGGCCACTTTCCGCCGCCACCCCCATAGTGAGACCGGTCCATTCCACACTTTTCTTTGAAATTCTATCTTCTCTTCTATGCGCTATAATTTCATTCAAGTTTGGGGGGGAGAGGTAGTATTTTAATTGAAGGGTGTGGCGATTTTTTCATTCATATAGTTGCATGTAGAGCATATAGGTTGCATTGCTTTAGATTCTTATTTTTTATTTTAGCACGTTTATTGCTTTCATAGGTTTTTAGGGAGTGAGTTGACCGCTATTGTGTGCTTGTTGTGATCTTGAGAGCATTTGTTGAACATTTTATGTTGTTTTGAATTGGGTGTTGAGCGTGAGTTGATCGGGTTGAGAATAGATGATATGGAGCATGTGAATATTGAAATCATGGTTGATATGCTTTGAATTACGCAATTGCAAGCATGTGAGCTTTTTGAGCCTTTACTGCTTTCATTATATGCAGTCTTGTTGTTGATTGAGAGTGTCATTCATGTTGATATGAATTCTAGAACTTACTTTGGTATCTCTGTCAAAGTCACATGTTGTATGCAATTTATGAAGATGATTTTAGGCCATTTTTGTTAAGTTTTTCAAGTCTTTTGCCTACCTAATGATTTAATTTCCATAGTTAGCCAATTTGAGCCCATTGCCTGATTTTTTTGATAGCCACAATTCAAGCCGTAACTTGACATATCTGTTATCCTAAGCTTGAGCGTATAGCATTGAGTAAGGGATTGAATAAAGTTGAATAGGAAGATATCGAAAAGTTAGATAATCGTGTGCATGTTGGATGTTGGGAATATAAGAAGAAAAGGAGGAAAAGGGAGGATAAAGGGTCGGAAAAAAATAATAATCAGTTGAAACTGATAGAAAATTTTGAAAAAAAACATCGACTGCATAAGTGAGTTGGCCTTAATTGTATTTATAGGCAGAGGATTATGATGCAAAGAGAAAGAGAGTAGATTGTATGAAAACAAAAAGGGAGAAAAGAGATGTAATAAGAATAAGAGGTGATTGGGGGTGCATATTTGATTTGAATGAGAATAGTTGATTGAGAAAAAGATGTGCTTACCAATCTATACACTTGAGTTTGAGTCACTTTCTCCATATTTCCCTACCTTAACCAAAGAGCCTTCATTACAACCAAAAGCAAAGTCCTTTTTGATTTATGAATTGTATAATCGAGCTGTGGAGATGTGAGACGATTTGCAAGCCTATGGTAATTCTTCAACATTGACATGATTTGAGCGAATATACATCCCTTATTATTCTAGAGAGGAGAGTATACACTTTATCCATGAGAGGCGTGATTTAAAGTATTTACCATGGTTTTAATTGACTTGTGCTCTATGTTAGATATTCGAAACTTGGTTGATTTGTTGCTTGGCGTCTAGGGATAAATGACATGAATTGTGATGCGTTGTTCTTGAGTTGCTCTTCATTACCCCATTTGTGTTTTGTATTGTTTATAAAGTGTTGATCGGGACTGTCAACAGTTTAAGTTTGGGGGTTTGATTGATATGTGTTTTGCATGTATTTTGGGCTTAATTGTAGCTAGAATCAGTTGCTACGCATGCATTACATGAATAAAAAGGGATTTATTTCTGTTTTGTGGAAAAGATATTACGCTTTGCTCATTTTGTAGAAATTTGTTGATAATTGTAGCATTTTGGCAATAATTCAGAGCATTGCGGTAAAGAACCGCCGATACTTGAAGTAACGTATGAAGTTTGGAGTTGAATCGGGAAGAAGTCAGACGAACCGGGCGAGAAATGGAAGGAAACGAACAAGTATCAAGTCCAGCAGGTGCGCACGGGTAGGGTGTGCGTCCCTAGCACGACCCGTGCGTCCTTCAGTAAAAGTTGAATTCTTGCGGCACCTAGCACAGGCTGGGCGTGCGCTAGGCGCACGCCCGCAAGGCCTGTGGGGAAAAATAGAGTTTGACAGATTTGAACTAGGTCTGGACCCGAACGAAGTACAAATAGAGACGGGGTGGCCATAAACAAGGACACACTGATTTTTGCCCTAGAAATCATAGAAAAGAGCAACTTTCCACCGGAGAATTGGAGAGATTGATCGAGGTCGCAACCACACGCTTGAGGATTGAAGATAGATCGAGAGATCATCAACATCCCTGAGTTTACTCTTTCCATCGTATCATTTACTTTCGATTAGTTAGATATGAACTTGAATAATTTGTCTATGGATTATTTATTTTCTATGTCTAGCTAAACTTCTTGTGATTCCCGGGTTTGGGAGTAGATTAATGGATACTTTTATTTGATGATTATTTGCAATTGAAGTTACTGTTTTCCAACCCTATTCGAGTACTTTGTTTTAATTCTTGTTTTATCAAAAAGCTATTGGTTTAACTTGCTATGATGTATTGATTCATAATTCGAAAGATGAGTTTCAATACTAGATCTGTGAGTACTTGACATGAATACTTGCAAGATTGAGAAGTCTGTGAATATTTGTGAGGATATTTAATCTTTTGTGCTTTTTGGAGTTGGATATCTCATGTTGAGTAGAGATGCTATCATAGATATTCCAATCAACGTTTTTACATGCATCTCGAGAGAAATGGTAAATTACTTTTGTGATTGTTCTATAGGGAAGAATACGAATAACTTTGGTTTGATTAATCTGATAATAAAAGGGGATATTAACTGAAACCATAGCCCTGGAATCCATGCATCTCCTTGATCTTTCAATCAATCTTTACTTTGTCTTTTTATGCTAAATTCTTGTCTTAGTTTTACAAAACCAAATCACTCAATTCCGATCGTCTGGATAAAAATAAGGTTATTCTAATCCCAAACTTAGTATATTAATTTATTGGTCCCTGTGGATTCGACCTTGCTAACCTATTCTATAAACTGCACCATACACTTACAGTGAAGCTAAAAATATGGCGAACAATTCTAGGGCATAATCAAAATTGTGGATTCATATTAAATCTATATTGATTGTTTTCTTAATTGATTTATGTGTTATATTATATGGCTTTGAATGCTTAATTCTTGTAGATTATCTAATCAATAATTTATATATTATATTTATTAGTACATAATCCGAAGGTGAGTTCTAACAAACGAAAATCGAGTTCAGACATAAACGAGTGTAACGTGTCGAGTGACCTACAACTGTTTGTGTGGAGTACTTCAATTCAATGATCTTTTAGGAGTTAATAATAGTTGCAACGTATGGGGAGATCTACAATTGTTATTAATCAATTGTTTATGCACCACCCGGGAGGGGGAATAAACTAATTTAGGAATTGGACCCGTAAAAACACATGTATTGGTTTTGATAAGAATTAAATGGATTTAATATTTCATATTTGTTGAAAAGACTTGCGGAGTTCGGGTTTTCATAAACTTACATCTTTTATTTTTATTTGTTTAGATTAGATAATAATTTCTTGATTTTCGGTCGCTTTAATAAAATTGGAATATGATGTTATTATACCCTAATGGTGCGTATTCAATCTTTGGGGAGTACGACCTTACTTGCCATTATTCTATAAACTACGATGTACACTTGCAGTATAGTGAAAAGAATTTCTCGACCAATTATATATGTTCGAGTTTAAAATTTTAGATTTATATATATATAATATTTAATTTTTGACTTGTAGTCCGATAGTGGCTCGTTTAGCCCGAAACCTGCTAGGCACGTTAGAGTTATATTCCAATGTTGTCGGACCGTGTAATAGAGGCCCATTTAGCCCGAAGGCCGTTAGGGGTGGTCCCAAACCGCTAGGATCAACCCGATTAACATGTATATCTCTAATATTTCTGTAATTACATTTCATTAGACAACATCTTCAAAAATTTCGATTTTTTCACATATTTATAATATTAAAAAAATGCCTTAAAAATTGGAATCGAATTATAGTCTAGTAGTTAAATACTCTCGTGCTCAGGCTCAAAGTCCGGGGTTCGAATCCACCAACCCCTCCCTACCATTACTTGTACTTAACAAAAGGCCTTAAAAGTTACAATAAATGAGGCCATGAGAAACCACCAACAACTATAAGAAAACAACATTTAGATTGTTTGTCCATGAAACCACCAACCAAAGAATATTTATATTCAATACATCCCTCATCCTCAGGTCAATGGTTCAAAATAAATGTAAAGATTTGATCATTTGAAGAGCCTTCCAGAAATTGCAATGGCCAAGTTGTCAGTGAAGACGATGAGCATTAATTAAAGTAGGGAAAATTAGAAAATTGGTCCTATAAGTTGGCTTATTCAGACTTTTGGTCCTCTAAGTTGGCCCGTTTGAAAATTAGTCCTTTAAGTTATGAAATTTCAGACTTTTGGTCCTCTAAGTTGGCCTATTTGAAAATTAGTCCTCTAAGTTATGAAATTTCAGAAATTTCGTCCGATTTTCACCGGAAATTTTTCAATCCAACGGAAATTATTGACTAGGATCTAAAATGACGTCGGACAAGCACAATTCTCTTTCAAGAGTATGCAAAACATCACCGTTGGATTGAAAAATTTCCGGTGAAAATCGGACGAAATTTCAAATTTCATAACTTAGAGGACTAATTTTCAAACAGCCCAACTTAGAGACCAAAAGTCAAATTTCATAACTTAGAGACTAATTTTCAAACAGTAACTTAGAGACCAAAAAGTGCGCCAATTTATAGACCAATTTTCTAATTTTCCCATTAAAGTAAAAGGTTCTTTAATGAAGAGAGAGCTTTTAACTTCCTTTCAAGGCAACATCAGAGTACCCATTGACTCGTGCTTCACTTGTATTTATTTCTCATAATGAGCCCAAAATGCCCGGCCAAGAAAAATATTGCAATATTGTCTTCAAATGAACCCCACTGTCTTGGTAATTGAAAGCCACAGCACAGGACTCCATATTTAGTCCAATCTTCAAGATCCATTTGTTCATTTTTATACACTCTTTAAAAGCACAACTACCTATAAACCAAACCCCATTTTTGTAACTTAAAAAATACCAAAATTTCCACTCTACTTTGCAGTTCCAAGGATAACAAACATTAAGAAAAGGATAATTAATACTACTTTTAGGAAAAGCAACCCCCACCACACACCAATCCTTCTATACACAAACTTTGAAGGATTAATTACAAAAAATACCCGCAATTTAGTCTATTTACAGAAAGACCCCACTATCTTTCAAAATTACAATTTTTTAAGGAAATACAAACCTTCTTGTCTCTGTAATGTCTTTAATGGAAATTTGTAATTTTGAAAGATAATTGAGCTTTTATGTAATTAGGTCAAAATTCAAGGGATGATTTTGTAATTATCCCAACTTTGAGAGCACATCACATTGAAGTTAAAACTAAAACCCAAAACCCACCACTAAATAAAATACATAAGGGCAAAAGAGAAAACCAACACAAAACACCCAATTGAAAGAAACTAAAGACAGAAAAGCTAAGAACATTCCCATGTCTACTAAGAAATCACCCCTCAAATGCTTAGAAGATCTGGTGGTGGTGGTGAAGTAGGAGACTCTAAACTGGTTGTTGGAGGAGGCGAGGCGGCAGCGGCCGAATCTCCCACCTTGCCACCAGGCGGCTTGGGAAGTTCGGTTAGAATCTGAACCACTTCGCGCATTGTGGGCCGTTCGACTGCCTGTTCTTCCACACAAAGCATTGCGACGTAGAAAACATGCATCACTTCATGAAGTGGGACGGTCGGGAGTCTCGGGTCGAGTACCTTGAGTACTCCTTTAATGCCGTCCGTCATTTTCCGAACCCATTGGACGATATCAACACCATCGCCAAACTCTCCGACCGGCTTTCTGCCGGTGACAAGTTCTAAGAGAACTACACCGAAGCTGTATACATCGCTCTTTTCATCGACCTTGAGGGTGTACGCATATTCTGCGGAAAGAGATGATAATTAATCAATCAAACTTAACAAACATTAATATGTGCGGGTTAATTATACTAAACCCCTTAACTATACGAGTTATTGCACTTTGCCCCCTTAACATTTTCGGGACATGAACTTAACATTTTTTGTACTCTTTACTTCCTCTACAGGGTATCGTGTGAGGAAAACACTAAGTTCAGGGGGTAAAGTATAATTTATACTAAATGTATTGGGTAAGTACAGACAGATGATGAATGAAATTAATCAGATAGAAACTCAAGTGTACGAGTAAAGTTGTTAGCTATGGATATGCTATTCAATCTGAAGTTTCTACCCAATAAGTACCAAAGTCGTCTCACTATCATTTTCATGCTGACCACATTTAATAAGAAACGCCTATCATTGGTATTCATTTCCAACTAATATCCAATGGTAGTTGAATGCTAATAACAAAATGCGATACTATTTATATTAAAATTCAGACTCAGCACCTTAATTGGTAAGTACGCATGCAATTCAATTCAAAATGCGATACTATTTATACTAATAACAAATGAATTGCTACTAGATATCTTCCCTCAAAACATAAACCAGTCAAAAGTCAGATTAAATAGCATAAAAAGATCATTATCTCCAAAAACATCAGATTTAAAATAATCAACAAATTGCAAAATCGAAATAGAGATTCAAAATTACCTGGAGCAATATATCCATAAGAACCAGCAATAGCTGACATGCACTCCGATGTCCCTGAATCTTGCAAGAACTTCGCGAGTCCAAAATCAGCAACATGAGCTTCAAAACCCGAATCCAAGAGAATATTGTTCGATTTAACATCACGATGAACGATCAACGGTGAGCAATCATGATGAAGATAACAAAGACCCTTTGCAGACTCCACAGCAATCTTATACCTAGTATCCCAATGCAAATGGCCTCCTTTCTTGCCATGAAGCATCTCCCCTAAACTACCATTAGGCATATATTCATAAACCAAAAGATTCGTCTCATGATTCGAACAAAAACCCAATAATCTAACAATGTGCCTATGCCTAATCCTGCCCAGAGTCTGTATCTCAGCATTAAACCCGTGATCATGCGAAGAGCCTCTGCTCATAACCGGCAATCTTTTCACCGCCACTTGTTCGCCACTCGGCATGATCCCCTTGTAAACAATACCAGCACCTCCTTTTCCAATAATATTATCCTCTTTAAGACTATCAAGAACATCATCACAGGTAAAATCCAATCTTTGGAAAGCGGTAAGCTTCCAAGCACGAGCGTCGCTAGCTTTTTTCAGCGATCGCGCTTTAATAATCGCGGCAACAGCAAAGACAATCGAACAAACTAACAATCCGATTACGAGCAAAAGTTTCATTGAAGGAGTGAAAGTGCTTTTCTCATGTGGCTTTTCAGCCCCATTGGCAATGCCCTCTTTGCAAGGCCCCAAATATGGGCCGCATAGATTGGGATTGCCTAAAAACGAAGTGTAATTGAAATAACTGAACTGACCACTCCCAGGAACTAAACCGGAAAAATTGTTATACGAAAAATCAACAGAAGTTAAACTCTGCATTGCAGAAATTGTAGAAGGAATGCTACCCACCAAATTATTTCTTGATAAATTCAAGTAGTTTAAAATCCTCATACCAGTGATCTCTGCCGGAATTTCACCGGAGAGATGATTCCGGCTGAGATCGACAAACGTCAACAGCTTACACCGGCTTATCTCCGGCGCAATGGGGCCTGAGAATTCGTTGTGACTGAAATCCAGCTTTGACAGCTGCTGTAATTTGCCTATTTCAGCTGGAATCCTCCCGGAAAACTTATTTCCGTCCAGCAAAAGCTTCTGAACACCGGCGGCGAAATTCCCAATACTCGGCGGCAAAGGCCCGGTTAGATGATTGTTGGAAAGACTAATTTGCCCCAGAGTTGTCGACAATCCATCTGTCTCAGGAAAAGCACCAGATAGAAGATTGTCTTGAAGCTCAACTTGAGTTAGCTTCGGCAACCTCAATAGCCCTCTTGGAATTGATCCGTTTAGATAATTTTCGCCCATTCGGACCCGACTCAGAGAATCGCACTGACCCAGTGATTCTGGAATCGGGCCGAATAGGAAGTTCCCAGAGTGATTAATGTGTGAAGATGATTACCGTTACAGAGATTTGGGGTAAATTTCCTGTCAATTTGTTGGAACTAACGTCTACTTCCTGCAATTTTCCGTTGGTACCTAAACTTTGAGGAATGCTTCCAGTAAAGTTGTTTTCCCATAACTGTAACACCTGCAACTCCGGCAACTCGCCAATAAAGTCCGGGATTGAGCCGGTAAACTTGTTTCTGAAAAGATTTAAGAGAGTTATGTTTTTAAGTTGGGCGAATGAGGGCGGTATTTCACCGGAAAGCATGTTGTTCGACAGATCCAGTGATTTCAAGCTCTTCAAGTTGCCGAGCTCCGGTGTTAAACCTCCCGAGAGTCCATTCACTTGGAGGAACAGAGTGTCGAGATTTTGCAATTTCCCGATTTCTGCAGGAATCTCGCCGGTGAGACCGCAGTTTGCTGCATCGAACCGCACCAGATTTGACAGATTTCCGATCTCCTTCGGTATTCCACCGGAGAATGTGTTGTAGTACCCAATATAAAGCTCCTTGAGTTGAGTTATGTTTCCGATCTCCGGCGGAATGGCTCCGGTGAGTTCATTTCCCGAAACGGCCAGGTATTCGAGATTAGGGAATGAGCCAAACTCCGGGGGGATTTCACCTGAGAAGAAGTTCCCGCCAAGATGCAAATGGCGGAGACTGGTGAGCAAATACGCTTGTGAAGGGAAGTCTCCGGTCATGTTATTGTTGTAAAGGTCGAGAACTTGGAGGTTTTTGAGGCGGTAGAGTTGTGTGGGGAAACTGAGGTTGAACGCATTGTTGGAGAGGTTGAGATACCGAATGTTGGGGATGTCGGAGATTGGGGGAGGGACGGGGCCAGAGAGGGAGTTACCGGCGGCGGAGAAGTTGACGAGAAAACGGAGGTGGCCCACGTCAGGTGACAGAATGCCGGTGAGACTGAGTTCCGAGATGTCGATAGCCGTCACGTGCCGCCGGTAGGGATCGCACGTGACTCCCCGCCACGTGCAGTGGCTGGTGGTGGCGTTCCACGACGCCAGGGCGGACTGCGGGTCATCGGTGATGGCGGCTTTTATGGATAGCAACGCGCGGAATTCCGGCATCCGGTTCGGCCTTGCGGCGGCGGAACGGCGATGGTGGAGATGGAAAATGAGGAAGAGAAGTAGGAGGAAACGCATTTTCCGTGTTTCCAGCTTTCCCTCGGTTTTTGTGTGTGTGTGTGTGTGTGTGGTGTGTGTTTTTCCCTACTACTGAGTGTAGCTTTTTGATTTGGAGAGGAGGAGAAAGAAGGAAAGTGAAACTGAAATGAAGAGGGGGAAAAAGTGTGAGCCCAAATTCTTTTCTTTTTTTTTTTTTTAAATTTTTCTAATATCTTTTTTTTTTCTTTGGATAACTTAGCTTGGAGAAGTAGATTGTATCCGCGGGAAATGCACGGACTGACCAATATTATTGGTAGAATCTGATGATTTACAACTAGGTCCTCCAACCTGAAAAATTGATCTCCCCTCGAATCCAGCTCACACGAACGATATTCAATATAAGTTCCTACTAGTGGTGTCAATTTCGGACCCGACACGAACCTCATATGAAATTAATGGGTATGAATGCAGGCTTCATAAATCATAGGTCCGAGTCGAAATCGGGTCGAACCCGAATAACCTGTCAATTAAACATGTTGAGTTCGGGATAACCTACTATGACACATTTAACTCGTTCAAATCGTTTGTGAATTTAAAATAAAACTATGTAAATAATCAATTGTAGGAAGAAACAAAAAAACAAGACATGTTTTTAAAACATAATTGTTAAAACTTTCTTAATTATGCATGTTATTATTAATTTGCATGTTTTTTTGTATGTTGTCATCAAAATATGATCAGTATATTATGTTATTTATGCAATTATGTTTTTATTTTGTATGTTGTGAATTGTGATATTTTTTATTGATTAAATAGAATGTCATTGTTGTTGATTTAAAAAATATTTATTCAGTTGAAACTATTAAATGTACATAAAAATAATTTTATTAAACGGTATGTCGGGTTTGTGTTACCTGTGCAATGAACAGGTCGGGTCCGGTTCAAGATTCTGACACAAAAATTTAAAGGGTTAGGTCAAGGTTAGCTTATTTTGACTCGCGAACCCGGATTCGTAAACCCGAACCCAACCCAAATTGACACCACTAGTTCCTACCATGTCCTTTACAAGTACGGAAATACCCCTATCTCCCTTTTTAAAAAAAGGATGAACCTCATCCCTGATGGCCACTACTGTTCTTGCCCTAGAACTTCGTGGGGGATCTGAAGCGCGGGTTATGCCTCAACTAGTCAGGGTCCTTGGACTACCGAAGACTGAGTCACCACACAAGAAGTTCTCCTCCGCCCTGTAAATCGTTACCAGAGGGATTCGAATAACCACACTGTGGGTGCCAGCAAGCAGACATCACGTCACCCAAAAGTCCTTTACAAGTTGAGCTATGTCCCGGGGGCCTATATCCCTTTTTCGCTTTTTGCTTTCTGGTTTGGGTGTTGAGGGTTGTTTGGGTATTGGAGTTTGGGAATCGGGAAAATAGGAAAAGGGAATCAAAAAACAGAAGAATTTGAATATTTGGTTGTAAAAATGTACGTATACCGTAGGAATCAGGGAAGATTTGAAAGGCCCCAATATTATTTATCTTTTAAAAAGTTTGTCAAGGGGAATAATCTTTTTCGGTGTCTTAAAAGTGTCATATTTTTGTAGTTTTGTTTTCGGATAAATGGGCTATTCTGACAACATTTAGATGGATTTGCTTGCTTTTTCTGCCCGGAAAAGAGAAAGTGAAGCATGGGAATTTTCCCTTTTTCGTCACTAAGCGAATTAGCAAGTTTATGTTTCTCAAAAAAAAAAAAAATTAGTAAGTTTATGGGTTATCCAAACGGAGTGTAAAGGTTGCATTTGCAATCAATTTTTCTTTTTTATAGTATAGATAAATCAAGGTATAAATGAATGGAATTGATATGAACCATTATTGTTGAAATTGTATGATTTTATGCAGCTCGAAAAAATAAATTGAAGTTAAATGACTTTTATTTCAATCGAATATGATTGGAGTGAATAGTTTGATCATTTTACACTTAATTATTCTTTTCACAACTTATTACATGTGGTCCAAACAACAAATGAACAACATTGAAGGAGTTTTTATAAAGTTAGTGTCGGATAGTTTGATTTTGTTTATGAACCATATGATATCAATATGTAAAAGTATGTTAAAGTAATTTCTCCTTCGTATGAAGGTTCTGTCAAGAAATGCATCAGGCGTAACTTTGTCACTTTGATTATTTTTGTGAATTTTTAGTGTTAACTAATTTTAGATAATTAATTGACATTATAAACTTCATACCACACACACCACATAGTGAGATAAAGTTCAGTTGATGATGATAATGACGACTTACTATACGAGCAAATTTCCAAACAACAAATGAACAACGCACCGATAAAAATAAACAAATGAGCAACGGTAAAGCAAGCTTTTATAAAGTTAATATCGGACAGTTTGATTTGGTTATGAACCGTCTGATATCAATATATAAAAATATGTTAAAAGTAAAATGAAAAAGAAAACAAAGAAATAATTTTTGAGAAACACATACAAAGAATATAAATAAAGCACTATTCCAAAAAATGCTAATAAATATTTAGTTGCTCAAGCATAGTG